>CM062828.1:25194814-25708835 GCA_031772345.1 Himalopsyche anomala
AATTATGGTACATGGCATAACAGCTTACGCCAATTCGCCATGTACTTGACACATAAAAGACACAGAATATTAAATAAAATTACATAATACATAAAAATCAACACAAAAAATCAAGAAATAAAATAGTAAAATTTCACAAACAGTTCACAAATACTATCACCAAAAACATCCACTTCACTAGGCAATGAGTTGATCAATCGAACGGCCCTAGGAACTGGAGACTCATACCTCCTAAGCGAGGTATAAGTTTTTAGAAATAAAAGTTTTCGCTCATAATTTCGCCCACGTGAAAATAAATTGGGAGCATGTAAATTAATAGTCATGAGAATTTCAGGATTATTAACTCGGCCCCGAAGGAGAAGAGAAAAATGCTTTAAGCTTGAAAACGATCTTCGAGCTTCAAGAGAGTGAAATGATAACATTCCTAAAAGAAATTTGGTGGGGTAGTATTCATTTAAGGAATTATCAAAGGGAAAGAATTTAAATTTTTTGAAATAATAATATCTAAGAAATTTCTTATGGACTCTCTCCAATTGCAGCTTGTATGAACTTTCATATGGACTCCAAATGATGGATCCATATTCAAGCTTACTTAAGACCAAAGAAACATAAAGCGTGCGAAACACAGTTGGGTTTTCAAATGGTTTGCTTTGTCTAACAATAAACCCAAGAAGTTTGCTTGCACTCAGTGCAATAGAAGTAATATGTGAATGAAAGTTGAAAGAGGAGTCAAATCTTATACCAAGATCAACAACTTCAGACAAACGCTTTAAAGCATCATTAGATATCACATAGTTATATAAGATGGGAAATCTTGAGCGAGAGAAGGAAATGCAAAAACATTTCGAAATGTTGAAGTCGAGTTTGTTTTTTATAGACCAATTCAAAACAGCATTCATATTCTGTTGCAGAATAGTACAGTCAGACTCATTACTGATACGTAAAAACAGTTTTAAATCATCAGCAAAGAGCAGATATTTTATTCCACGTATGCATTCTATAATATCATTTATAAAGATAAGAAATAAAATTGGGCCAAGATTTGATCCCTGGGGTACGCCGGAATATGTTGGAAAGACGTTTGATACGCACCCAGCGTAATCAACATATTGGCGTCGATTTGACAAATAGGAAATAAAAAAACTAATCATCTTGTTTGAACATCCTACAGCACTCAATTTATCTAAGAGAATATCATGGTCTACACGGTCAAATGCTTTAGAAATATCCGTATAAATAGCATCAACCTGACAGTGAGAATCCAATGATTGTGAAATATAATCGGTATACACAATTAGATTGGTCGTAGTTGAACGTGCTGATCTAAAACCATGCTGAGAATCAGTTAATTGACAATCAACATGCATATAAATATACCTATGTAAAATAGATTCAAAAAGTTTAGCTGGTGCTGATAAAATTGCTACAGGTCGAAAATTTGTGATTTCAGACAGAGAGCCTTTTTTATGGACTGGTCTTATGCGAGTCAAGCTCCAACATTTTGGAAAAGTGAAGGTACTTAAACTTAAATTGAACAGATACAATAGAGGTGCACTTAAAATAGATTTGCAGCCTTTGAGCAACCATGGGGGAATACCATCAGGACCCACTGAAGCTTTTGGGTAAAGACGAGAGAAAGCATACCGCATATCGGACTCATTAAGATTATTGATATCAAAAGTAGGCCAAGAAGAATGTACAGACTCCGATTGGGAAGGGATGTATATTGGTGGAATATTAGAGTAAACTGATTTAAAATGCATAGCAAAACCCTCAGCAATGGCCAGGTGACCATTCAATATACTACCATCGAGAGACATAGATGAAAGCTGAGCAGAAGAGTCACGTGTTTGGCGGACATAGTTCCAGAAAGTTTTAGGGTCTGAATTTATGTTCATACCGATGTGTTTAATATAAATTTTGTAATCGCTTTTAATGAGTTCGTGAACTTTTCTGCGCAGCTCAGAAAAAATATTATAATCATTCGGACATTTATAGCATTTCCATTTTTTATGGCACTTATTTTTTTTAATAATACATTGAATAACATTTTTGGAAAACCATTTTGGAAAGTTACGTTTTGAGCCCGAGTTAACATTTTTATCAAAAAAAATTTGCAAGACATCATTAATTTTATTATAAAATACACTGACAGCCTTGTCAATATCACCAAACAAGTACATATCGTCCCACTCAATGCCGTGCATTGTGTTGTACATATGCAATAAGTCACCGCGGCGAAAATTCCACGAAGCTTTTTTTAAAGTGTTATCAGGAAAATCTTCACTCATATCACTTTGATTGCGGTGATAACCGGTTAATTTCTTTTTAAAAATAGGAAACTCAATTACTAAAGCAGGATGATATGTGTCCTCGGGGACAAGTGGATCACCACTTGCATACACCGAGACACAACAATCTACATCAGCCAGTACCAAGTCTAAAATTCTTGATTTTGCATTCCTAATCTGTGAGAACTGTTTAAGATTCACACAGCTCAAAAAATGAGCAAACTCCAACTCTACCCTGGGCGCTGATGAATACAAATTGAAATCACCGATTATAGCAATAGAGTTTCGTACAGGTAAATTTTGAAGGAAGTTAAACATCTGTTCATATGTTTCTATAGAGCATTTCGGCGGAAAATAAATACAACAAATTGTGTGATGTGATTCACCGCACATCAACTCAACAACAACAGCATCAACATTAATGCACGGATTGCACTCAATCCTAGCAACACTATCAACGCTGTCAGTGCGTATGGCAATTAAAACACCACCACCTCTTTGGCCATATCTCCGATCTTGACGAAAAACAATAAATTTACTACCAAAGAGCTCAGCATCATAGACAGAATCATTAAGCCACGTCTCACTCAGGCAAACAACTGGATAGCTAACCGCCATAAGAGCGTTCCGTAGCTCAACAGACTTAGTCCGTAGACCCCTTACATTCTGGTAGTAAATTTTTAACATCTTAAATCGACTATTTTTATAAAACAGTCACATTTTTTTATTTATAATTGATGGCTTTATTTGCCATTCTTTAATTATCGAATAACTATATCGACTGTGGAAAGAAAAAAAGACGTAACCCACAGTTTTTTCAAAACAAGTTTTTTTCGATAATCACAATGTATGAAACTTGATATACGTTCTATCAAAAAGATGCAAGCTGCAAATGCCAAATTAGTGTCTAAATTTAGCTTTTAAGTTTGAAAAAGAAGAGCTTGTAAAAAATTGAAACCAAGAAAAAAGTCTGAAATAAAGATTTTTTCTATACAGTTCCTTTAATTAATATTATATTATATCAACTAAACACCAATTTAGAAGCCTTCAGGCACTTCAAAGTTGTGTATAATTCATAATTTGCATATGGCCCAAAATCATCAAAACACGTTTTTTATGTCTCCTGTAAAATCCTTTTTCCTTTCCACAGTCGATATTATAAAATATCTTCGGCAAACACAAAATACAACACAAAGAGTAAAACTATAAAAACGTTTTAAATATTTGATAAGTCATGTGTAATTATTTAAGAATATTTTGTATTCTTGGAAAAGTCAGTTACGATCTCAATTCTTAAGTGGTTTCAGTAATAATCATCTTAGATATAAAAGGAACTTTATCGTGATGAAATATATGAACTATGCATAATAAGACATAGATAAATAGATATCGTCGCAGAATTTAATTAAACCTATTATTAGAAGTTTCATCGGCAAGGAGTATTATTAAAATTTAATCATTACTAGTATCAGTAGGCGTGAATTTATGATCAGGTTTTATCTAGTACTGCTAAGCGAGAGACAACACTAAAACAAGGAAAAGCATATTACAGCTTGTCAGATTACTTTTCCTTCTTCGTTCGTTTACCAAACGTTCGATGAACCAAATTTATTAAAATTGATTTAATAAGTTGTTTTTATCTTTGTGATTAATTAAAGTACACGACTTTGTTGTCAAATTCAAACATAAACTATTGTAGTTATAATAATAAGGTAATTATTAAATTGATCTATTGGATTCTTAAATTATCGAGTCCTAAAACGCAACGGTTAGCGTTGTGGGCTTCCGTGCCGGACTTTACGGATTTGAGTCTCAGTACGAACAGCATTTTTTCGATTGATTTATCAATTTCTGTTTGAAGGCATGGCTGTTTATGATGTCTTTAATTCACCCTTTTCGATCAACTGGTTGTGGCGAGAGCGATTAGTTAACCACTAGTCCTGTCCTTGCTTTATATCCCTATTACTCTCTTTGAATAAGAGAGGTTGAACGACTGAGTAACGAACAGTTCTCGTAGAAAAAACTTATGTTGAGATACTTCCATAAGGAGGCCATTTGCTCCACATTTGGAGCCGACATTAATTTTAATAAATCTCTAATTGAAGTTGAATCGAAAGCAATAACTGAGTGTTCAGTTTTTTAGAATAAGTCATAGGTGTTTTTGTAGCACCAATTCTTATCGAGATTAATCTCTTTTTGTTTACTTACAACAAATTTGTATATATGTTGTTTATTTCTAACAACTTTTCAATTTAAAATATTTTATGCATTGACATTAACTAATGCCAAAATGAAAAGAAAAACAATTCTTATTTACAGACTTCATTTCATAATAATTATATTTATAACGTTGACATTGACTCAAATTCTCTGCTTATAAATGAGCCTTTAAGAGGTGAAAATGAGTTAAATGCAATATAAAGTAGCTCAAAAATGAAGTAAGCTCAGTAAATACACACTTCAATTATCGTACTATTTGCCTAAAATAAAAATATATAACCCACCAAAACTCCAAGTAAAGACGACGTGTACTTAAAAGTCCAATATTTTTTTTTTACTACTTGGCTCACTTCACTTCTTGAGGGCTCAATTAAAATACGGTAAATAGTGATTTCATTGTGTTGGTAGCAGGCTATACATAAATAATATTTTTTTTTTGGTAATTATCGCAATTATTGAATGATTATTATTATAGTATATTTGCTTATAGTAATTTACAAATTCGTTTATGTCAGACTATTATTCATACTTAAAGTTTTATTGAAACATTTTATAATAAAAAAATGCCGCTAGGTATGCGATGTGTTCCAAATTGCACTTATAAATCATCTGTCACTTAATTTTGCAATAATGCAACAACTTTGATACAAACAAGGCGGTAAATAAGGTCACCCGCTTGCCGTGTTGATGATTAAGATGTTACGAGGAGTTACAGAGCAACTTTACGACGCAGTGAAACATCGTAAGTACCAATTGGACTTAACACTTGGAGAAATCGAATGATTGCATTGCTACTCATTTATGCCAATTTGGCACAGTATTTCAATAAAAAACAGATCATCACGTAGCAGCACTCAGCAAATAACTTTTTTAATTTAAAATAAAAGTAAAAGCCAATATTGATTTTCTTTTTTGTAGTACACCCATCCCTCGATTTACGCAATTTTTTTCCGCGTTAATTTGGGAACATAGTGTTGAACAAAATTAAATCAAATTTAGAGCATTTTTTCAAATTCCTAAGAGACCTGCCAAATCTGTGTCCATAGTATAATGAAATAAATAAAGAATTTACAAAAAATAAAAAGCATTCAATGATCACGGATTTTTTAATAAAATCGATTTCAAACCAGATGTAAATAAAAACGTTTTAATGTTCCATTGTTTGCTGTTTTATATCAAATTATTTAACAATCTTTTGACGTTTCATGTGTACCTAGTACAATTTCAAAAATAATTCGGATAAACATTTTCTCTACAACAAACTGTGGACCTTTTTTACATGGATTTTCCAAACGCATGTTCAAATTTAATAGAAAATAAATTCTTCATATACACGTTTTTTTAATATTATGAAAGTTTAAGTTGGTAGTTTAATAATATATCCATATTGTTATGTTTATTAAGTATCTAAAATAAGTAACGTAACATTACCAAAGAACAACACATTCTATATATTCATAATATTAACTGAACTCACTGACAAATACAATTGTTTTAAACGTTAAACAGACACACAACTATCTTGGAATACATAAATTGGTAATTTAAATATATAATCATTATTATTAGTTGCTCTATAGTCATCGAATTGTTTTATAACGTATCCCGTGTCATACTTAAGATTTTACTTTACAAGCCAAATTGTACATTGTTTGTTAAAATATTTAAAAAGCTCTGTTACAATAAATTGGCATTAATTAAGCTCTATCAAACAGTTAGCTTTTTGGCAATTAATCAGTAAAAAAGATTTAGCAAAACCATTAAAAAAAATGGTTGCATTATATTTTTTTTTTCGTTAATGTTAACCACGGTTTTTAAAATTAAATGATAGAAAGTTGAGTTTTTTTGGCCATTAGTTTAAGCATGTCAATTTCAATACAGTAATCGTAAGTGTATTATTATTAACATTAGTATTTAAAAAAATATATTTTATCAAATGAACGAATGATTGCTTAAAAATGTATTTTTCTTTATAAATAGATGACACCGCCTTTAAATCTGACGCTTCTTATTCTTTTGACTTTCGCATTCCACAAATGATTACATCAAATTATAATTTAAGATAATTCTTAAAATTACTCACCAATACAAGCTGTAGGCATTCCCATGGGTTAAACTTCCGCAATGGCTTTAAGCTTAGCGATACATTTATTTCTTATATAAACACAATATATTCATTTGCTAAGCGTCAGTTCAAGTTCATCTGTGCACTTGAACGCCTGAAGATGCCGAAAGGCAAAACTCGGGTCGTTAGTGACAAAACTTGTGTAAATGTACATAGTTTGAACGATTCAAATTATATCTTAATTTAAAATTTCAGACGATAACAAAGAATAAAAAAATATTAACACGAGTTAATATTTTGTATCAATGTTCATATAATATAGATTTTAACAAAATTCGTTTGTCAATGTTTTACACTTGGCAATATTTTTATGTTAAACAATGTTTCGTATAGTTTCCAAGACAAATCTATACACGCAATAAATCCACAATCTACGCTCAATCGATATTTCAGTACATTCGCAAGGTGGTGTATGATGTACTTAATCCAGCCCACGCATTGCAATAGTAGAAGCACTTGTAGTACTTATATAAGTTTGCTCACAGTGTGAGATCAATTTTATTTATTCTCATTGAAGAATGCTTTTATTGGCGAGCTTTCTAAAAAGTGAATGTATAAATCCTAGACAGTGAATGTTGCACATAATCCTTTGACAATGTAAGGAATTTTGCTGGTGATAGAAACTATGTCGTTAGATCAGAGCACGATCCTCAATCGTCATTGCTATCAAGAACTTACTTCATCTAACAGACTTACATTATTAAAATCTTAGTGATGAAATTCTTCGAGGAAAATATTTAAAATTAATAAATAAAAAAATATATTATAATATACACATAAATTTCTTTTATCTGATTAATATTTTTAACCAATAAAGTAACAATTCAAAGAAATTCACAACTGATTCATAACTGCAAACTACAGGCACTGAGTATTATTTAAGGTCTAAGAATAATGATACATATTTTAGATAAATTACCTTTATCAATGATTTACTAAATTAATTTGATAAGTTACCTTTATCTTTATTATATGACTTTAATATTTCTTATAACGATAACAAATATGAAATTATTAAAGGTATGTTAGTTTAAATTAAACAAACATTCATTATTAGTTAGATTCGAGATTTTAGTAACGGTCATGGATTGATAATTGTTTGTTCATTTAAAATGTCACTGGCTTGATAATGATAATTAATTTCTAATTGCTCAAGTGCATTCAGCTTAAGACCTCATGTTTTAAAAAGTATTTATATTTTGTTACGAACTGGATAATTACGGTTAAAATATTATATGTTTACTACTAAATTTTTAAGTAATATTAGAATAACGTTACTTTTTTATCCAGTTTAAGTAATGTTGTTTTTAGTCACTCTGCAATTTGTAGAGAACGTATCTAGTACGTAAGCTCATTTAATCTTCTTCAAGTAAGACAACATTGACTGGTTCTATTTTATACGCTTGTCACATACCTGGTATCAGGGCGTGGAACTCTTTTAATGCTCGGTGAGTATTACGTTTTATATTCACTTGAAACGTGCTGTCGCTTCTTCTGTTTGACATGCGTAAACGGCAATTCCTTTAAAAGTTTTATCGTCTGAGCTTTACATTGTCTTACAAACTTTAAACTACAACATTGTTAAGAAGATAATGAGCATTTTAATGCTCCGATACGTGTCATTTATTGACATTCTGTTATATTTGACATAAAAATATTTTATTGTCATTCGACTGCGGAAAGGAAAAAAGACGTAAGCCACACAGCAAATTTTACAGGAGGTACAAAAAACGTGTTTTAAAGATTTTCGGCCATATGCAAATTATGAAATAAATACAACCTTAAAGTGCACGGAGACTTCTAAATTGGTGTTTAATTGACATAATCTAATATTAATTTAATAAATTGTATAGGAAAAGCTTTTTTTCAGTATTTTTTTTTTGTTTCAATTTTCACAAGCCCATCTTTTTTCGAACTTAAAAGCTAAATTTAGATACTTTATTAGACATTTGCAGCTTACATCCTTTCGACGGAACGTGTATCAAATTAGTTGGATTGTGATTATCAAAAAAAAGCTGCTTCGAAAAAAACTGTGAGTTACGTCCTTTTTCCTTTTCACATTCGATATACTTATCAGCATAAAAACTGCTTATTTCACGTAAATGCACGCTCGCATATACGATTTTTCGAACGATAAAAAACTAACGAAAGATTATCAAATGCAAAATATATTAATAGTCTTAAATTATTTTAATTTCAAGCATTCATTTGAAAAGACTATTGCATTTTTAATTGATTGGATGTATAGATCATATTTATTTATCCTTGACCGCTCCCAGTGTGGAGCATATGACCGCGTAATGAAGGTATTTCAACAAAAGTTTTACTACGAGAACTAGTTATTACTGAGTCGTTCAACCTATATTTTTAAAAGAGGTTAAGATTAGGACAGAATAGTTGTTAACTTATCACTCTCGCTACGCCCATTTATTAAAGAATTGGAAAGGGTGGGAGGGAATTTTTAAGACATCACAAACACCCATTGGAAGAAATGCTGTTTTTTCTGGGACTTGGCAGAGTAGCCTATAATGCTAATCGCTGCACCATAAGACCCGATATTGACAAAAATCGATGTGACTTAATATTTGAACTTGAATAGTGAAGATATAACATAAATATTTTTATATCTCGATAACTCCTACGCCAAAAAAACCATCGTTCGTTGCGCTAAAATCGACAATTATTCATCGAAGGTCAACAATTTTATTTCCATTTAAAATAATAAAAAAATGTTTAATTCATTCATCAATGCTTAACCGAACGGAAATCTCTGTCAAAATTCATATACATAACGGAAAAAAGTTGATTTGCATTAACCAATTATTATTAGTATAAGCAATCAATTTAAAACCCGCTCAACAAAGGCACCTTTTGTTTCTTATAAAGTTTTTATATTAAAATATTTTCCTAAATGATTTATAAATATATCGATTTAATTCATATTTTTGTTTCACAGCTGGTTTGTCACGATAATTTATATGCATAAATTAATTAATCGATTAATATTTTATGATACAATTGAAATTATCATAACAATAAGAAATATACAAAAGGTATTGATTTTCAAGACGTAAAACAACATAATTAAAAATTAATATATTCTTATCACCCAATTATTCCAGGCAAATAAAAAATCAATTATATGGATGTCTGGCATTATTTGACACCGTCTGTCTGGGACACGCAGTTGTGCTAGACTAAACAAAACAAAATTTAACTTTAAGCTGTACAATAAAAGTTCTTCAAATATACAATGTGAATATCGGATATTGAGTGGATGGAACGTGGTTGGGTTTCTTATACATTTGAAGATTAAAGGATGAACCAAGTAAAGCCTTGATACATCAGTGATCATGAAAAAAGGAGTCGAGATAATCATGTGCTAAGGATACTTCTGGAAAGCCTCGTTTTCCGTCTTTATTATTCCTTGATTCGGAATCCATTTTTGGTGACAGCAAAACCACCATGCAGTCCAAGTGGTTATGAAAATCTGATTGATTTTATCAGTGATTCTAATATGAATGTCATTAAATTCTTTCTTGGCTAGTTTATCAAAAGAATTCTCCGATGTGTCAAAACAAGTTATTTTTGTTTTACTTCCGTTTTATACAAACTATTTATGCAAAGCATTGCTTACTTTTTATGTTGCAACTATTTAAAAATACTAAGTGTTATATTCATATATTGTTTTGTAATTTACTAATATGACCTACCTGACATGAAAATTAAACCGAGTGTTCTGTTAAAATTTCCAGATTTGCGAAGTATTCCGTTGCAGAAAAAGTTTGGTAAACCATGATCTAGATCAGAGGTGGGGAACATTTTTTTATCTAAATGCCGCATTCATTTGTCTGATTCGACATAAGGCCGCAGTAAACATTGACTAGGATGGGATTGATTAATTTTAAATCCCTTACCCTACTTCTTCCCCAGATTATCTCCAAACTTTTTTTTTTTACGCTCACCGAGGAATTTGAAATCCTCAGTTCGCTATACTTTTTCCCTAGATTATCTCCAAACCTCGTTTTAACAAATTACAGAATTGGCCAGAAGGCTGCACCAGAGTGCCCAAAAGACCACAAGTTTCCCAAGTCTGATCTAGATTCTATAAGCAACACTGAAACGATTGATGAGTTTAACTGAAGTATTATTTACGTAATTGTGTAAAATATTATTTTATTGAGTGATTAGCTTTTCCAGAAAAATAGAACATTATTCTTACTAACTAGATTGTTACTATTAATACCAGTTAAATTAAATTTGATCGTCGTAACTGTGCTGGCCAGACAGTAGTAGACTCCAGGCGTGTGGTATGTTTACATGTTTGGCTCTGTACCAAAAAAATGGATATTAACAACGTATATAATATGTATGTATACAGAAGTACGGGTTCGAGCAATATCTCACTCCTACCAATGATCACAGCCGGTCATGGTCATCGAGCTCGATAGAATAAAAATTGGTACTAATTAAATTTTTGCTTATATCATAGACGCAATTTTATTCGATTATTCTTAAACCAAAACACAGTTAGGTGGCAAAAAGATTGCTCTATGGTCTATACCAGTAAAGGGGAACCTGCGTCATTTTGGCTACCCTGATGCAGCCTATTGACTCAATTATCAAAATATTCACTCAAATCAAAAAAATATTCGCAAGCTTTTGGAAAAAGAGCGTAATCAGCCCATTATATGTTCGACAGTCGAAAAAAAGAGGGGGTGATGTCAACATCTGCTTTACTGCGACCGTATGTTCAATCAGACAAATGAATGTGGCCTTTTGAAATGAAAAAGTTCCCCACCCCTGGTCTATACCGTGAAATATATTTTTTATACATTCATGCAAATTTTGTCACTAACGATAAAAAAATAAACATTTCTTTGTACTAATCTCACATTTATTGAATAATCTCGGGACTGGTTTCATAAAAAATATTTGTGCAAGAAAAACCGGTTCTGGTTACATTGATTATATGTAAAATTAGCACAAAGGTTTTTTTCTTAATAAAATTTCTTTCCACCAAGTATTTATTGAAAGTGAACACATTGAAAGTTAAATAGAATTGTATGATTGTGATTCAACATCAGTATTTTTTTAAAAGAGTATAAAATATAATAGTTAACAATTTGATAAATAATAAAATATAGTACGGTAGTTTAGCACATTTTATTATACACATTTGTAGTAAAACATATGTTCATTAATTTATTATAAAATAAATATTACATTTAAGAATATTATATTTGATCATTGAATTACAAAGATAAGGATAAATATTTCTCAGTGTGATTATTGTTTCCCAGAGAAAAAGGTTTCAGTTAGACATTGATATTCATTTTTTTATCGATGTATAATATTTTTTTTACCACACAACTCTGCCAAAAATAATCACATTTCACTAAGCATTCCGTGTTCTCTATTGACTACCCGAGGGCTAGATTTCAAAGCTATTCTTGAAATCAATTTTAACAAATAGATTTCCGAGAAATATTGTGCGAGCCATTATTCCTCTTAGAAAACTCCTTCTTCTCCGCATTCATCACCGTCATATAAAATCATATTCAAGGTATTTATATTCGACGATCCTAAAACGTTTGAATGCATATGTTTCTTTAAAATATATTCCATGTTAATCTACACTTCATTTATACTTTTAAAATAATAATTGGAAAGGTACTAATAATTCAGCATATTTAAAACATACCTTACTTAATTCACTATTCGAATTTTTTTTTAATCATCACATCAATTCGTTATTAAAATCTATAATTGAAACTATTATTTGCAAGCCGCCTCGTTCCAAAATTTTTGAAATGTAATATAGTTAAAAAAATATATTTTTAAAGTATTTACAGAAACCAGTCTCAAACACGGCTTGATAACATACAGAATATCATTTCAAAGTAAGCATTCGATTTCTGTTCAAAGGCATAGGTGAAGTCTAAAAATTCCTTCTCGCCCTTTCCGATTCTTTAACTCGATGGCTACCACAGACAAGTAATTTTATCTCGTCCTCAACACTCCAGAGACGATTATCTCGTCAATAACAAATTAAATTAATTATTGGAAATTTTAGCCGGCGTGCTAGGTAAAGACGAACTTTTTTTTAGCGAGAGCGATTAGTTGACCACTAGTCCTGTCCTAGCCTTATCCTTTTATCCTTATTACTCTTTTTGAATGAGAGAAATTGAGCGACTGAGTAAAAAACAGTTCTCGTAGAAAAAGCTTCTATTAAGATACCTCCATTAGGAGGCCATATGCCAAAAAATGCGTTTTTATTTAGGAACCTTTTTGTAAAGCATTTGAAGAAAAATGGATGATTCTTTATACTATTATTTATTATTATTTTTGCCGTAAATATAGCATGTTTAAAACAGTTGCATGCCTGGCAATCCAAAGTTTCACGTACTATAATTTCCTAATCCAAGTTCTCCGCTCGTATTGCCATCGCTTGCACATTTTCAGCAATCATCTAACGATCAAAAGCTAAATTTCTCGTTTCAAATACCCGACGTTTAAAAGCTACTGACGTATATAAGGCTCTATAATTACCGTTTGAATGCGCTAGCTTCACGTTTTTTACGACAGGTGCGCTGCTGTCTCCTGTCTCACTCATACCTAGCCTCTCATCACAATATCCACACGGATTACCTGTGCTGAGAAGAGATCCACTTCTTCTCAATCATAATTTAAAAACTAACACGCAATGCTTACAGCATTCGAAATATTGCTTACAACTTCACTTACAGAACAAAACAATATAGATAACTTAATATTTTTTTATCGATTCGTACTTACCACCATTTTGTTTTACCACCGGTTTTGCTAATGGCAAGCATTATCAACTGATAATTCTCGCCCTAATATCGTCTTGATCTTGATAAATAAAAGTGGAAATAAGTACAATGGATTGTCTTAAAATAATGCCTTTCGACCAAGTATTGATAGTGAACACCCTAAAAGTGATCAAAATTTTGCTTTGTGTGTCTCGATATTTGCAAAACATTTTGCTAATATCGAGACACTCGATTATTCTACTCAATATTTTCAACCTTTTTATTATTTGTTGCATTAAAGTGTTGCCAATTAAATAATGATTTAAAATATATATATAAATAAATATATAAAGATTAAATTGTTAATTAAGATGTGCCACAAACATGTGTTTAAAAATCATCCTCGGATAGAATATAGCAAGGATATCAGCTGTCTAAGAATGCGTCATAAAGAAAAGAAACAAAGGTCATAATCACTTTTAAGGTGTTCACTGTCAATACTTGGTGGAATGGCATTATAATAAAAATAATAAAAGATTTTTAGTACTTTTTCCACTTAAAATGTATTTGATCAGGACCAGTTTCACTCCTCACGAGCATTATCAACTGATAAAGAAAATAAATTAAACAGTGCTATTTATACAAGTTAAATTAAAATAAAAAGGTGTAAGCAATTACTAACAATTAAAAGGATTTACAAATTACATTATAATTACACAAAATTAAAATGCTTAACACCTATAACATACAATTAAAAAATCATCAATAAATATAAGTGGCAAATGATGTCAATTATAAACTCAATTAAAATTTGGGAATTTTATAAACAAAATGAAACTCTACATTTCGTTTATAAATTTCCCAAATTTTAAGTGGAAAAAGTACTAAAAATCTTTGATTATTTTATTAAAGGTCATAATTAATAACACAACATGTGGAGTAAAAACGTTATCAAAATAAATTTAAAAAAAAAAATGAACACTTCACACAATAAAATATTTAATAAATCTATTAAAAGAAATATTTTATATTACTGCCAATAAAGAAAAGATGTAAGGATAATTTATTTTATAGATCATAAAACATGCCTTATTTAATATTTATTTCATTTTATATTATAAAGATTTAATCACATCTTTAACAGCTCGATAATAATCCTTACTATTATGTTTATGTAAAATAAACATGTTATTGCCTGCAATATAAATTGATAATCGGTGTATACTCTGCACTACGATTCCGGTTTGAAGCAATGTGAACCATCTTCACGACCAGTGTTTCAACTGTGATTGTAAATCGAGTACCATTGTTCACAGATTTCATCACTAAATTAATGGTGAAACGAGTTATCTTTATCAGAATATATATATATATATAATGACATCTACACAGATGTGAACACTTTATGAAACACTCATTATATCACAAATGCTCGTTTCGTTTTGGATTGTCACAATTCTCTTACGTAAATCATTTACAACTTAATCACAGGTAGTTCACTTCTCATTATATTTCTTAAAAGGTCAAAATTTTTGATTAACAGATAAACATAAAGATTAATTACAAGTATTTCAAATGATATTCTTTGCAAATGTAGAGCACGTCAACTCTTAATCGATTAATTGGTATTTAACGAGATTGGTTGATCACTGTGCCTTATTTTTCAGAAGTGGTACAAATAGAAGGTTACTTCATGAATGGTTACAAATAGTTGAAACATCTCATATCTTGAATACAAATCCATCAAATAAAACAATACATTAAGCAAGTCGACTGTTGAAAAGCAAAAAAGGTTACCCACAACGATTTTTTTAAATATTTTAGGCCAAAAAAATGGTATTTAATGTTGTTTAAGAAAATAATTTTTCCTGGTCGCCATTTTCACAAGTTCTTCTTTTTTTAGAATTGAAGATTAAATTTTGTTACCATTTTGGCATTTACAGCTAAAATTCTTTTAATATAACGTATTGTGATTATTGAAAAAAAAACCATACTGAAAAGCTGTGGGTTATATCTTTTTGCCTTTCTAAAAGTAGAACACGAGTACTCATATACTGTACATATATACAGCAGAAAATAATATGTTATATATAATCTATCAACTATCATATATAAAGCTTTAGATTTATTTAAATTACGTATAATATTATTTATTTTAAAATCATACGTTTACTTCTTAAGATTGGTAGTAAAATAAATGATAATATTTATTTCTCTTGAATGCACCATAAAATAAAATATCCTAAATATTAGAAAAATTTCCTACATATATTGATTACATAGTTACGTACATCTTGAAGTACACTGTCGTAAGTCTTAGTTTTATTCTATTTCTGTTGAGAAAACTAAAGAATCATCGTAGTTTTTTTACGAACTGTACAAAAAACCTCAATGTTGTTTTCAATTATTTGTGCAAATTTTATAGAAGAACTTCTTTTAACGTCAGTTTTTAATGTTAAAATAATAAAAAGCAATATCAATTTTCAGTAATAATTGAGAGCACAATTTTAAAACAATCACTTATTAAATAATCTGGAAGGTTTTTTTTAATGTCTTGTTTTGTGAGCTTTTTTTACTTTACGTACAGTCTGGTAAACTCGACAAAGCTTCTTTATGATCATAATGATTTTATAATATTATATAAATCACCTGCACTCAATAATATAATAACATACTCATAGCAACCCGCAGTAAGTTTAATGGTAGATAATAAGTACTGTCATCTGTGAGTTTCTTCGAATGCGTTTTTAACTACAATCAGCAAAATAAACGGATGTTTCTTAATGTTCTGGAAATGAATTTAATTGTGTATATAAACTCTTATTATTCTTCGACGTTTATTTTTTTCCTCCACTCAAACAAGAGTCGTGTTTTCATTTATTTTATAATAAAGCCTTTATTATCGTTTTGAAATCTCACTTCAACTAAAACGTGTAAAAACAATGGTCGCAATCATTATTGATAGTACACGCTTTAAATAACGCAAGTTTTTTCTCACAATTTGTCACCGGACGGACACTATTTTTTTGAATTATTTAAACAACTGTCATTCACATAAATTTCAGTAAATTAGGTGAAATTTAGACATTTGTATTAATTTAGTAATCTAGAAAAATGTAGAAAATTTTAATGATTGAAGATCATACGAGATAATCTCGATGAGAACTTTTATAAGTCACTCGATTTAAATTTGCATTCACTTGAACTCCGTTGTAATAATGTGAACATATATTAAAATATTTAAGCTCCAATAATTATTATCATTCTGGGAAACACTAAATTCAATAAAGTATAATATATTAAGCGACACAATTCGATAAATTGCGTTTTAAGCCGATAATTGTTCAATATTGCCTAAGGCGTCAGTGACAAAAATTTTAAAGCATTTATCGTACACGCCTGATATTTTTTAGGGCCTGTTCATTTTGTTGTTTTGACTTATTATCGCTTATTTCTCATGAATCCCGGTTAAAAAACGCTGATCTAGAGAACTAAAAGTAGTCAGTATAATATCAAGATAATCATTGACCATATATTACTATTTATTAACCGCATTTAAGGAATATCTTATTCGAACTTAATTAAAAAAAAAACTTCTGTTAAATTTGATTCTTTGCCTATTACGGGTCGATGTTTTATATCGTGTTTTGTATTTAATTATTATAATAAATAAAAAATACATATTGATTGACCTTTGCTTTTAATACGCATAGTTTTTTTTATGTTTATGGACATCAACCGTCTACATTGACAATTTAATAATCTTTTCTCAGTGCACTCAATTACAATGTATTATTGATAAAAAACAATATTTTATAGGTAATTGTGTCCTCAGAGTGTATATCAAACTAGTATTTTATATTAAGGACGGATGGCAAATGTTTTATTCAATATCCTTCATATCGCGAGGTCATCATACTCGGAAAGGCATCTTGATCCTCTGTCGGAACTTTAAGATTTGTTTTCATACCTGTTCGTATTGAGAACTAGCCCTTTCCTATATCGTCAATACTTTACCATACATAATTATCAATAACTCTTTTCTATGCATGTCGGAATCGAGTCGATGCTCACTGTCATCGAATTTTAATTGATCCATATTTATTGATTTAATGAGCATTTACTTAGTAGAACTGAAATTTACTAAGGTTAAAAATAACATTTATTACATTTTATAATACAATATGATAGATTTTTATATGTAAATATGGTTCATGAGAAGAAAAAAAAGCCAAGTAATATTCTTCTAAAAATATTATTTATATATAGTTGATGGCTATTCGGAGTATGCCTTCATCAGAATTGTTCTACAATGTTTGTAGAATTGAAATACTATTGCTATTTATTCTTCCTTAGACCCATATTTACATTCAAAAATCTATCTTGCTGTATTTTAAAATCCGTATGAATTGTTTTTTTAATATTTAAATTACCCTATATGTTCTAATGTGTACGCATACTTTTCTTTCTTGTCGCTCGCTGTGGTCTAGTTGGTTAGAGCTTGCTCTACTGATCAGGAGGGTCTGGGTTCGATTCCTGGTAAGGTCAGTATCAAATTGAATTTTTTCAATTTAATTTTAGATCCAAGACATGGGTGTTTGTTCTCCTTGGGTTAATCTCATGTGACTTAAAAAATTCTCATCGAGTATATCTCGAATGATCTTTCAACTTCAAAATATTTTACGCATTGACGTAAGCTGTAATGTCAAATATTTTTTTTTTTAATGAAAATATATATAAATATATATAAAAATATATATAAAATTCGTAGAAATAAATCTTTTCAGTTTGATTTTTTTAGTTTTATTGTGAATATTATCTTATATAAAATTCTATAATATAATTAAAAAGTGCATTAAGTAATGAAATCATTTAAAATGAATAGTCTTTAAAAACATAAAAACGCAGTCGCCATTTGTCGTTAAAAAGTCGATATATAATATTAAAATATTTTTAGTAATTGAACTGGAATATTCTTGATAAAATTCTACTATCGTACAATAAACATGAACATTATGCTCGTTTTGGGGCTGAAAAAAAATGAAAAGATTATTGAAAAAATATATATTATATAAGCAGGATAATACGATTCTGTAATGTCGTTGTCTATTAATATAATTAAGGTCTGTAAAATAATGTGTTTTACTCTTTTGTGTGACTAACACACTCATAGATGATTCAAAAATAATAATATAAAAATGTTGCAGCACCCGACCGAAAAAACAAAAACCCGCCATGTTCGGTCTCGCAGCGACTGATAGCAATCAACAACTAGCTATAAAATCCACTAATTACTGCCGTGTTAGCTTAGTGCCACTTTTGACCGTCAAGACACCCACGGGCGTCAGGATCGCATCTTTTTAAAAACAAAGATTAAATTACATTAGCTTTGCAACCATAGCAAAACAATCTAATATATAAAAATGAATGTTTGTTTGTTCGTAGTTTATGCGTTGCCACACTGCTCGTCTGATTGCAGTACAACTTAGACAAACTTTTTGTTTGCACATTCGGGAAGATTATAGTACAATTAACTTACAGTAGGTCTTATATATGAAAATCAATGTTTGTAATTGTATGTCTGCCATACAGTTTATTTTGACAACGTATGCTTGCACTTGCGCGAAGGTTATAATATAATTAACTTATAGTAGGTGGCGCGTGTGTGGTACCATAGACAATCGGCAGCAAACGTCAAACTTTAAACAGACAAAAATAAAACAAGCACTTCAATAAAAATAATTAAAACACAAACACTTTCTTTCTTTGAGTGACATTGTAACGCTTCTTTCTAATAAAAACACAATTTATATCAAGCGAATTTTTATTTTACCTTCTATTTACATTTTCATTATCTTGCTTACAACATTCAATGCCACTAAGGCTTCCAATCTAATCTATTGCCTGTTTTAATAAAAACCGAAAACCGGTTTATTTTGCAAGGTTTACCGGGGTTATTGAAAACCTCTTTTTGCCTTTAATACAATGTATTTTTATACAACTATTCATATGTCGGGTCTGTAGAGTAATGGTTAACATCTTTGACGTCCGTGACGTATCTCACAGATTCAAGTGCCAGTACGAACAACATTTTTCATTCGAAGGCAGGCGTGTTTTTAATTTAAATATTCCCTACTTTTTTAACAGTCAGTTCTTTCCTAGCCCTATTCTTATATCCATACTCTCATCGAAAAAAAGAGAGGTTGAGTAACTGAGTAACAAGCAGTTCTAAAAAAAAATCTTTCTTCGAACAAATTTTATTTGAAATCCATATGATTCATATTAGAAGACTAAGTTGAAAAAAATAATCTACTCTTTAATGCTCCTTATTAAAGATGTACCAGCGTAAGTTGACTGCCCGCGAGGGCGCCACCATCGCATCATTAACGTTGCCATAATCAACACGTCTTAAGGCGACAATTTTAGTTCTGAGTTCTGCCACAGTCAAGTTAAAATGGTACATCTCTAGTTTTATTTAAGTAACCAAAATGGCCTTTTTTGTTTTAAAATATTTGTTTGTGTGGTACTACAATTGGTTTTTTGAAAAATATTCCGGCTTAAGCCGGTTTGTTTATTTATTTAAAAGAAAAAAACGAAAACAAGTTAGTTGCCTTGCAAGGTTGATTGGATGCCCTAAACGCTTTCAATTTATTTTGATACTAATATATTTAATTTTAAATATTAATGAATTGTAGAATGGCATTGAGATAACGCATCACTGTATAAAACACAAAATTGTTCTTGCAATATTTATTTCAAACATATTGTCATATTATTTCCAGCACGTTGCACCTTTTTCTACACCTTTGGCCTTCAAAGTGACATTTTCAACCGTGTCCCTTGTTAAATATATTATAATCTTGATTCCATGATCGATTTACATTCAGCAAACAATATTTAAAGGATTTATAGTGCTTGCCAAACTAAAGGAGGTGCTGATGTATTAATCAAAATTATTGATAATAAATTATAAAATAATTAACAATTTTATATTACTAAAAAATAACCTGTCGTAATAATTGTAACCTGTAATAATTGTCGCCTGTGTGGTCGAGTGGTCAACGCTGTTGGCTTCGGCTACGGAGGACCCGGGTTCAAATCCCGGTACGGACAGTTTGATAAATTGATTTTTCAATCGATTTATGAATTTCTGTTCAAAGACATGGGTGTATGTGATGTCTTTAATTCCCCCCTCTCAACCATTCCATCCTATGAACGGGGCATATCGAGAGCGATTAGCTTACAACTAATCCTGTCCTAGCCCTATCCTTCTATCCCTACTCTCTTTGGAAAAAGAGAGGTTGAGCAACTGAGTAATAAGCAGTTCTCGTAGAAACACTTCTGTTGAGATAAACTCCATTAGGAGTCCATATGCTCCACATTGGGAGCGGACATGGTTTAAAAAAATAAAATAATAACCATACAATAATTTACATATATTTATTTTAATTTATAATATTCTATTCTCAAACTGTAATATTAAATTGGTATGCAAAGAATCGTCCGCAATATTATTAACCTCTCAGATGTGGAGAAAAACACAATATTCCGTTGTACTTATTTCCATTGTTATTTACCAAGATTAGGACCGGTTTTGTTTGTGGCGAGCATTATCAACTGATTATTGAAACACTTGTTTATTACACCTCTTTATTTAAATTTGTTTTGTATAAATAACACTGTTAAATTATATTTCTTATCAGTTGATAATGCTCGCCATGAGCAAAACCGGTCCTGATCTTGGTAAATAAAAGTGAAATTAAATACAAAGGGATATTGTGTTTTTTTAAATATAATGTCTTTCCACCATGTATTGACAGTAAACACCCTAAAAGTAACCTCAAATGTATTTAAAAAATTAAGAGGTTGATGATGTTAACATGTTAAGATGAAAAACTGACAAAATATAATATAAAATAAAAATAACTTTGATTATTTCACGTATTGTGTTATAAACTTATGACACGTGTTTCGCCTCTTTCAGAGGCATCCTCAGACAACTACTTTCGCCGTCAACAAAGTTACCGCCGAATCCATCGAAAGTACTAACAAAATATTTTAGTTCTACAAATATTATTTTGTACATGCATAGTTGATTGCTATTTCGGCTTAAGCTTTCATCAGAGCTATAAGTAACAAAGTCAAACATTAATGGAGTTCTTACTAAGTGAATTAAAATTTAACGAAGAAATTTATATTCTTTATTAAACTTACTGCTTTTTTCCGAGCTTACAGGAAGGCTTGGGAATTTCACGTAGATGATAATAACTAAAACTCAAAATCATTGAATGATATTGAAAAAAAAAATACAATTTATGTCATTGTTTATGATTTTTTCAAACTATTTTGGGGTCTTTATATCGATTCTTTTTTATTCTCTCATCAATCTGAATGTTCTTTCTTACCTTGGGAAGGACAAAAGTATCGCTTTCAAAACTTGTATTTCGTCGGTAAATGACACCTCCAATTAAAGCTCAATATAATGTGTTTTATGTTAAAAAAATACTTGTACTAAAAATGCTCATAGTAAAATTTTTGAATACTTTTTCTCAGTACTACTGTATTTTAATTACTATGTAAAGTCAGCGGTAGGCTGCCAATATCTTAACAAGTGTCTCGGTAAATCGTATCCATTTTTGTTTTGTCTTTCCATGTCCGCTTCCAACGTCGAGCATATGGCCTCCTAATGAAGGTATCTCAACAAAAGTTTTTTTCTACGAGAACTGTTTGTCACTAAGTTGCTCAACTTTTCTTTTCGAAAAAGAGTATTAGGGATAGAATGATAAAGGCTAAGACAGGACTAGTGATTAACTAATCGCTCAAGTCACGCCCAGTTAAATTAAAGGATCGGAAGAGTGTAGGGGAATTTTTAGATCACAAACACCCATGCCTTTGAACAGAAAATTGATAAATCGATTGAAAAGATGCTATTTTGTACTGAGACTCGAACCTGTAAGGTCCGGCACGGAAGCCCACAACGCTGAATGAAAAAATGAAGGTGGAACTAAACTCTTACAGGAATTGCAGTTATGTGCTGATTTGATCTAAGACGAATGTTTTTTTAATATTTTAACAAGGGGCTCGCCGGCCGCGCCGAAATTTAACAAGGGGCTAGAGCGATCCCTCCCCGATCCCACTTCTGTGTAAAGTCGTTAGACAATTACAGACAGTACAAAATATTAATTTTGAATTTGTATTTACGCATGATAATATATTTGAATATTTTTTCTCTCATCATCACAACTTTCACTCCGAGTTGATAAGAATAATGTTAAATAATTAAATGCCAATTAATTTGATAACGATCTTTGTTTTAAACATCTTTTCGAGACATGATAAGATACATGGTATTGCTGTTCCCGTGACTCGTCTTCGCCGTCGATGACCGCTTCAATGGAGGGGCTTAATTTGTCTTTTTAACACTGGAATGTGTTAAAGCGAGATTGATAAATTTGAAGATAAGGCCTTACGCGACACTCGGCCCATCGATTCTCAAAGCTTCAGAATTAATAAATTAAATATTTCACAAATAAATACAATCATTTTTTTCTGAAAAAAAACTTACAATTAAACTTTTTTTTTTATTTCAATACTATGTAGCTACAAACTTTTTTAAATGACGTTATAATTTCGTGAAATTAAATAATAAAAAAAACTTCTGTTGAGATACCTCCATAAGGAGACCATATGCTCCACATTGGGAGCGGACATGGATAAAATATATAAAACAAGACAATTTAATATAACCATTTTCATTTACCGTTTTCGTCTCGTATATCATTTGGATAAATATAGTTAGTACTTTCGAGTACACATTAGAGGTGAAATGAGCCAAGTAGTAAAAATTGATTACTATCACGTTTTTAATTGGTGCTTTGGTGTATTGCATATTTTTATTTTACATAGATAACACTATTGGAATGTGTATTAACTGAGGTTACTTCACTTTTACGATACTTCAAGACATGTAGAATATTAAAACGTATCAAACATTTTTTTTTCTAAAATACCACTTGGCTTACTTCACCTCTAATAGGCCCGATAACGTTTTATTTATTTCTCGTAAAAATTTCAAAAATCATACATTAACACCTATTATGATTTTTATTTTACTAATATTGATGTGAAGCTTGAAGACATTTGTTATATTTCACTTATAGTATTTATGAATCGTATTAAAAATAACATTCCTATAAAGTATTAGTTTAATATTAAAAATAAAAGTACTGCGGCTGCGCGGTCGGGTGGTCAATGTTGTTGGCTTCAGTTACAGAGGTCACGTCATTGAATCCCAGTACGGACCGTTTTATAAATCGATTTATGAATTTTTGTTCGAAGGCATGAATGTATGTGATGTCTTGAATTCCTCCTTCATACCCATCCTTTCTTAAAAACAGGGCGTACTGAAAGCGATTAGCTGACCACTAGTTCTGTCTTATCTTTCTCTTCCTACCTTTTTTTGAAATAAGAGATTTTGAGATTTTGAGATTAGAAAATTGAGTAACAAGCAGTTTTCGTAGAAACAATTGTGTTGAGATAAACTTCAATAGAAGTACATGTGCTCCACATTATGAGCGGACATGATAATATATATATGGTCTGAATATGGATTTATTGCATCAGTTCACAATTCACTATTGCATCAGTTTACTGATTTTGACTTCGATATTGCTTTAAATATTAACAAATATTATACATACAAATTAACGCGAAATCAAACTATTCTTATTTGCAGTTATAATTCGAAAAACTTTTTTTTTACTCACCTCACTTAATCATGATGTAGATCAATTTCTTCTTCAACCTCACCTCCATTCAATGTAGTTATTAACAAAAACATTTTTTTTCATTCGTTTCAGAAACGCCCCTCTGTAGTAAAAATTTCAAAAATTCTAATTTATGACGCATCCCGAATTTTTTATTCACCCGTACCTTTTTACAATCGAGAGCTTTTTTACGTGTAGTAAGGTCGTGTCAGTGTGGGAGTGTGTGGTGTGTCAGTCACATGAGTGTACCTTCTACGTGTGTGTGTGTGTGTGTGTGTTAACACGACGCGCGATGATCGATCGATCGCGCTGATCAGAGTGACGTCACAGAAACAAATGACGCCTCGTCCGGTAATCGAGACTGCCCGCATACACACACGCAACACCAAAACACATCACATACACACAGTTTGGCATGTAATAATATCTAAATTAATGAAGCATAAGAAATTTTTCCAATTTACGAACATACCGACGACAAAATTAAAAAATTGATGACTTCGTGAATACCACTTAATTATATTGCTATGTTTTCTGCTTTGCTTTTTTGTGAGGCATATTACTGAAAATTACGTATTACAATATAATTCTCGATTAAAATTAAATGCCTTAGATTAGTGATGCACAAACCGTGACCCGAAATGGCATTTGTTGCGGCCCAATTACAATTTTTTTCATTTGAAAAATTTATGCAAGTAGCAAAGATATATATTTTGAATCGTCACTGATAGAAAACTTAATGCTTTTTTTTGTTATTTAATAAGATTATATTTTCACGGATATTAATTTGCGCCCGAAATTCATATTTTACAGTGAGTCTGGGGTGCAGGTTAAGTCCGTTTTTAGTTTATTGTTTTCAAAACACGCATTGCTTGTTGCTTAACACATTTTCCAATTTCTTCTCAGCATCCAACAACGAGGGCGATTCACCATTGTAACTAGAGTTCACCGATTTGCAGAACAACAATCAATTGAGATTGAAATATTGGGAATATCAGATATTTTCCATTGTTTTGAAAATTACAAAAGTAGCGTCACTAAAACCACTGTAACATGCAAACTAAATGTTAGCTACAATTTCTAAAAAAAAAACTTTTTGCTTTAGAAATTGTAGCTAAGTGTATAAAAAAATCAGTTAAAAAATATAAATTCAATTTTTATTTATTTTGTTTTCTTGATTTCCTCCAAAAACTTTGTAACAGTATTTATGGCACAAATATGTATACTTATATTATGACAAAAATATTTAGTGTTTTATCATTTATTTTCTACTCATTCGAGTATAATCCTTGCATGCTTATTTATATACAACAATATATACAAAAGGCCCTGAAAAGTTTCATGGATTTATAATTTAAAAGTTTTCGACTGTAATATTTTATTTGACATGATGCGCGAAAAAGACTTATTGTCAGGTTTTTGTCTTGTTTAAGCGTTGAATCCATGCAGTAATGTAAAGGTAAGCTAAAAACCTGTGCTCGCATAAATAATGAATCAGTATATCATATTATAGTATTTATTCTCAGTACAAACATAGTGCTAATGGTTGCATATGAGATATTTATTTATTTTACATGAACATTGCAAAAGACTGAAAAAATTACGAATTTGATTACGAATCATACAATTACAGTTTTGGCGAACGCTTTCAACAATTAAAAGTAAAAAAGTTAACATAAGTTTTATCATACACCCTCTCAAAATAAATTAAAATAAACGTTACTTGACACCGTTCATCATAGATATTATATCACTTAAGTCAGTGATACACAAACCACGGCCCGAAATGGCATTTGTTACGGCCCAAAATAACAAGTAATTCAGCACCAAATTTTTTAATGAATATGATAAAAAATATGTGAAAAAATTATGCACTAGCAAATTTGTATAATTTGAATTTTTACTGATAAAAAACTTAATGCTATTCTTTATTATTTAATATGATTATATTTTCACGGATATAGATTTGCGTCCGAAGCTCATCTTTTTACACTGAGTCAATCACACCATGGGTAACACGATATATTTATTTACTTAACGTCAGTTCAAGTTCATCATTTTAACACCTGAAGATGCCGAAAGGTGAAACCCGGATCGTTAGTGACAAAACGTGTGTGAATGTACACAATTTGAACGATTTAAATTTAATATTGAAATCCCACCAAGCACCTTTAGTAGAATTTGAAAGAACGAATAATCGCTTATTATGTTATACAAACAGTCTTGTTTCAAATCTTGTCTTCAGATAATTAACCAATGTTTTATACAGACGAATTTAAAATGAATACTCCTCTAAATGATTCGATGCTAAGCTTCTGTTAATTGTTATAATTATTGCAAAAACTATTCTTAAATATATAATACGTGTAATAAGCTGTTGAATAAATAATGTTTGCACGCACCCATCCGCTTACATTTGAATACAATCGAAAAGTTTATATTATATATCATGTTATGTTCTTATACTTGTATATACGCCATTGTATTCGCAACTAATAATTGTATTATGACGACAAACTTGTATGTTTAGTAAAGTTCTTGGTATTTTCAAAGCGTCAAGTTGATTGCTCTGCAAGGCGTAAAATCTGGCTGATGAATCACAAACTAACTTATAATTGGCACTGTGTAAACGCCTTTACAAAACGTACCTGAAATACTATTCTTAGAAGAATTTATTTCGACTTGTTTTTTTTATAAATAAATGAAACATGTGGCTTTTTCACGGCTTCGCTGTTGTTATAATAAAGAAATGAATTATGAGTCGTCGTTTCATCGAAAAATAATTACAATACACCCTAAATTGTTTTCGTATCTAGTGTGTTAGATTAAAATTCTTTTTGTCTATTTATATTTGTATTGAAATTTAGAAAATATCTCAACCATTCCATGTAGTTTTCTGCGATAACTTGTTGTCACAGTCAACATTTTCGGATTCGATAAGTCTCCAACATCGTATCAAGAGTGGGGCATATTTTTTTCTTGTTTTATATCATCAAACATAGAGTAATTTACTAAACATTTGTAAATTCGTTTAATATCCAAATTCGCAAGATAAACAGGGTCATAAAACAAACACAATAACACAATAAAGGTATAATTAGGAATAGTATTTATTTTAAATCCATGTCCGCTCTCAATGTGGGACATATAGCTTCCTAATGAAGGTATTTCAATAGAAGTTTTTTTTCTACGAGAACTGTTAGTTACTCATTTGCTCAACCTCTCTTTTTCAAAGAGAGAAGTAGGGAGAGGACTAGTAGCTAATAACTACGCCCAGTTATTAAGGAATCAGAAAAGGTGGAAGGGAATTATTTTTTAGACATCACAAGCACTCATGCTTTTGTATGAAGATGCTGTTCGTACTAGGACTTAAGCTCGTGAGATCCGGTATGAAAGTCCACAACGCTAACCGCTGCTCCATACGACCTAGCAATAGTGAAATATTCTACTAGAAAAAACATAAATATTCGAATTTGTTTCTGTAAGTTAAACTATTCAGTTTCAACTGTCTCCTGAACACTTAGGGTAAACTGATTTATGCTATGTTAGAATTAAGCCGACGGTATACATGTATTTCTGTTTCGCAGTATGATTCCAATAATTAGGATAATATTAGCAGTGTTTCACTTGACTGTTGCAAGATTAAAAAGAATAATGTGACTGCTTGTGCATTTTGTATGATATCGTTAATTGCGTCCGTCGTCAGACTAATCGCTTCGGACCGAGCTGTTTCCCGTAAAGATAAAAGAGCAATCAAAAATGAATTAGACCGTGTTTCAAGAAAACAAACAATAAAATTGCTATTTTTTGTGTCCGCGGCATTAATTCTACGACAGAAAGTTACGCGGGGTAATTTTTAAAAATTACCACCAACTTTTAACTATCCAAACATCTGCCCAATAATACTTTTTCATAACACTAACAATGAAATACTTTTTTGTATTTATCCCACATTTATTTATTAACATCAAGGAAGCATTCTCAATTGATTAAAATTACTTGATTACTATTTTAGTTGATAGGTAAGGTGGTGGGTAAACAGTGATGAAGGCGACGTCTTAGTTTGTGAAGGAATCATGTTAAGATTAATACGGATTAGGGATTCTGTGTAGAGAGGTCCCGGGACTTTGTTGTAAAATGTCCCGGGAATCAATACTGTAATTTAAAATATGCTAATAAATTGTACATTTTAATTTTTGAAAAATTGTGTATCGAATGAAAACATATATAAGAGGGGAGTTCAAAGAAAAACGTAACTGCATACAAAGTATAACTTTAGCAAAAGCAAAATATTAAAATTTAATGTTCATACCTAATGTTGTTTTATTAACAAATGTTTTTTCACTGTTATACAAAGGTACCAATGTCTCAATATGACAAAAAAGGTCTAAAAGCTATATTGCGAAGTTACGGTCATAAATTTACTCCTGACTGTGGCCGAATTCATTGATATTTTTTCAATACATGTACTGTTATCATCCCTTCTTAGTAAAAATCAACCGTTAGCATTTTGTATATCCATTGCATAAGAAAAATAATAATTATTAAACATTCAAGTAAAAAACGCGATTTTTACTTGTGCGTTCTTTCAAAAGGCGCCGAGTGTTTGTAATACATACATACATACATTAAAATACTTAATTTAAATAAATTTATAATTTTTTTGAAGGGAAAATAAAAGTCTCGGTATTTTGACTTTATCACGCCTTGAGTACCGGGACTTTGAAAAACCCGAGACTTCAGAATCCCTAATACGGATATATGGCTATTACATTTTATTTTTAAAAATAAAGCACTCTTCTGTACTTATTCCACATTTATTTTAAATGATCAGGCTTGGTGTCGCTCACGACGAGCTTTTTATGAGTCTGAGTTCATATGAGAGTTCCAGATAATATCTTTACCACAAAAGTATTACATTATTTAGTAATTAAATTCAAAATCATTACGAGTATAGCAGCAGTAAAATAAATGTTAACATAGTTTTTGTTCAGTGATATTTTGTAAGCACGTTTCATTGAATATAATCAGTGGTGCAGTGGTAAATAAATAGGTACCGGGTCGATCATTGATTTCTTCCCTTTTTTTTGTTTTTTTTTATCCATCCGAAGTTAAAAAACCACAATTTTAAAAATAAAATCAATAAAAAAAACGATTTTGAATATTTTTTCTCGATAAAAATATCGACTGTAGAAAGGAAAAAGGACGTAACCCTCAGTTTTTCAAAACAGCATTTTTTCTATAATCACAATGTACACAACTTGACACACATTCTGTCAAAAGGATGGAAGCTGAAAATGTCGAATAAGTATCTAAATTTAGCTTTTAATTTTGAAAAAGATGACATTGTAAAAAATTAAAACCAAGAAAAAACACTGAAATAATTTTTTTCCGAGACAATTTCTGTAATTAATAATAGGTCAATCCAACACCAGTTTAAAAGTATTCGTGCACTTACAGGTTGTGTATAATTCATAATTTGCAAATGTCAAAAAATCATCACAACACGTTTTTAGCACCTTCTGTAAAATTTGATATGTGTGGGTTACGTCTTTTTTCCTTTCCACAGTCGATATGTATGTATTTGAAAATTAAGTTACAAGTCAAAAAGGTGGCAGGGCGGAGCCCTGGCTGATTTTTAGGAGCCAGGTCGCTGACCTGGCCCCACTACACCACTGAATATAATTCACATTGAAAAATGGTGCATGTATCAAGCTTTAATTTTTAATATTCCAGTAAATATTAGAAAAATATATAATATATGTTCATATTATTTCACATTATCGAATAAGGAAGAATGCAATTTTTAACCCCTCATATTGCCGCTAATTTGAAAAGCATCTAAAGTATTTTCTGATTACCAGAGATGATTTAGGTAACGTCTACTACAGCCTTCACGACTAAATAATATAAAGGCGGTCAGTTTTAAAAGTCATCATTATTTAAAACATTGTAAAGATGAACATAACATGGCAGATGTTACTTTGACTATTCAAAACTCGATTTCCTCATACGCTTCTTCACGTTTTAATAATGTTACAGATATTAATAATGTGTGTTATTTTTAATTAAGTTGTAAATTTATATAAGCTTACTACATCTAAAAATATATTAAAATTTAGTAAGAACCATAATATATAATATTTGAAAATTTCAATGTGCTATCGAAATATTAAAATATTATATATAGCAATACAAAAAACTTTAAATTTTTAAATATTTTGCAAAAGAAAACATTTAAGCCATTCAATTAATGTTTTATATTTTTAACAAAAACATAATATTTCTTTGTACTTATTTCCACTTTTATTTATCAAGATCAGGACCGGTTTTCCTCATAACTTGCAATGTCAACTGATAAAAAATATAATTTACCAGTACTATGTATACAAAAACAAATTGAAATGAAAAAGTGTAATAAACAATTGGCATTGAAAAGATTTTATAATTAATTATTAAGTTTTAATTTGAATTCATTAATCATCATTATATTATTAAATAAACTATTTTTTTTAAATTGTGATTTTCCGATCTGTCAATTTTAAATTCTCGTTATTTAAATAGTTTCGTCAAATAAAACAGAATCAAATCATATTAGTAATACGTTAGTGTTTATATAAAAAAAATATTATCGGACATTTGTTAGTGCTTATTATTTCATTTACCAATATATTGAATGCCGGTTTCAAAACAAGAACCCTCAATCGCCCATAGCTTTATGGGTGTTAGCACCGGCACCGGGTGTGGACTGTGAACCGAGAGGATAACGTTCGAGTCCGGATCGTGGCGATTCATCTCCCTGCGAGAGTGCAACGAATTGTGTCTGCTCTGCGGGGGGCGAACCGGTACGCCGCTGGTTTGCGCAACTTCCCCATGCTAATCATCAGTGACGTTCTTCGCATTATTCATCGACAGAATATCTGAAGCTTAAATAAGAAAAACAATTAACGTATTATTTTGCGATGAAACTGTGTGACGCAAATGAGATTATAGCTTCCTGTAAAAGATTTTTTTTTACTTTTAACGTTAGATATATAATTATAAAATTAAAATAAAGATGCATTTATGCCGATCTGACACCAATACGAGTTTTAAATTAATAGACAGGGACAATGCCTTCTTTTTATCAGCAATAGTAATAATTACCTAAAAAAACAAATGCTTTTTGGGCAAACTAGTATAATCAATGCTTCAACTGAGATATTCCAAACAATACAACTTATGTTAAAAAAAAAAAGTACTTACTTATTTTTTGTAAGTTTTGTTTCCACTATTTTGTCTTTTTAAACATGGTTCAATCCGTTTTTTTTTACAAAATGACTTTTTAATTTAGTTATATTTGCATTTAAAAAATCTTCAAATTCTTTTTAAATCCATCAATATTCAAAAAAGAATAATATTCTGAAAAGCATACGAATTTTTATAGAGCAACAAAGATCCATCTGCATAATTAAAACATCAGCGTGTAGAAAATCACAGTCTTAGAAACGGTTTACTCTTTCATTCGCGTACGTAGATGCATAAGTGTGTTTCTTACGGGTATTCCAGGTGAATGAAAAACGTACTGAAGAAAGGGAGACATAATATTGTTGAGTTTTGAGTTAGTTTAATCCTCACACAAATTGTTTATAAAATTTAAAAAATGACCGATGCCAACACGGATTATTGCACTCAGGTTCTATCTGCAGAATCTTTTCGGCTATTTATAAAAATTTGAGAGCACCAAAGTTCTATCTGCAGTTTCTTCTATTTTAAATGTGCTTATTTAATTATGACATTGAAATAAAATTAATACGTAAGATATGTCGCCTGCTGTGGCCCAGTTGGTTAGAGCTTGCTCTACCGATCACGCATGTCTGGGTTCGATTCCCGGTCTGACCACAGTAAATTTGAGAATTATTAAATTCAAAGTTTTGATCGAAGACTGGAATTTGTGATGTCAATTCACATCATTTCCTCTCCTGTCATCATTCTGATGCTTTAATAACTGGGTGTAGAAATAGCGATTAGCCAACCACTAGTCCTGTTTTAGCCTTATCCTTCTGTCCCTACTACTCACTTTAATAAAAGTGAAGTTGAGCGACTGAGTAACAAACAGTTTTTGTAGAAAAACTTCTGTCGAGATACCTCCATTAGAAGGCCATATGCTCTACATTGGGAGCGGACATCGAATAATAATTAAAAAAAAAGAAATACACTTCATTCTGATTATATGTATACTTCTAACTTATTAACTTTGAATCTAAAATACAGTTCAAGTTCATCCATGCACTTGAACGCCTGAAGATGCCTAAAGACGAAACCCGGGTCGCTAGTGACAAAATTTGTGTGAATGTACATAATTTAAACGATTCAAATCTAAAATATCGTTTCTACGAAAAATTACATATTTTGATTAATTAAATTACAATCTTAAATTGCACCTCCTGCACAGTTTTAGTTTTGTCGGATAGAACCTTGTTTGCCCAAGGCGATGATATATTTATTGATTGATATCCTCATGTTAGTTAATCGACTAATTCGTCATATTGTGATAAATTATTCAATTAGTGTACTGCTTAATCGGCCTTTGTCATTTTTTTGATAGACTGTTGTATACGCGACCACGTACTGTCGCTTGTCTTGACGTTTTTTTTTATGGCGATGTTTATACGCACGTCTCTGGTCCGTGGGCCCATGCCGCACCGACTGCGCATTGCCCACACCGAAGTCGAGTAACAATCGCGCAATCAATGACAATCCTTCAACGAGGTTATGATAGTCCGATACAAATAATAATTATTATTGTTTTGATGACTGCGGCGCGAAGAAAAATGATGATGATGACCTTTCAAAAAATGCAATGATTCAAACCGAGTACCACCAACGTTTTTATTTCATTTCATTCACTTGCCGTTTTTTTTTCATGACATATCGACTGTGGAAAAGAAAAAGGACATAATCCACAGTTTTTTCAAAAAAGTGTACATAATTTGAACGATTTAAATTTAAACAATTATATCAACTGTGGAAAGGAAAAAGGACGAAACCCACACATATCAAATTTTACAGGAGGTGCAAAAAACGTATTTTGATGATTTTAGGCCATATGCAAATTAGGAATTATATACAACTTTCAAGTGCACGGAGACTTCTACACTGGTGTTTAATTGACATAATCTAACATTAATTAAAGAAATTGTATTAAAAAAACCTTTATTTCAGTCTTTTTTCTTGGTTTTATTTTTTTACAAGGTCATCTTTTTTAAAGTTAAAAGCTAAATTTAGATACTAACTTGGCATTTGCAGCTTGTATCCTTTTGATATAACGTGTATCAAGTTTGATACATTATGATTATCGAAAAAAACCTGTTTTGAAAAAACTGTGGGTTACGTCCTTTTTCATTTCCACAGTCGATATTACTAATTATAGTATAACATTTATTAAACATGACTTGAGCGTTTCGAAGAACGACAAAAAAATGAGATTATTTTAGGTAAATTAGTTTAAATTAAAATGATAGTTTTTTTATTAATTACATTAAGTGTTTCAGTAGCGGAGATGGATTGATAAAACAGTTTTACGCATAGTTCTGACGATGGCATACGTCGAAATAGATTTGAACTGATTTAAAAAAATATATAATTAAATACTTAACAAGAAAATTGTTATTAATTAATTTGTTAGTGGTTCAATAAAGAACAAACATCACACAGTACATATTTTAAAACTTCGTTTGTTTTTTTATTTTGTTTTCTACTCAGCTCACGTTGGTTGAACTCTTCTAAAAATATTCAATGAACTATCTACGATGCTTTGAACTGTTTTATCAGATATAGAATGCGATTCAAATGTTATTGAACTTGCACGTTGAAATAAATTGAGTTCCAATAACAATGACGAATAGACCGCTTTGGTAGTTCAATACTTACATTAATAGTATAATCTGAATACGTAGATTAATTTCTTCGATTGCGGGAGCCTGGTGAATTTCATTTAACAGTTATAATGGCATTTGAAGACAGTTATTATTTTATAATGTAACTTGCGGTGTATAATAACAAGAAACTGTTCTGGCTAAGTGTGCAATGACAACATTAGTTAAGCTACCATTTTGGCTTAGCTTAATTATTGCCTGTATCCCAAATGGGCACTTGCGGCAACTGTAAGCTCTTCCGGTTAGCATTATGTATTCTATTCTAGCCATCTAATAAATGGGTACTTATAAATTTTATATTGATGGATAGTTTCGAAAAATAAAAGCCATGCTTGTCAGTGTAAAATATGTTTTTAAGTACAGTGAATTACTTTGTAAGCATATTTGACGTAAGCATTCGTTTTTTTAACACCTCCATGCCCACGATGCAATCGTAAATAGTTGAGCCATTTAATCATTCAATATTTCTCTTAATATTGTCAATAAGTATTTATCATTTTAGGTATTCTAGCATTAATACATTTTTAAAATTATTTTTTAGCTTCTAACTTAGGTTTAAATACTGTCAATAAACATTGAAACTGAGATGCCATCATGGCGGGGAACGTTGTTTTTTAGGATGGCATGTTACGGATTAAAGTTGAAATGTAATAATTACACTTTGCCTACTGCATTACGTGAATATATGAAACTTAATTCTGTAAAAATAAATTTAAATACAGTCGAACTTGGTTATTACGAGGAAGATGGAACCGACAGAATTTGTTCGATAAAAGTAATACTCTTTGAATGCTTACAAACACAACCATTTCAAACATGTACAATGTCTTTAATTTTCCTGTCCCACCAATTTTATCCTAAAAACGGAGCGTAACGAGTGTGGTTAGTTAAACACTAGTCCTGTCTTAGCCCTATCTTTATATCCTTATTCTCTTTTAAAAACAAGAAAGGTTGAACAATTGAAGAAAAATCAGTTCTCGTAGAAACTCTTCTGTTGAGATAAACTCTATTAGGAGACTTTATGCTCCTCATTGGGAAACAAACATTTAGCTACACTATGCAACACTATCAAGCCACACTATCAAGCGAAGCACATATTATTTTTCGATTAGATTACAAATAAATGTGTTGCTTACTCTTTGAATGATTATTTTATTGACAAATTGATTTGTTTATTTTCAGGTATCAGCGACAGATCCTGACTGCGGAGTCAACGCCATGGTCAACTATACGCTGGGAGAAGGTTTCGGAAAGCTGAACGAGTTTGAAGTTAGATCAGGAAGTGGAGACATCTGCATCGCCAGTGACCTTGACTATGAAACAAGAAATGTCTACGAGTTTCCGGTCATCGCTACTGACAGAGGTAACTATAAATCTTCGAAATATATACTCATCTAAAATATTAACCTGCTTGAGTATCTTAACCTAAATACTATCGATTTGATAAACATCTAGTTTATCTTCATACTTTATTATTTTGATGATGTAGTATAACTGTTTGCTATGTTTAATCAAATAATGCCTTTTTCATTTATATTGAAAATGTACGAACCATATACTGTAAATAAAATTATTTTCTTTCCTCGTTAACTTCCTTTGTCAAAGAACAGCTTCAGAACGTCTTTCGATAATATATAATATTATTTAAAGATATCTGATAAACATTTGACTGTATTTATTTCTCAAAGAATAAATGACATATTTATTTATATTTCCCTCTTGTCACACGTGTTCACTAATATTTCTGAAGACGGCGTATAGCTTTAGTTAATAGTTATGAAACGTTTTATTTTTATGTTTGAACTGCTTTCTTAATAAAAATAACACTTTACTACAATGTAGTATTACCGTAATAATGCCAATATAAAATCAAATAATAAAGTTTGTATCATGTTGCCATCTGCAAGTCTAATCTTGCATAAATACTTAGTATATTTTGCTTAAATTGAAAGGAACAAGAGGTTATGTCCAAAATTTGTAATTTTCAGGAGAGCCAAGCGAAATTCGTAATAGATGTAAAAAATCATACTTCAACGTGAATATGACTAATTTGACAACGCTAAATTGATTGTTGTCTTATTCCTTTACTCATATTTATATAGTATATATTTTTGTTATTATAGCATAACATGTTCAACTTATTTTTCAATATTTAAGACTCAACGCTCTTCAAAAACAGATTCGTAGTGTTACATCTAAATTGGATATATCACAGATAGAATGTAGCAGTTATATATATCGCGACAACGATTTTAGTAAAGGCCTATTAATCTTCAGCTTTTTAATATATATATTTTATAGCTTAATTACAGAAATCTTTTAACATAATAGATTACTCTTATGTAGCTTAAAAATAGTATTTAATAATATTTTTAATAAATAGCAACTTTCTCAATAAATGCGGTATTAAAATCAGGTTGTTCTCGTAAAAGTAAAAATAATTATTATGCCGCGTGGCCTCGATATAGTTGTTCGTTCTCAAAATTCTGTAATTTTTAATTTATAAGCCACATAAATCGTAGAAGTATCACAACACTATTCGGAGCCCGAGCCAAATAATATGAGTGACACTTCCTTTATTGCTTTTTACTACTATTTCTAAAACTGAAAAGTAGTTCTGTCATATTTTATATTAGCTTAAAAATTAGCTCTGCCCAAGAATCCAACCACTTCCGAAAAAAAACTTGTTTAATAGATTATTTATTGACGTCTTGCTAATATTTTATTTGACACACATTTTTAATTCATATTTATAATTAATAACTTAATTCGCGTATTTTATATTAAACGTTTAGTTTCTTATATCAAACGATTTTGATTTTTTTTATTTCATCAATATAAAATGATTGAAATCGGAAATTTTAATAGACCATGTCTATAAATGAGGTTCAGTTAAAAAAAAATACTCCGTTTTCTCATACTTTCTAGCTTGATTTTGCGCTGTTAAAAATGATAATAAGGGAAATTTATTTTATAGCGTGTTCAAAATTTGACGTTAATTAGTTACACTAGTTAATTAAATGATTCAATAAATTTTTGAACGTGAGTTGGTATTTTTTTACGACGTGATTGACATATAAATATTTTAATGTAAATACTTTTCTTTTTGTTGCTTCTTATATTAATATAAACGATTTTTTTTACCCAATATAATATCCGTGTATAGATAGCATAAATATGTTGACAAATTGACATAGTATAGTGCAAGTTTGCGAAATTCATACAAATAATAGTAGCAGATATTCCGAGAAATAATTCAATATATCGAACCAAAAAACACTTATCCAGCATAGTTAAGAGAATATTTCAAAAACTCGAGAATCTTGTACCAACCAGTGAATTAATTATTTATCTTGACATTAATAAATAATACTTATTCACGGATGTGTTACCTTTTTTTTACAACGATAAATTAATTTAAAAAATAAAATTTTCTTAATAGTTTATAATTGGGCACATTAGAGGTAGAAGTGAGCCAAGTGGTATTTTAGAAAAAAATAATTTGAATGCGTTGTAATATTCTACACGTCTTAAAGTATCATAAAAGTGAAGTAATCTCAGCTTATACACATTTCAATAGTGTTGTATTCGTAAAATAAAAATATACAATCCTCCAAAGCACCAAGAAAAGATGTGATATTACTTAAGAGTCCAAGATTTTTTTTTTCCATTTTATTAGTTGGCTCACTTCACCTCTAATGAGCCTAATTATTGTATTGTGCAATTTTTTGTTTTTAAATATATTATTAGGTTTTAATGTAAGATATTAAAACAATATTAATGTATGTTATGTTTATATAAACTTTCATTCTTTAAGTATTACAATATTTTTTACAGAGACGAAAAAAAATTTGATTATCTTAAACGATTTAAGACACGGTGCAGTTGTTTATTAAAATTGACGCCGTAAATTGTAGATTTTTTAATTTAATTGTAGTCATTATTATATAATGTAGTTGCTTCCGCGTATAGTAATTAAATTGCTACAGATATACAATAGAGATACCTAATAATTGTCTAAATATTTTTTAACCATTTCCAATCCCATGTAGTCCAAATGGACTCCTTACAGAGTTCATCTCGACAGTTGTTTACTATGAAAACGACTTGTTTTTAAACTTATCGCTTTTAAACAGAATTGGTATAGAAGGACTATCCTAAGATAGTACTAATGGTTAGTTAATCGTATTTTTTATTTCTCGTTTTAAAAATCGAATGGGTTGGAGGAAGTTTTAGATATCACAGAAATCCATTAATCCATTGAAAAATTGTCTGTCGGGGTATTCGAACCCGTGAAAACCGCGACCAAAACGAATGACTTTTACCACTCAACAACAAACCGGGCATTCATATAACCCAACATAAAATTACAATCAATCATATATGTTAAAACGCCCAAATATAACATAACGATTATTTATTCAAGCAATTGATTTTGTTAGTATTTTTTATCATTAAAAAACCGAGCCTTTCAATATTTATAAAAAATATTATCATTGAATATCTACAGTATAAAAAAACATTTTCTTATCCTTTAAACATTTGTTCAAAGATATATTAATAAGATTATTTTTGTATCATTAATGGATTGAACGATTTTCTTTATCATATAAGTGACAGAAAAATTTTCGTTCGATAATCATGAGGCGTTAATAACTTTGACACATTGGCTTTTTTTTCTTTGTACGAGTGAGTGATTGGCATTATCCTGTAGACATATCGTAGGGGTGTTGAACCAATGGTGTACACTCGTCATCAAAAGTATTGCAATATATATATATATATTTAAATATTTCATTAGTATTTGGAGAACGATTTATGTAAAAAATAATATCGATGCGATGTGCAAAATTACATAAATTTTAACTATTATAATTTCATTATGTTACTACACATTAAATATATATTTTTATATATATATTAAGTATGAATTCAAATATAATTTCACTTTGCGTTTTTTGTAATTACTTAAGACAAGAAGCAAGACATTTAATTGATTTCATTTAAATTTAATTAAATAATAATAATAAGAGTAGATGAGTTGTTATATATTTATTTAATTAACATTGCATAAAATTGACAAATTATAAATTCAAAACTTTTACAATGAAGAAAAAAAATACAATTTAATATTAAAAGCGGTAAAAAAAATGGCAAGAAAGTAAACGGAGTAAACTCCGACAAACTCTACTTTAATACATACAAAATAGCATTCGTTAGAACTCACCCACGTCTACGTGGAATATTTTGACATACGAAGCAATATTGTTGAACACCGTTTAAGCTCTCCCCAGTGGCATTCTCATTGGCAGGCTGGTCTAAGCCTTGGGACTAAAAACAATTCAAGTGCACGATTTCTCAAAAAATAATCAGGTGCATTTAGATTCACATTCTCCAGAATGGGAATATACTATGAATCCGGTATCCCGACTAATCTCGGGATCCCGTAATCCCAGGATTTCGGGATTCATCATTGCACGTAGCCTAGTTGAGCTAAAAAAAAGGCTCAACAGCCCTGGACTCTATAAAGGTTTTTAAATAAATCTAATAAAAATAAACAATATTATTATAAGTATTTGAAACTTTGGTAACAAGTTGAAAAAAATAAAATCTTTCTACCCATAATCGCATAAAAAAAAGAAATTGAACGACTGTAAATCCTTTAATAAAAACACAATATTCCTTTGTACTTTATTTCACTTTATTTAATAGGTCAGGACCGGTTTTGCTCATTGCGAGCATTGTCAACTGATAAGAAATATACTTAACATATACTGATTAAGAAATAAACAATGCTATTTACTTTTATTTATTTATTAATATTGAATGACTTTTAATTATATATTAGATGTGTGAAACATTTTAATTTTGTGTTATTTTAGAATCACTTATAATGTAATTGGTAATTTCTTCTCAGTGCCAATTGTTGTTTACAACTTTTCATTTTTGTATAAATAGCATCGTTAAATTATATTTCTTATCAGTTGACAATGCTCACAATGAGCGAAACCGGTCCTAACCTATGAAATAAAGTGGAATGAAGTACAAAGGAATATTGTGTTTTTATTAATATAATGCCTCTCCACCAAGTATTGACATTGAACACCCTAAAAGTGACTGTAAATCCTGTGGAACAAATTTTGCTGATATAAGCTCAAAATCAATCAACGTGCTTCTTATTGATAGCTAACATATTGTATTAATTTACTTAGAAATGTTGGCCATCTACGGTCTAACCTCAGTGTCCTTGATACAACACTTGCCCAAAGCGACACGTTGAAATCGATACCGAGCACAGAGGTGAGGACGCTTGCTGGGACATCACACCAAACGGCATATGAAATGTGAATCGACGTGAAAACTTATGAACGATGTCCGCGTCACATTCTCACTAAACTAGTTTTATTTCTACCCAAGGAAAAAATCAATAACACCACGGGACAAAATGCCCGCCACTTCATTACGAAAATGCAATAATCAAACGTTTAATTAAAATCTGGCAAGACTTTATTGCTCGCATTAATATTAATATGTTGAACCCGGACAGGAAATCAAGAATCTAATTCTCATGATAATTATTTAATTTTCATTCAGAGATATTTCACCGAAACCGTATTTCAGATATTTGAATTAGCACCAAGTATACATTGTCGGGTTTCCGTGCCGATTCTTACGGGTTCGAGTCCCAGTACGAACAGAATTTTATCGATTCTGTTCAAAGGCATAGGTGTTTGTGGTGATATTTAAAAATTCCCTCCAACCCTCTCCGATCCTTAAATAACGAGGTGTAACAAGAGTGATTAGTTAATCATTAATCTTGTCCAAGTCTTCTCCTTCTATCCTTACTACTCTCGTTAAAAAAGAGAGGTTGAACGACTTAGAAACAAACAGAATCATATGATAAAAATATATACATTAACTAGACAAATTTACATTAACCGTTAAAGTAATCCATGGGTGTCCAACTGGTAGATTGCGATCGACCGGTCGATCCTAAAGCAAAATTTGTTCGATCCCAAAAGCTTCCGTGAATTTTGAAAAAATATATAATTTAAATATAAAATATACAAAAATACCAAAATTTAATTATTTTATAAGTACGTATAAACAAACCTACCTAATAATATGAATTTCGCATTTAAAATAAATATTTCTAAGTTTGAAGAAGGGAAAAAACCACCCTAAATAAAATTTCCTATTAGAATCATGTTAGAAGTCGATTGCGAGAAAACTTAAGATTGAAAAGTCGATCCCAGACCAAAAAAGGTTGGACACCCTTGAAGTAATCTGTTAAAAACAGAGTATAAATGATATTAATGATCATGAAATGACTGATTTTTTTACAATATAAAAACATTTTCTTTGTGCGTGATGTCCTGCTTCCTAGACATATATTTTTTTACTACATAAATAAAAAAATAAGTAAACACAGCATTTGCGCTCTATTTCCTCGCATCCACAGGTCCTGAAAGCTCGCCTCGCCGTCACGATTGTCGTGAGGATTGGGTGCTTCCGCGCGTGTTTGTCCCTCTCCCTTTCTCGCAGACTTATCCTCGATTTCTTTTTCTCGCTCTTCGCGAGATAACTTCATAAATACGGCGACACATTCCGTACTATAGAGCTTTGCGCCCCACTTCCAGCCCCTGATCTACAGGTTGTCAAGATGTGGGCCGCGTTAATTGACCACTTGAATACCAAGCGGACACAGGTGTCCGGAACATATGCAAGCGAACACGGATGTCCAAGACATTTCTTCCCTATTTTTTTTTATCCGTCCGAGGTTATAAAACCACAAGTTTCAACTATTAAATCAATAAAATAAAACGATTTTCAATATCCATATGTATGTACTTGAAAATTAAGTTACAAGTCAAAAAGGTGGCAGGGCGGCGCCCTGCCCATTTTCAGGTGCCAGGTCGCCGACCTGGCCCCACTACACTACTGCCCACAGGGTAACATACGATAAATCAGTAGAACGAGATATCCAACTTGTCTAGCTCTAATATTATAATTGGTTGTTATCTACGACGCGTTTATTACTCATGGTTGTAAGCAATAATTTAATAACTTTTAATTAATTCACTGTCAATTCTTGTGAAAAGTAATACCATTTTTTTTGTTAGTTTGAAATTATTTATTATAGATCAGAATCAGTAAAACTACTAAGCAAGATGTGACAATGAATTGGTAATAAATATTAAATAATAATTTATAAAAAATGTTACAAATTATAAGTGAATGACACTCAACTTAGGACCTCTTACAAATAAAAACTGTTAATGTGCAGTCATAAAATGAATTATGTAATAAATTTACTTATAACTATTATTTTCACAACTAGCAAATGAAAATCGTTTTCTATATGTTTTAAAATGTATTTCTTCGGAGCCAGTATATATAGCTGAGAAAAATGTAAGTTTAATCATAGTTCTGACGATGGCGAAACCCGAATAACTAATAAATATTAAAAAACTGTAGAACTAAATACGTTGCTATTTTTAGCCTATTATGATGGAGTTAATGCCAAGTCAATAAATAAACAGTAATCAGTGTTACACTATATAAAATAGCTCTCAAATAAAGTAAGGTTGAAGTTTTTTCCCAATATAAGTAAATTTGTGTTTTTAAAAAAATACTTTTGATAATTGAAGGTTTATAACAATTTATTTATTTTCACTAGGCTTAGTTTCAGTCGCCATGAATCAATCTATTTTCTAATACTCGTCATAACTGATTGACTGTCATGAAAACCAATTCTAATCCTTTAAAATAAATGTGGAAATAGTGCAAAAGATTTTTTTTAAATATAATGCCTTTTCACCTAGTATTGACAGTGGAAAAAATATCGAGAAGCAACGGAGTACAAATCAACTTTTGACAAATTTGCTTAATATGCGTTGATTGAGGTATCATTAAAGATTACAATAAATATCAGGAAGATAGCAAGATTAGCAAATGGTTGAAATAAGAAGATTTTTTCAATGTGAATGCACCACATAGAATCTCGAAGGTTAAAGTTTATATATTATAGGCTTTCTAGGTGTGAAGTGAGCCCAGTAAAATGGTAAAACTTTTTCTTGGACATCGAAATACAATCATGTCTTTATTTTCTGTTTTAGTGTATTGCATATTTTTATTTTACGGACATAACACTATTCCAATGTGTATTGACTGAGGTCACTTCACTTTTACGATACTTTAAGACGTGTAGAATATTACAACACCTCTAAGTTTTTTTTCATAGATACCACTTGGCTCACTTCACCTCTAATGGGCCCATATATAAAATAATATTTTTTTTCACCTAATTATATAAATTGCATCGAAAACCGATTGCTAAAAAAACATCATGTTGACTTGTGCTAACTAGGGAATCCAATCCCGGGATCAGGGATCCCTTAATTCCGGGATCCCGTAATTCCTGGATCCCGTTCAATTTTCTGATCCCGAAATCCCGGGATTGACATGGCCGCGATCCCGGGATTTCGGGATTGAGAAATTTTGAGGAAATCCCGAAAATTGACACGAAATTGGCAAATTGTGGATTTCAAATTCCTCGGTGAGCTAAAAAAAAAAACGAGCTTCTGTGATAATCTGGGAAAAAAGTATACCAAATTGAGGATTTCAAATTCCTCGATGAACTAATCCCAATCCCGCGATTGGAAAAAGGCTCCGGGATTGGATACCCTAGTGCCAACCCTTAATTAACTTAGAAGTAGCAATTGCTGCTTCTTAAAATATTGACTTTAATGTTATATATAATACGGCGTGCAATTTATTTTCTTTTTGTTACCGTACCGAATCGCTTGATTATTATTATCATTTCTTTACGGTTTTACTCGCTAAATGTTTATAATCACAGTCGTATCAGAATTTGGTCTCTCCCGCAATCCACACCCATACCCCCTGAACCTACCACGGGCGCTGATTTATCGAGTGAGAAATGTCGACTACTATTTTCGCCTCTCTCGCTCGGTGATTTTTTTTGACGGTCACGCTGTCTCGGCTGCGATTTTTACGACCGAAATATACTTTATAGACGAAACTTTCCCATGAAAATCGTTATTGACCTAAACAGAGTATTTTTAGAGCATACTTTACTTACTTTTACATTGAAAATGTTTACTAAATAAATATAATAATCAAAGTTTTTGTCTGTTCGACTGTGGACATTTACTCTGTGATAAAAATAATTGGATATTACTTCATAAAAACTTATTCTTATATTAAGAATCTATCAGAACTATAGAATTTTTCATTTGTATTTTTTTTTTGCCATATCCGCTCCCAATGTGGAGCGTATGGACTCTTAATGGAGTTTATCTCAACAGATGTGTTTCTACGAGAACTGATTGTTACTCAGTTGCTCAACCTCTCTTTTTACAAAGAGAGTAGGAATAGAAGGGTAAGGCTATGACAGGACTAGTGGTTAGCTAATCGCTCTCGATACGCCTTTTCGTGGGATAGGATTAACAACATCACGGACATCCATGCCTTTGAACAGAAATTCATAAATCGATTAAAAAATCAATTTATAAAACTTTCCGTACTGGGATTCGAACCCGTGCCCTCCGTAGCTGAAGCCAACGACGTTGACCACTGGACCACATAGGCGGCTAATTTGTATAGTCCAATAAAAGCCTATTACAAAAATCTTACATAATAAAATAAAATTCACTGCTTTTTAACACAAATATAGTATTGGCTTATTTAATATCTTCACCTTTTTATTAAATTAACTAGCTGTCTTGTTTAAATAAGATAGTTTCCTAATTATTTTTCAGATGAATAAAAATAATTTACATTAAGAAATAAGTGTGTGTTTTATTGGGATCGGTATCTCGGGGTCTGATCTGTTTTTGTCATTCTGTATTTGAATCGTATACAATATATTCAAAATAATAATAACATTTCAACATTCACGCAAAACGAAAAACAAACCGTTTACAAATTCGTTTTTGAAAAAAAAAAAATATCTGACATACTTTTTTATCAATATTTGAACAAAATATCATGACGTTACAGAAAATGACTGACATATTATGATATGTCAACAATTATACTTCACATTTTTGAAAAACAAAGCAGTTTTTGAAATTCGATATAGATCGGAATAAATTGATAGCTTAGTGCCATAATGCTACAACTAAAAATTTATAGTTTTGAAGTATGGCTTACCAAAATTTTGACACGTCTAAACTGAGTTGTAAGAAAGTGATGATTAATATTTTTCTCGTATTTTTAGTGAATCATTTATTCATTTATCTCAAGTCAATTCAAATTTATCAACACGTTAAAAATACCATAAACTGATATTTATAGCAGTATCTATAATATGGAACTGAGAGAAGATTGTTTATATTTCATTATATCCAGATATAATATAAACTATCATAATGTCTACTAAGAGGACACTAGTATTTTTTTCTTGTTGTACTTTTTTAAGATAACGATATTTCGTATTCGAATATAATTGGTAATATAACTCAAACATCAATTGTTTGACATATTCTATGAAGCTGGGCCACCGAAATAGTTAATAAAACATTTTACCGTGAAATTACTTTATTTTAAACCGTTTCTTAGTAACTATTTCGTTAAACGATTTAAATTGTATCGTCACTTTTGTATTAATTCGTTTTTAAATGTTTAATCGGCGAGTATTTGCCTGTGAGAGTCTCCACATTTTGTTGACAGTATATTTGCGAGAGAAATGAAAAGTCCTAAATCAAAACATACATTGCATTCTCCAGAATGCTTCCACAGTGCCGACTCATGTTCAGGGTTGGATTAAATAAAATTTAAAAAAAAACTCTTGATTATATGGGTACTATTTTTGTGTATGTGTCACTGATAAATTTTGAAATCTCTGTAATGTATAAATTAACCAGCAGTTTTAGTTGAAGCTTACATCATTACAATTCACATTCACTTTGACCAGTCAATCTATGAATCAACTATTAAAAATATAAAGTCACCGACGAACGGTTGTCAAAGTAAAAACTATATTGCAGTCAATTTTAAGTTAGTTTAGATATGTTGAATAGAAAGAAAACACAACAACACGTTGAAATTTTTGAGGCTATGTGAAATGTTAAATATTACATTTTTCGTTCACCATTATACATAATCAAAGTGTTTTTGGTATATTTACAAATTTAAATTAAATAAATAAAAATACTCTTCAATCATGCATATTTCTTTTGTATTGAAAATCTTTATTTCATGAAAACAGATATACTGTTTTTATTGACTTAGCATAATATTGAAGACCTCTTAGAAATGCAAACTTCTGCTTCATGCTTCAACTTTTTTTTATAGTGTGATCAAATATAAATAGCTTAAAACAATATTGTTCTTACTTAGTACAACTCTGCACGCCGAAATCTGTCGCTCACGCGGCCGCCTGCACATTAATCAGAGTGGTGACGTCCGCGGAATCTGGTCCGAGCCCTCTCCGTCCTCCGCTCCTCCAACCTGCCCCAGTCCGACCCTTGCCAAAACCACAAAGCACATTGAAATCGTTCAGTATTGTTGAATTATTTGGCCAAATCCAAATAAGTTTATCAATTTCAAATAAAATTTACGAGGCAGTGCTTTGGCAGTTAAGAAAGTTTTATAAATATGACATTTACATTTTAATATTTATTTCGATGTATTTGTAACGTAGTTTACACACATACACTCTCTTTCTTTATATGGCAAATCATGCGCAGAGATAAAGAAAGAGCGCAAGTGTTCAATTTCAAATAAAATAACGTGCTTTAGTACCTAAGAAAACATTGTCGAATCTATCAACAAAAAAAAAATCTATGTCCGCTACCAATGTAGAGCATATGGCCTCCTAATGAAGGTATCTGAACAGAAGTTTTTTTCTACGAGAACTGTTTGATACTCAGTCTTTCAACCTCACTTTTTTCAAAGTGAGTAGCAGGGAAAGAAGGATAAGGCTAGAACAGGATTAACTATTCCTATTGCTACACCCAGTTATTAAAGGATCAGAAGGATGAGAGGATAGGACACAATGTATATTGACATCACAAACACCCAGTCTTCGATCACAACTTTGAATTGAATTGAAAATACACTGTGATCTTACCGGGAATCAAACCCAAACCTGCATGATCGGTAGAGCAAGCCCTAATCAACTGGGGTTCTTTTTTTACAAAATTTACCTAGGTATAACATTTTCAACGCATTAATGAATGTTTACTAACAACTTAACTACATATTATGTTATCTCGTTTTATTACTAGCCCTAAGTTTTATGTCAAAGTATTGTAATTGATTCTTGTTACCAAGTTGTAAAAACCGACAAGCCTTAACAGTGAACACGTTGAAAGTGAACATAACTTATATTTTCTTGTTTGTATTTTGAACGACAAAAAGGAATTAATTTTACACATTTTTTTCTTTTCAGGAGGTCTTTCTACGACAGCTATGGTTAAAATCCAGCTCACAGACGTCAATGACAACCGCCCAATTTTCTACCCTCGTGAATACAACGTATCTCTCCGTGAAGGAAGTGCAGGAGGTGGTGCTTCAGCCACCGCTCCTGTTGTGGCTGTCGCTGCTACTGACGCCGATTCAGGACGCCTAGGGACAGTCACGTATCGACTAGTTGCCGGAAATGAAGGTGGAGTCTTCCGCATTGACCGTGCTACAGGAGAACTCTTCGTCAGCAGACCTGGTGCATTATCAGCTAGAGCCCAACCACTTCATAAATTAAATGTCTCTGCCACTGATGGAGGAGGTCTTAGGTCTGAAAATGATGCAGAGGTGTTTGTTAGCGTTGCCGATTCTGCTCAAAGACCACCTATCTTTGAAAGACCGAGATACCATTACAAAGCAAGAGAAGACGTCAAACCTGGAACACTTGTGGGAACAGTTAGAGCAGCCGGTGATGATTCAGGTAAAATCATTTTACTTTTAAATCTATTCATTAAATTAAGTTCGCTTTATCTTAGTAGTTTAAAAGTATTGAAATGATTCTGAAAAAACTTGTTCAAACTTAATCAGGGTTAGACATATTCCCTCCAAAACATCGATTTATTTCATCAAATTAGGGGCTTTAAGACAAAAAAAATATTTCCAATTGATTCTTTAAAACTACAAATTATAAAATTTAAGGAAAACTTGTTCTTGTATTTAATCATTTGTGAAATACAAATCTTACTTGGAATAACTTTGTTATTATTAGTTTAATTCGGCCCTATTAAGAATTAATTCAGTTCCAAACTCTTAATTTATGACGTAGGATGATTTTTGAATTACTATAAACTATTTTTAGGGTGTTCACTGTCAATACTTGGTGGAAAGGCATTATATTAGTAAAAACACAATATTCCTTTGTACTTCATTCCACTTTATTTTATATGTCAGGACCGGTTTCGCTCATTACGAGCATCGTCAACTGATGTTGACGATGCTCGAATGACGAACTTCAGTTGACGATGCTCGTAATGAGCGAAACCGGTCCTGACATATTAAATAAAAAGGAATGAAGTACAAAGGAATATTGTGTTTTTACTAATACTATAAACTATTACCAGGTGGCAGTGTTACCTATCATTTACTCAATTCATTCGAAGCAAACAATACACAGATAGAAGCAAAGATGACTAGAAAGAAAGAGTTTATGTGTGCTGCTTCACATATATACTGATAAATCGAGATAAATATATATTTTAATGTAATATCAGCACGTTTAAATGAGTGACAATATTAAATACCTTTAATTTAATTGAAATATCTTGAGTCGGATCTTTACGTTAATACTTTTTTCTATTTAATTTTACTATTTGACCATCGAATTGAATTTTGGTAGTGGTCATACAATTTCTTTTCAAGAAAGCTTTTTTATCAATACAGTTTCCATACGCAACCGTAATACAAAGTCTTCACTCTGTTGTGAATGTTGTGATCCACCGCCCCCGCCAGCTTTATGAATGCTCTTCGCTCGAATAAAAAGATACGTTAATTAAAAATCAAAATTGATTTCTGCGGTCGCACTCACAAATAAATTGATTTGGAATCGATCTCCAGCTCCCAAAGCTATTACATTTCAAGCAATACAGCTACCACACCTCCACGGAGTCGACGAGGAGAAAGTTCCGATCAAATCATTATTAATTTTGGTTGACTGATTTTTTTACGCCCAGATTACAAAGCATCAATACTGTGTCTAACGACATTAATAATTATTATTAGAATATGAAAAGACGAATTGCGAGACGATGAATTAAGTTGTCGTTCATAATTGAATTTGTTATAAGGCTTTGTACAGGATTTCTTTTGTCGGGCAGCTTGTGTAATGTGTGAGTTAAAAAAAATATCGGCAATCGAAAGTGAAATGTCGTTTAACTGATAAACTAAATCAAGTACGCGTTAGTTGTTTTAAATAAAATATTACTATATATTTTTAAAAATATAAATTATCACTTTACCGTAAATCATTATCTTATAAATCAGTCAAAAATAAATTTTAATTAGGTAAAAATTGCAAAGTACTGAGAATCACAAGAATCATAAAATATAGTTGATACATATTTCGGCACCATGGCAATTCTGTTTTGGCACGAAAAGCATAATTTGTTTATACTTTTTGATCACAATCTTAACTCACAAACACCTTTTTACTTTCCTTTGTTATAGTATTCCGAAAACTCTAAAATACATCTTTTTTAAATATATGTACATACAAATTATTTTACACTTGTCTCTTTTCTACGCCTTGCTTATACGTTTCTGTGAGAAATGAAAACTTACCTTCCAAAACGAAATACATAAAACGATCTAAAAAAAAATTGTAAAAATGCACAATTTTCTAATTCAAACAGCTTAATTTCAAACCAATTTCTGTTTTATTTGTTGTTATTTGATGATCTGTAATTTATGATTTATTGATCAAATGGAACTAAATATCTTTTAAAGAAGTAAACTCTCCCAATCTTTCTATTGTAGACAATACACATGGTTTTGAAAAGCACGTAATTTCTTTAACAATGCACCCATTAATCATTATTTAATCAAAATGCAAAAAAAAAACACAATTTAAAACGCGCAATGATCGCGAACATGATTCGTCAGATGTTAATTATATGCATATGTAATATTTTTTGCACGAAAAAAGCTTGTCGCTCGAAGCGAAACAGTGATCCGAGCGACCATTCCGAGCGTTCCGCCTGTAATATCTGTTTATGTTTTATTATAACACGTGTATCGGATTACATATTATAATTTTGTTTATTTGCTCGTGATGCTTAACTCAATCTTTGGTCGGCCAGCAAGTTCATCGGTGCAACGCGGTCGGAAAATACAGCAGACCAATCCATCGCAGATATATTACAACTGAGATTCCTTGACACACTCATATATTTATAAAGCTGTCTACTGAAATAGATATTCATATTTAATATATAAATCGAAAAAATATTGCTAATTCTTTCCGTATAACTGTGTTATATTAAACTCATAAATCATTATAGATCTACACATGGCGAACAAAAAAATCAATTTTAATACTTAGTTGATGGAATTTCAATATCAAATTTAAATCATTCAAATTTTGTATATTTCCACACGTTTTGTTACTTACAATCCAGGCTTCGTCTTCCAGTATCTTCTTGCACTTCTTCTGCATGAGTGAACGTGAACTTAGCTTGGTAAATAGTTGTATCGTGTATACATAAAATAAAATCTATAATCATTAATTACAATGCTATTAACTTCGAATTGAATTATTTTTTCTTATGTTTCAAAATAACTCTTCAAAGATCTACAGAAATTTTCATTGTTTATGTAATTACTTTCCTAACTAATTAAACGACATGAAAATCAAAACATCCTCTATTACATTAATTACCAGTTATTATTAATTATTGTTTTACTTATTTTATGTTGTATTAATTATTTGTTAATGAAAAAGTAATTAATTTTTCCTGCTGTGGTTTTATTGGTTAGAGCTTGCTTTGACAACCAATAATGTAATGTCAATGTCAAATTTAGATTTTTCAATTAAAATTTGAGACCTACGACATGATGTCAATTTACCTCGAGTTGATCCCGAGTGACTTATACAATACTGACGAGTGACTTATAGAATAATTTCTCATCGAGATTTTTCAACTTTAAAATATTTGACGCATTGGCATAAGCTGTAATTCTAAATATTTTTTAATTAAAAAAAATATTTATATGGTATAGATTAAGGTGAGATAATGTGGTGATAGGTAGTTTTAATTTAAATATGTCATATCAGAAAATATAAACTATCAACAAATTACTTTACCTTATAGTGAAAGCCGAAGAAAAACTTTTAAAAATATTTTAACTAATAAGGGTGCATTAACCTTTTGGCTGCCTTAGAAAAAAATACGTTTTACCTAGCACGCCAGCCATAATTTGCAATTATTCATTTAATTAGTTATTGAAAAAGTAACTTGTCTCTGGCGTGTTGAGTACAAAAAAATCGACAAAATATCTCGTCTGTGGCGGCCATCCAGCTAAAAACTATTGCTTCATTTCTAAGTTATTTCAAATATCGATTTATCGATTACTTAGAGCTTCAATATTGTATTTCCATAAATCATAATATGTTATTTCATAGTATAGCAGATTTATTTAACATTAATATTTAATGTAAAAAGTTTTTTTTTACACTGCGTAGTGTTATCAGTTGATTGCTTAAGCCGTTGGGCTATTTATTAAAACTTTTCTGCGCCCTTTGTGTGATTCAATTGCGCGTCTTTCGGTGAAATGTTTTCGAAAGCTTCAGATTTTATCCGAAAGTGGGCTCTGTTTGAATTCGTCGACGTCACATTCGCAACGCGTCCGGACATTTGGGATTCGCCTCCATTTCGCGAGCATCATTAAAATAGAATCGACCATCAGGTCTTGCTGCCAACATCCAACCGATTCGTATTATTCCAACTGAACCCCTCGCCCCACACAGCCACTCCCTTCGCCCTTTGTCTTTGTTCATCACAAGAATTGTATTTTCGTGGGCACAGGATCGAAACAAAAAAATATATACAACTGAATGAATACAATTTCTTATTTATACATTAAAAAACAGAAAAAAATGTTCATATTATCGGACATTCCTATCATATGTGTATTATATAAAAAAAAACCGATAGCAATAATATCATTTTCGTTACACCCTTATTTAAACATCTAATGATTATACGGCTTTTTACCAAAAACAACAATGTTACTTACTGCTTAAAATAAATAACGTTAGTTGTTTTGGATGGAATCATTAGTAACTTAGAGATTTTTTTATTTCATTATTATTAAATTTATTATTCCACTGATTGTGCTATGAATAAATTGAAGCATGCGTTTTGCCTATTTGAAAAGCGTCTTCAGAATAACTATCGTAAAGGTATTTTAACTCTATTAAAAAATATATTTAAAACAATAATATGAGATTAGCTTGACTCTTTTTTTAATCATACAAATATAAAACTAAAATATAAATAAATACCAGGAAATCTTTAATTGTCAACTAAGCACGGAGTAAAAATATTATTTTAGAAATTCCATCTGTATTCATATTTTTTTTTTACCTAAAAAGTAGTTTCTGCTGAAGTTTATTTATGAAAGTTACTATCTGCTAGTTTTGTTCTATAAACATTAACTTTAAGAGACAAGTAAATACAATATTATAGTATGACGAGATATTAATTTATGATAAATATTTGTGCTCCAATTTGCATGACAAATGGTGTAGTTCGGCACTGCATTTGGGAGGATTGTTCCAGAGGAGGAGAGGGCCCTTGTTGCAGCGCCGTGAATCCCATTACGCAAATGAACCTTTGGGGCCGGATACAGCCCGGTCGCACAATTTATTTGCCGTGTTGTTTTTGGGCAACGCGTTCTGGGGCCGGCATTCAAATGGCAGTCAAAAATACAAAGGGAACAACAACTGGTATCGGCCCACTGTCTCCTCTCCCAACGGCGAAGACAAGGCGAATGGCGGGACATTTGCGAATGGAGACCCTTTCGAATTGTATGGATTGATAGGAATCACAAAGACAAAGGGATACCTCTATGCCTTTTACACCGGGACATTAACAAGCAGTCTCATTTTACGTTTGATAATATTTCTCTTTCTATTAATACCAAAAAGTCCTGACAAATCTTCACTCTTCCCACCCGCTACGTAATAAAATTTCATTATACTAGCCGTATACAAGAGTACAGTTTTTGTGTGAGCATTTAAATTATTGTTAAAGTGTTACACAAGCAATTACACAAAACTAAATTGTTTAGTACTGAAATGTGTTTAGCAACATATGCGTATATGAATTTAAAATGTGTTGTTCTCCACAAGAAAATAATTATGGGTGTTCCATTCAAATGCTCGATAAAATTGATGATTATTAAAAAAACTAAAATGCTATTTTTATATATGTATCGATGTTTTAAGTTGGGACGTTCAGTATCAAACACGGCAGCGTAAGTTTCACTTTATTTTCCAGGAGAGTCGAAAGGGTATTTGACTACTTTTTAACGAAATTTTAATGCCAATTGACCTTAATAACAGTTAACGCCGACTTATTAAACGTTAATCGTTTACATTCTATACAAAATACTGAATTACATTCAGTTAGCATGCAAACTGATACTAAAATACTAAAATCAATATTGAAAACTGAGTTTCATTCACCTGTGCTACGATTTTGAAACTGAAAAAAAGATGAATTTAACTTTTCCGGTTCTAAGCTCAAGAAATGCGACCCCAATACCCACATTTTCTTAATTATCTATTTTAATATGGGTGATACAATGTTTATAATTAAGGTATTCTTATATCATAGTTTTTTGGACCTTTTGTAGTTTACATAAATACGATAAGATAAGAGATAAGCGCCCGCTTATCAGCGATCGTTCGTAAGATAACTAGGCTGAACGCCGCTGAACGCGTCAGTAGCAAATTAATATTTGCACTGGATTGACGTCTTTTTTACGCGCACCTTAAAATATGATTATTTATTAAAAAAACACGGATTTTTATTTTAAAAAATGTATGAGGAATGATGCAGAGAGATATTTTAAAGCCCTTAGAATTTTTTTTTTTTGTTGAAATTAATAAGAATAAGGCCAATAATGACGAAACCACTCGGGTCCTTAAACGACCCCCACCGACCGAGAAGTATTTTTCTAGTCTCCGAGCCGCTAGAGTTAAAGGTAATAAAATATCGTACTAGATGTTTTTAAATGTACATTGTCAAAAATAGACTGGAGTCTAGTCACTGGACGCCTCTGTTGTATTATTGCTTACGAGAATTGATGAATTTCCTAATAATATCGCATTATCATAACTAGAGTTTAAGTAACTAATTTTTGTACTACTTTACTGAAAAAAAAATACACCTATACTAACTTGCTCTTTTAATAAGTAGAATATTAGAATTTAAAAAAAAATGAATGATATGTTGTCCTGAATACTTTTGTTTAATATCAAATCTTGGCATAATTAATGTATACTATTGATCTTTTTCGACATAACAACATTATGATGTTATTATCAAGAAAACAATTGAATTGAGAGAGGTGATATGTGCCACAAATCAAAAGTGTGGTAAATTGTTTTATTTGCATAAAATATATATTTATTTTTTCCGAAAAATACAGCGCAGATACCATTTTATTCTTCATATAGGATAATACTGAAAACAGCAATTAAATAACAAGAGGTGTAAAAAAAACGCAACTTTTCATGCTTTAAAAAGCATGTACATAAACACAGCTATCTTTTGATATGCAGCCAAGAATTTTTGCGCATTTTTCAAATGGTAGTGCTTGGCACATGTTTCATGTAAAATATGGATTTTTCTGTTTTTGGTACTTAGCACCTTTCTCCTCATCATATTCAATTATCAAGCGAATGATATCAAAAATAATTTCAAGTAACTTTGAAACATTTGTTGAATTTTCTACACTGCATTAGCATTGAATCTGTGATGGCAGAAAGCTTCCATAGTCAGCTTTTTGGCAGACTAATAAATTTAGGCAACGATACTCAAAGTATCACCAACATACGAATGATGTCGCTGGAGATAGTAAGGCGGTACCTATACATACAATGGTGGTTTGCGGAGAATATTCCGTACACCCTAAACCATACACGAGCAACCACCGGCCCGCCGAGCTATTTTGTCCGGCCCTGATTCATCTCAGTGAAGCATTAGAGAAAGAAATTATTAGTTTTAAGGAGGGATTAAATAATGGAGATGACACGGGCGCTTGAAGTGGATCCACTCTTCTAGTTCATGATCACCACCATATAAGAAATAGCAACATGTTTTATTTAATTTAATATTACTTTATTATGTTTAATAATTTGGTCCGGCCTTTGACTCGGAGACAGAACGATAATTTAGCCCTAGACCTAGAAAAGATTACCCATTCCTGCCCTAAATCTTTCAATCACTTTTCGTAAAATTTTAAGCTTTTAGTTATAGTTTGTCTATTACTAGGTTTACTCTCTATATTATTCAGTGTCTCAATTAATCTAGATGAGTGTTTCTATTTGCGTCATTAAACCTTACATTTCAGAAAGGGAAAACTTAGAAAAAAGCGGTTGGAAACTTTTTTTTATGTAACGAATTGTTTGCTTACGCTCCCGTTTTAATGATTGAATAGAATAGGTGGAAAACATCTCAGACACCAGAAAATTATAACAATTATTAATTAGTGTAGACACTGTACAATCGAATTAGAAGTTAGTCTAAAAGCATCAGTAAGCTTTGGGATTGGGTTCCATTACTTGCAAGGTCTTTACCGATATATGTAAGTTACATTTTTAAACCGATGCTTATTTTTTTTTTTACTGTGTATTGTTAAGTTTTTTTATGCTCAACTTGTTTCAAAAAACATGTCACGAGCTCTTTCAACGTTCATTTTAAAATAATAACACATGTACAAAAAGTTTTCATTAATTGAAATCGTGCGAACTTCGCCATCACCAGTCATAAATTTTTACACTAAATAATAATAATAAAAATATCATACGAAGTGTTTATACGTGTGAACATTGCTATTCAAGGCAAAGCAATTAAAATAATATATGTATTCATTTCTACCCTAATAAACATGAAGATTGAAGAGTGAGGGCTGATCGAAATATTATTACACTAATTATAGGGCTAATTAAATTCTACATACTTAAATTATCAATATTAATTATGAAAATGAAATATTTTTTTACTACCGCTAATAAGTATCTTAATACACAAACCACTATTTACGGATCAATTATAACTGCACAATTATTACATATGCCATATTAAAAAAATAGGTTTATTTTTTTGCTATAACAACTTAACATTATTAGTTAAATAAATAACAAAATTCACTTGTCTACTAAAAGTAAATTAGTAGGAATTTGTTTAACCTTAAATATTTTATATAAATTTGAAATATTTTCTTGTAAATATTTCACAATTGAAATCAATTGTATATTTATGGCGAGCAAAGCACTCATCTTTGCTTAAATGTAACTAACCAGTAGCTTTTACTTACGACTTGCCAACGTGCACTAAGCCAATAAAAAGCAACAATAATAAAAGTGTTTTCAATGGGCTTGCATTTCATTATTGCTCCAACTCGTGCATGTGAAAATTAAACAGAAAAAATACAAATATACTCGATGCCCCAGATCAGTAGTTGGAAATATTTTTAAAATGTTAATTATATATTTCCTACCGCAATGGTAACTTTTTGGAAGTTCATTTTATATATAAACGAATCATTAGTTAATAAAATGTTTACTGACTGGTGTCTTTCATCTTTTATGTAGAGAAAAGCTCTTGTTTTATTTTTATGTTCTCTTTTTTTCTTTCTGTGTAAAAACATTCAAACATATTTTATAAATTCGTTTACATATTTAAGTTGAATTTGAATCGTTCAAACCATGTACATTCTCACAGATTTTGTCACTAACGACACGGGTTTCGCCTTTCGGCATCTTCAGGCGTTCGAGTGCATGAATGAACTTGAACTGACTCTTAGTGAATGAATGCTTCGTGTTTATATAAGAAATAAATGTACCATTGAGCTTAAAGCCATTGCTGGCGAAAAGGATAAGCTCATGGGAATGCCCACAGATTTAAGTAGTAAGTAGTTTTAAGAATCATATTTATTTGTTTGTCAGGAAAGGTTTTATGATTATATTTATATTTATATAGGGTATAGAAGTGGAGATCCCGGCATGTTTAATATTTCATTTAAAATCGGAAGGCTATGCAATTGTGCTCTGTTTATTTTCAAAATTTCCTGGAAAAAGAACTTATGACCGTCCGTATTTGGGTGTAACATTTTTATCCCTTGTTCCTGATTGATCATTACACCAAGCACCTTCAGTCGAAATCTTAAATTATATTTAAGTCGAGTTTATAGATACATAAAGGAACTGTTAAAACAGTAGTTACACATGAAATAAGAATACGTTTAACTAACATTTTAAATAGAATAGGCGCAAATGTTTGTAAAAAATATTTCTTTCTGGTATTTAACCTTCCTGTAATTGACATAAAATGTTATTTATATTTACATTTATATACATAAATCTTAAATGTAACAGCTCTTTTGTTACCCCTCCAAGGACGAGCGTGACCATGTGGTCACAATAAACACCGTTGTCTATTGATCCCACTATTCATCCTTTTTCTACCTGAATATCATTGCTTTTACTCATATTTGATTAGGAAGGGTACAGACTTCAGTTAGTCATCAGCTGCGGGAACAAAAACGGCCACCAAAGGCACATGCGATTTTTTGAATTTCCGTTTTTTTAAATCTACTTTTTGAAACTGTTAGTTATTTTTTATCAAAATATCAAATTATTTACAGTTCTTTTGCCAGTGCCAAATGCCGTATATTTTAACCCCGAATATTTGCGTACTCATACGGTCCTTACTACTGTCCGTACACAACAATACACGGTAATAAAGGAATTTGCATCACCATATAGTCATGCGGGGTTTCTATACAACAACTTTGCGCCTTTTTTAAAAAAAAAAAAATGTTGGGAAAAGAAGTTATCTGTGATTTCAATTTGGCTTCAAAAATATTTTTTTTATCGAAAAAAAGCTCTCGTCTCTGGAGGGTTAATGTAAATGTATTCAACTTGTATTCCAACTAATCGAACTACCATAAAATTATTTATTAAAGCCAGAATATTGGGATGTTGAATTGATAAACAAAGAAAATAAAAAATGTCATAAACTCTGTATTTAATTATTTTAAAGTTAACACATTTAAAAGATGTTCATTTTTTAAAGAATACGCATGTACAAAATCAAGTATATACATTAATATAAAAATATTTCAATGTTATTCGACCCCTGAATTGAATAGAGAACTCAAAGAACTTTATAACGAGCGCAGTGGTCCAATTGGCTTGCTACGCCGGTAGTAAGTCATGCTCAATTTATATTTGCATCGAGACGTAGCGCGTAGCGGCGCGGCATAGCGCTACGCAACCGACGCCTACGCCGCCGTGTCAACATTTAATTTTTTGTTAGGGGAGCTTTAATAAAAAAAAATAAGCACATAAAAATAGTTCCGATAACACAATTCACACTTTTTACATTTGTTTACAAATTGTACGAATTCTTATCTACGTAAAATTAAATGTTTACATTTTTACATTATGTTAATATTTACAGTTTGTAGTATTCAACAGAACATTTATATTTATATAATGTTTTTCATAACTTTAACTCAGATATAATATGAGTCCTTGAGAAGTAAAGTGAGCAAAGTGGCAAAATGGTCAATATTTTTTATTGGAACACTAAAGTCATGTTAATAAATATAATACTATATTTTGTAATATAGATTAGGACGTTTGAGTGGATAACAAGATGTATTGTCTATCTCTTCTAAGTCAGAATATATAACTGAGTAAATGAAGGCTTAAATATAGTTCTGAAGAAGACATACGCCGAAATAGCTATCAACAATATAAAAATAAATATTTTTAGTACTAAATAATTTGCTATCTTGTTATTTTTTGTTGGGATTTAAAGTACAATCTCGTTTTCATTTAGTTTATTGTGGATTGTTTTATTTTAATTTTAGCAATAAAATACTATTGCAATGAATATTTACTAAGCTTGTTTTACTATACTTTAAGATAAATAGAATATTATAACGCCTTGAACTTTCATCTTGACTCACTTCACTTCATTTAAGTATTTTTTTAGAATTTCTGTTTTTGGTGATTTTTGTTAAAAATCATCAATAGATCTATTCCATTTACTTAATATCCAAATTTGCAAGTGAAAGGTGGTCAAAAAGCAAACAACACAACATAACGTATCTTTTCTCATATTTATTTATTCTAATATAATGTAAGTTTTCTACATTATGTACATGTAAAAAAATGAATATTTTTTTTAAAGCATAATTGTGGAGTTATAAATGTTATAATGCAAAACGTAATATTTCCAAAATGAGTGATATTTAGTTAGGTATTCAGATAACGTAATTCAAGCCTAAGGAATCGACTAGTTCTATTAGTTTTAATATAAAATGTCTACAAAACTGTCGCTTTCAAATTTAAAATAATATTTTTATTCAAATGTTATTTTGTTTGTGTTATTCATTATATAGTATTTGACTCTACTGAAAAGTTTGAGTTTTGGATATAGTTTATACGTTTTGCATTATAACCCCACAATCAAAAATAGCAAAATATTTTTCTACAAAAAATAAATGAAAAAGAGTTTGTTTCTGTTAGTTGAAATATTCAGCTCTAACTGTCTCCTGAACACTTACGGTAAAACTAACTCACGTGAAGTTGGAATTAGGCCGACGTTTTATCATTTAGAGTAATAATGATTAAGAGCTTTTTTCTTTACTAATAACGATTATCAAGTTTAAATCCTTTCGTTTGCTTTAGCATTCGTAGGTAGCGCTACCGCAGGCGCAGGCGGTCTGGGCCTGTCTGCTCACCTTCATTGTCTTGTCCATTCGTTTGGTCGTTGTAACAGCATCTTTGCATCGTCCGATGCCATACTCCCATTGTGAGTTTTTTCTGTTTATTGGTGACTTTTTTCGTTTGTTTATGTTACAACATTCGCAGTTGTTTTTCCTTTATTAGCAAACATTAAAGCTGCATTTTCATGCGTCAATTGGTTCCGCATCGAACATTCAAAACGAAAAAATAAATACACATTCAACGGCGATCTTGTGTGAGAGTTCTACAAAAAAAACTACATGGATGTATGTTTATTAAGCAAACCACATTATGCTAACCTTTTATGGTATCAGGTAGCACAACTACATAGTTTAAGTTAGGAAACAAATTAAATGGTCAGAATTTAAATCGATTTTCGGTCAGAATAAAAATATTATACGGTCAGAATATTTAATTTAACAATTTTGGCTAGTAGGTTAGTTTAGGTTCGGTTTTTTTTTTAAATTTCATTTAAATTTTGACTATTCATTTTGACCGGTATATTATGACCATTGAGTATAAATTCTGAACAGAAAAATACGAGCCTTTAAGTTAACGATGAATAGCTATAATTATAAAATATAAACGTTTTGGAAAAAATGACGTTATTTAACCCATCACATTTTGCTTATTAGTAACTAAAGAAATCTACAAATTTTATCAATTGAATTGGCATTTACTTGGTAGAACTCCATTATAATAAAGATAAAAATATCAACGTATTTAGTTCTATATTTTTAATATACAATTTGTTTTTAGCTATTTCGGCGTATGCCAAAGTCAATACTATATCAGAACGCAGTTCTAACGATGGCATACGCCGAAATAGGTATAAACTATTTTTTTATAACAAAAATTAACTAAACTAAACTAAATATTTTGATTTCATTGACATTATAACATATTTTACTTTATAAACTATCGATCAATTTCATTTGTGTTTATTATAGATTTTTTATGCGGTGTGTGTATAACTTTTATATTCTAAAATAGTATGAGAATTTTTAAATTCGGCCAATCAACTAAGACAACTCACGAGTATGACAATCTAAATCATTAAAACACAATTAAAATCGAATGTATTAAAAAACCTGAATACTATTTATCGTTTTTATTATATCAGTAGTAAAAATATGCCTAATTTATATTTTCTTCTTAACAAGCGCTGCTACCCTTATAGTTATCGTCTTAAGACGAAGCTCACTGAGCTCATTGTGATATAATCATATGTATACTTACTGTATATAATACATTAAAGATTTATCTCATTAGATGTTTCCCCTTGAGCCAATTATTCGCCCCATTTGATTTATACATTCCTTCAATACATATGTAAATACTCGGAGGCAATTATTATGCTAGGGAAAGGTGGGTGTCTAAATAACAATGCGTCTTCTTTCTCAACCAGCTCTTAATGAGCTCTAGATTCCTTGACATACTGAAGGCACCTAGATAGTTATAATTTATACGTATACTCTTTTCTTTTACGGCTATTTTTTTTTCTTATATCGATTTAAAAGAAAATCTGATACAAAGGGTTTGTATTCATTGTATAAGTAAAAAAATTATATCATCTGTATTGTTAATTAAATAATCAGCTGCTCGATAAAATAACACTGTTTTTTTTCACATTCTTTAAAATCATAAATAAAACAAATAAAAACACTAGATGATTTTATTGTACGATTATGTGTGTTTCAAATAAATACTTCATCATTTAATTGCGTAAAGTAAAAAAGTACAAATTCAATAATTTAAGATTTCGACTGAAGGTGCTTGGTGAAATTTCAATATTAAATTTGAATCGTTCAAATTATGTACATTTTCACAGATTTTGTCACTAACGACCCGGGTTTCGCCTTTCGGCATCTTCAGGCGTTCAAGTGCACGGATGAACTTGAACTGACTGAAACCCGGCTCGTTAGTGACAAAATGTGTGAAAATGTACATAATTTGAACGATTCAAATTAAAGTAAAAATTCGTTTAACCATTTTTTTTATCAATACAAAGTTTATAATGAAATATGTTTCAATATATGTAAGAAGAATATTCTCGCGATAATAATCACACAGTCTGGAAATGATTCTTTAGAATAATTTAAGATTTCGACTGAAGGTGCTTGGTGGAATTTCAATATTAAATTTGATATAATTGATGAATACATTTATTTATTATATAAACACGAAACATTCATTTACTAAGCGTCAGTTCAAGTTCATCCGTGCACTTGAACGCATGAAGATGCCGAAAGGCGAAACCCGGATCGTTAGTGACAAAATCTGTGTGTTCTTTAGAAAACCGCTATTTTATGATTTGTAGATTATTCGACGTTTAGAAATAACGCAGAATTCATTCTCAGTTCTTAAAATTTTAGTCAAATAGCTTAATATAATATTCCTTAAAAAATCAACACTTAGAATCTTGTAATTCTCGGGCCACATTTTAATCACAACTCTTCATAATAAAACCACCAATCAAAGCATTGTATCTTCTCAAAAAATATTTCTAAATAATTTAGGCTACCTAAAGTTTATTCAAATTTTTGAAAATATTTTAGATGGATTCGGTCTAAATTTGTGAAAGGAAATTTAAAAAAAAACACGATAATCAAAAGTTATTTTAAGAATTACAATAAATATTTAGTTAAGTCGTAAATAGTCTTACTATTTTCTCTCAATTTTTTACTCAACCCGTAGAATAACAATGTTAATAATGCGTACATTTTAATATAATTTTAAATTATTTGAAACAAGAGTTCTTTTATGGCTTCGGCATACATATATTATATAATTATTTACGGAACGACATGGCTATTAATAATTAAAATTAAATTAAAATTAAATATTATTCATATATAATCTTTGTAAATCCATTGCTAATTTCTTTAAAATAATCATATGAAAGTAATAAACACTAACTCAGCATTGTTAACTGCTTTTCATCTTTCAACATTAAATACTATTTATTATTTTATAATACATTGCATAAAGAGATTAAGAAGTTTCTTATAGACAGAGCCATGTAGGGCGACCGCTGTACCTAGTGGCTTTTTACGTTTATTTTCGCGGCCATCTGAAAACTGGTTACCGATATAGAATAATAAAAAAGCAAACTATGCGCTGATTGCATACCGTATTTAATATGAAGAACACTTTCGCAGAATGCCAAGCTATTAGTTCCAGGGAATTTATTTCAAAAATACATTCAATCTATGTTCAGTTGCAGTGCTTCTCAATAACATTTAACGTAATCTTTTTCATAATAAAAAAAAAGTTGTAATAATGAAAATATAAAATATCATAATAAAAAAGTCAGTTGATAATGCTCGCGAGGAGCGAAACCGGTCCTGATCAAATAAATTTTAAATGAAAAAAGTACTAAAAATCTTTTATTATTTTTATTATAATGCCATACCACCAAGTATTGACAGTGAACACCTTAAAAGTGTAATCTTTTTCAGTGAAATGCCTCACGTTATTTCACATTAGTTGATGGTTCTAGAAACAAAGATGGATCAACATGTTTTGTTAAAAATTAACTAGATATGTATGTCATCGTGTAGAGCTGGTAATTTGTAAGCAGAAAGCTATTTTTTTTAAATTTAATTTTCTAACATACATTTTTGAACAATCAAAATCGAGTTTGTTACAAAAGCGGCAGTTTACATAGGAGTGTATAACAAAAAAGGCAGTTTTTCAACAGATGTCATACAACATTATAAATTTTATTGGCCTTTTAGCTGCCGTAGATAATTCATAGTAGCTCGCTGGCTATAATTTGCAACTATTAATTTAATTAGTTATTGACGAGATATCTCGTCTCTGGCGTGTTGAGCACGACATTTTCACGAGATATCTCGTCTGTAGCAGCCATCGAGTTAAAATAGATATTCCTTTTTTGTATACGTTTTATCTACAAGAAAAAAAGTTGCGCTTTTGTTTTCTAAGCACTCTTTTATTTACAACACCGAGTAGTAAAACTTATTAATTTTAATATTTGCAGTCAAATGAACATTTGTCTCGAGGCAATTCTTCCCTATCTAAGTAATATACATTTTCAGGCTAATAGAAACAACCTTTTTTGTACAATATTTTCTTTGTTATCTATCTGTCCATGGTTTCACACACTCCTAACGAAACACAGCGTAATATATTCGTGACACTATTAAGCATAATAAATAATTATATGAACTGGGTTCACCATGGATTACTTACGCCGAAAGCATTTTTTTTCTTTTAAAGATATTTTCGTGTAGTTTTGAATAAAATTTGGCATCTGGAACTTGTTTGATTTTTTACGTTTATTCCCGTTTTCTGTTTATTTTATCATACTATACATTCAATCAATTTAATATTAAATATCATCTACCAGATAAATTTTAAATTAACCGTCAGATAAAATAAACATACAATGTATTTAATTTCATCCAAATTGCACAAAAAATAATTTAATCTCTATTAGAATTGAGAACCATCATTGAACCGCATATTAATAATGTGTTTTTAAATAAACAACAACGCTGCAGAAATTAAGTAGATAGGTTAAAGATGTTCTCAGTACTTATGAATAGGCCATGGATCTTCGGTTGCGATCACAATCTATTAAAATCTCATGCCACTAAGAATAAAATAAACATATTTTGTTCGTATAAACAAATGCCCTTTTGAATAATACATGAGTAATATTATTAGCAATGATAGATTATATTGTTTTACATAAATATTTTAATTATTCCATTTTTTAAGCGATGTCATAAAAATTAAGATCATAAAGCTTTTTCCAATAAACAAAAATAAAGTTCTTAAAATTACTCAACATTAAAATCTGTAGGCATTCCCATGGGTTCATCTGTTTCGCCAGTAATGGCCTTAAACTAAGTGATACATTTATTTCTTATATAAACACGATATATTAATTTACTAAACGTCAGTTCAAGTTCATCCGTGCACTAAAACGTCTGAATATGCCGAAAGGTGAAACCCGGGTCGTTAGTAACAAAACTTGTATGAATGTACATAATTTAAAAAATTCAAATTTATTATCATCTTGTGTTGCTAAGTAAAATAATGAGTTTAAATCACAATTGATGTAAACTATACAAGTTGAAAATAGTATCTTAAGCTTACTTGAAAGTACACTGTCAATTGTATACTACTAAACGATAAACAAAATGGTTACAAATTCATAAAATTGGCTTTGTGTTACTGTTTAAATTAAATGTCGTATAAAAACAAAACTGTTTGGCATCTTTCCAACAAACTCTTGTCGAAATCTTCTTTCGTGCTTTTGCAACATCAGCAATTTTATTAAGACTTGATTCTGAAAGGTTGTATATTTCTGTGAATTGCGTCGTATATTTACTTCGGCCATTTACTTCACTAAGCCAGTTTTAATTAAATCTGATCAAATGTGAGTTTAGTCCCTACGACTTGCAACCGCGATTATTGCATTCGACACTTGATAGACAAAATTACGGTGGGTTTTATGCAAATTCAGGTGCAGATTGCTTATCAAGCAGTCGATGTTCGATGTCTTCAGTCTATTAAGTTAAATGAGGTCGCAAATATTGATTCGTATCGCTGTAAAGGAGTAAATGTTCACCGGTCCCATTTCAGTATGCAATAGGATTATCATTTTATCGCCTGATCTAAATAATATTCATGCATTATCCTAAGTCGACGGCTTTGCGTATTAGCGGCAATCTTTATACTGTTTTGACGGATATTATGTTGAAAGTTATCTAAAGATTTCGTAATTGCGATGACAGTGTAGAGAACAAATAGTCGGGATTGTCGACAAAAAAAACATGTTTTTATTTGTGCATTAAATTATAAATCATTTAAAAGAATCTTTTTGTCATGTTCATGGTTAATTCTTACATGATATTATAAACTTAAGCTTACAAAGGATCACACGTGCTATTGTTCATGAAATTCATCGGAGTGTTTTGTTTATTTGTTGAACTTTGTTTATCTGGTATCAACTCATTTCGTATATAAAATGAAGATAATATTGTGTTTTTACTAATATAATGCCTTTCCACCAAGTATTGACAGTGAACACCCTAAAAGTGATGAAGATAATATGTTGAATAAACCTCCATATTAATAAATTTCTGTTGCATCTTTATTTTTGATACTTTTTTTTTCATTTGATCAACAATTGCGATTTTATATATAATGAAATACAGAAAAATACTTTGAACATTGTTGTTTGTTCAGATTAATAAATAATAAATATATATATTTTTATATAACTTCTTATTTTTCCGCTTTTAAATTACATGTTATCACCAATACCATTCATAATGCATACAACTCATTTGATTTTAATAATATTTTAAAGTATTATTTTGATTACTTATTCGTTTTTTTATGTAATTAGGCATAATATAATTTTCATTTAGGATAATTTGTGTATAATATTAATCAAGTTATTTATACGCACACAAAATAATAAGCAACTTAACCAATATTTTATTTCCCTTCATTGATATTTGACATTAAATTATTTTAATTAGGATAAAACAGATTTACTTCATCCGTGTTGTATTTGTGTTTGAGTGTCAGTTAGTAATCAATCGATTGATTTATGACTCGCCAGCATTCAATATCATAAAGTAGGAAATTGATAAAAGCTTACAAAAGCTGACCGAAATGAATTCCGATTCATTTAAGCAATAGCTAAACAAACCAAGCCTATCGATGAATGCAGTTAAGATTTATGTCTTCAGCTGCAGGTGCATATTTCACAAACGTCTTTTCATAAAGACATTTGTTATGCAATTAAAATGAATAAAGTAAATCATCGTGAGCACAAAATGGTCGCGCGTAGGCAATATTGTCTTTTGTTTCGCAACCATTAATTAATGCCTGGCAGAAAACGTTTTTTTCCTCTTCGTGTAGATGGTGCACTTATATTGTGAATATCAAGTGAGATAAAAGCAATAATATACTGCTTTATTGTTCATTTATTAAGTAGATGTTAATTCGAATATATGTGTATAACTACCTACGTCAAATAAGTATAAAATACCAGAAGAGCAAATATTTTCACCATTCGTTTAAAAATAATCTATCATACAGAAAGAAACATTACGTTTTATTTAGAATTTGGCAAATTATTATATTATATTACCCGGCGCTTGCTAACATATCAAATATTAATTCGGATTAAATGTTTGGTGTTTCATATTAAATAGGGATTTTTTAAATATCAGAATAATATAACAAACCTACGGTTAACGACGAAATTTTAGTCTAACATTAATATTAATTATATGGACAGTGGTTTCCCGTTGCATATTTATAATTATAGCCAAACTTTTCTATAAATCCAAAACTGACTACATTTAAAAAATTCTTAACGGACCGTCCTAATATTATTAATCTTCGGCTTTAAATAACATGGTTCTATTATAATAACCAGAATACTTATTCAGATTTTCATACCATGTGCAGTACTCGACTTAACCATTGCCATCAATTATACTGCTTACTAAGCAGACTCTAATGCATTGCATTTTAATTTCCATTAATGAGAGCACTGAAAACTGTTTCTTGTAATTTGTTATTTTTATTATCTGAATATTTTTGTGAGAAGTCTTTCGAAAGCTAATTTACACGACTTGAGTTGAAATTACTAAATCCAAAATAACGATTTCGCATTAATAAGTTTAGTTGAGTATTTAACATATATATCATCACTTATGTTTTTTATGTGTTTTTATAATGAAACTCAACACGTAGGTATTTCATGTGATAAACAGTCGTAAATATTTTATGAACATGCAACTTTTAGATAATAATTACACTCGAAGGTCTTTGTGGACCCAGGTTTGCATTTTTACGCGGATAAAACGGTTTAAAAATAATATTTTATAACATTTAACGTATTCAATTATTTTAAATGATTTTCACTACAAAACATATTTCACATTCAATAACATGACTTACATTCATTACAACCAAATTTAATTTTAAAACAATGCAGTAGTGTGATGTTTAATATGATAATTGTTATATTATATTTAAATATTCTCATTTATGAACATGAACCCAATTTATTACATTTATTTAGTTTTTTTTTTATAATTTATAGTAACATATTTTTGTGGTATAGAATGAGTAAAATAAAATAAAAAAAATTACGAAAGTCATCTTCTTTTCTTTTTGCCATATTGTATTGAATGTTAATAACCTAATTCCAGTAAAAATCTCAGTAGTCCAGCAAGTTGGTTTCTCACCACTACCCGCTGTGTATATGCAGCCAACGTTTGATGGCCGCCTACCACAACGCTGTCTACAGAAAAAATATAGTTTACCCTTCACGTTCATGGCTCGAGCAGAACTGCACGAGACTGATTTTGGACCATGCATTAGTGTGCTTAAAAAAATAAAATAGTAATAATTATAAAGTGTGACTAGCTCAGCCATTTAAATCAAGTTGATATTAAGTATCTTGTGTATAATCGTATACTGAGAGCTCGTCGATATAGACGAGTTTATTTTTTCTAGTGAGGAATCAAGGTTATAACGATCCTCATATAAATTGGCAATCTACAAATGCCGTGAAGTTAGCTTTGGTTGCAATCAAGTCTGCGTGGCCTGTAAGGCCCGTGTGAGGACGGATCACAGCAAACAGTTCTGCTCGTTCAACAATAATATCCGCGACAATCGTTTCCGTAGCAAGTCTATTTTCATATATTTTAAAATAGTTCCCAGCCAGTAAAATCAATCTACAGCCCCACAGATACTAAAATTAATACCACTTATCAACTTTTCCCGTCGTAATCTGTGGTGCAATGTGCTATGAAAACAATGCGTGCAATGAAAACAATGATACTAAAATATACACTCTACTCTCTTCCAGGTGACCGTCAGCGCGTTAAGTACTCAATTTATTCCGGAGATCCTGAGGGTTACTTCAGCATCGACGCAGATTCTGGAGTGATCCGCACAGCATCAAGTCTTGATCACGAAGTCAGACCATCGGTTCTACTCAACATTCAAGCGTCAAGTGGAAGCCCTCCTGCATACGGCCACACTCAAGTAATATACCATCTTAAGCTTTTAGTATAACCATTAACATAATTTATGACATAACTTGTAAAGATTATTCTCCGCGGTATGGGTCCATCTTTTGATGACTTTGTCGTTAAATTTATAGTATTCATAAATGATATAAATATATTGTTTAACACGTTTTTAAAGATACCTTATTCAACTGTTTTCATGTAGCTTTCAATTTAACACGTATTTTTATTTTAATCCCAAGGACTTTTCCCTTTTATGAATATTAATAACTCTATTCACGTTATACTGCAGATAAAATAACATTTATTATTTTTTGGTACTGTAATATAAAGTCTTTTAAAATCAAGTTTAAAATTTTATGCCACACGCATATTCTCACCCAATTTAAATGAATTTTATTAACCGAATAAAAAAATAATATCCATTAATATATGTGTATTTTTATTGGCCGTCTATGTGGTCAAGTGGTCAACGTCGTTGGCTTCGGTTACGAATATCCCGGGCTCGAATCCCGGTACGGACAGTTTTATAAATTGATTTTTCAATCGATTTATGAATTTCTGTTCGAAGGCATGGATGTATGTGATGTCTTGAATTCTCCACTCCCACTCATCCTATCTTATGAACGGGGTGTATCGAGAAAGATTAGCTAACCTCTAGTCCTGTCCTAGCCCTATCCTTCTATTCCTACTCTCTTTCTAAAAAGAGAGGTTGAGCAACTGAGAAACAAGCAGTTCTCGTAGAAACATATATGTTGAGATAAACTCCATAAGGAGTCCATATGCTCCACATTGGGAGCGGACACGGTTAAAAAAAAAATACATTATGATTTATGATTTAGTCTACATGCTATGTTATATACACCATATCAAGCATACAAGCGCTTGCAATACTAATTACTAAAAAAACTTTACTTATAATATACTTTAAGCTTAATATTTCATATTATATTTGTAATTGGATGTTTTGATTATTTTTAACATACTGTGTTGATGACTACTACGGCAACTAAAAAATATATTAATCCTTATTAAGGTATTAACTGTTTCCAAATTCTCGTTGAAAATGCGTCTTATTTATATATAAAAAAGCAATTTAATTCTACGAGAAAAACCGATTTAGATCATAATACAAAATTGTAGATTCAAGAGTTTTTTAAATTTAAAAAAAAAATGATATTTTAACTAATCATAACCCGCTATTTTGTTATCATCCAGGTCAACATCGTAGTGGACGACGTGAACGACAATGCTCCAGAATTCGAATCATCCACTGTCAGAATATCAGTCGCCGAGAACCTGGATCTCGGAACACCATTGTATGCTGCTCATGCCAGAGACCGCGATTCAGGCCCTAATGGAGTAGTGCGGTACAGATTGGCAGGTCCAGCCGGATCGGCTGTTGGACCGTTTGCTGTTGATGCAAACCTTGGACACATTACACTCACAAGGTAAGGAGTTTCAATTCAACGCCTTTGAAACTATTCATTTAAATTAAACCACATATTAGAATATATCGCGATAATAACTTATTTTTAATTTTTTGATAGGCATTTGGATTACGAAGCTGCACAGCGTCATGCTTTGACAGTTATCGCTTCAGACTCTGGAAAACCTCCACTAAGCACCAACCTCACACTTTTAGTAGACGTCCAAGATGTAAATGATAACCCCCCAGTTTTCGAAAGGCCTGAATATGCAGTCAACGTATTGGAATCTGCACCTTTGGAATCCTTGGTAAGTACGATCTTATTTTGTATACACAATTTAAGCAAGATTGAAGACCAATTTCTATATTATTTATCAGTAAACCTGCAATGGAATCGAAGGTTGCTCATTGAATGCAACTATTAACTTGGGAACAAATTGTTCCAGAGCACGTCCTGGGACACAAAATTTACATGCTCACGTCATATCATGGAACATTTCACTTGACCCGAGATATGTTCCTATGTTCACGGTCTGATAGTGAGCGCATACGGAGCACGATGCGTGCGCAGCTGTAGACGAACTGTCAAAGTCATGTTATTCTATTTTATCATTAAAATTCATATTTCATTTTAATATACATATATTGTAAGAATATATACATAAACAGCACTGATCATCATAAACTCATCGAGTATCATTTTAGAAATTTATTTTCGGCTTTGAAATATCTCCTTATGGTAACAGCTGTCAAAATAAACGCTTCGTTATATTACTGTATGGCTTATAGTATATTGTCTATGGTGTATAAACTGTAATCGTGAATGATTAAACAAATTCATTTTCATTTTAGGAAGCTTATAAACGTAAGTAATTAACTTTACTCGCATTGTTTGCATCCAATAAAATAAAATAACGTTTGTTCGAATGCAACATAACCTCAACGGGTGACGTTTATGTGACCCGTCGTGTGTTCAATAACATGTTCTGGCACATTGTTCCCGAGACCATCACGTAGATGTTTAGGATCATTAATTGTTCCACCATGAACCTGGCAAATGGCGGAATATCAAACAGTTTCTGCCTAGGTTTGCGGTTATAGTTAATGTACGCAGCGTGTACTTTTTGTAAGTTCTCGATTTCCTTTTATTGAGGAAACGTCGGCAATTGCATATATTTTGTTATGTACAATGCAGAATTAGCGATACACCTCACGAAGTGTCGGTAGTTTCTCATACTACCAACCGCATCTCTCGCGTGCATCTTCCTTAACTTAAACTACTCATACATACTACCGCGTGTAAGAGGAGCTTGTTAAAAGTTCAATAATACCCTTTACATTAAAACGTGTTTCAAACCGAATATTTTGTTTTTTTTTGTGTAACCGTGGTTACTCTCAACGCAGAGCATATGAAAAAAAATAAGCAGCATATCGACGAAATTTGTTTAAAAACAGTTGCATACAGATATTTTTTTAATCCTTGTCCACTTTCAATGTGAAGCATATGACCTCCTTATGGAGGTATCTCAACAGATTTTTTCTACGAAAACTGTTTGTAACTCACTCAGAGTAGTAGGGAAAGAAGTATAAGGCTAGGATAGGACTAGTGGTTAGCTAATCACTCTCTCTATACCCAATTATTCAAAAATCGAAAGGGGTGGAAGAGAAATTTTAGACATCACAACCACCTATGCCTTCGAACTGAAATCGATAAACCGATCTAAAAAATGCTGTTCGTACTGTGAAGCCTACAACGCTAACCGCTATGCCATTGGACCTGACGCATATACATATTTACATATATTAGGTTATTTTATTTAAAATCTTATCACTATAGAATCTTCTCATTTATTAGTAATTTCATGGATTTTAATATTAAGTTATCATATATAGATTTCAAATAAATAACTGATTGCCAATGCGTTAACAAGGAACTCTCTGAATCTCAGAGATTTTCGCGCTGTTTTAATATACGCAATAATTACTAAAGCAATATAATATTAATTAATATACACTAAAATAAATAACATCAATAGCTAAAAATAAATACTTAATAAATATGCAATGACTACAAATAAATTCTTTTCTTTATCTTTTCCGGTTCTAAGCTCAAGAAATGCGACCCCAATACCCACATTTTCTCAAATATCTATTTTAATATGGGTGATAATAATTACATACTGCATATAGTTGATTTTTTGATACGTTGATAAGACATACTTACATATAAATAAAATCTATAATCATGAAAATGACCAACCGACTGGTACCTATCTTTTTAGTTAACAACATTTCGCTGTCGCTGTTTTGCCTTTTTTCATACACAGACTCTGGGCTTTATAAAACATTGTGAAACTTCAAAGATTCAAAACCTTGGAGAGCTCCTACATTTTAAAGTATAATATGTTCAATAATCTATTTAAAAGTCCTATGAGCATTTAACAGAACTTTCATTATTTATGTCCGGTGTAATTTTATAAAATTACAATTAAAATAAAACTCTTGAGTGTTTTCATTTTTTCGTAAATAAATAGTGCATAACTAAATTATCACAAGACATACAAATTCGTTTGTTTTTAACTAACAAGATTTTTTTTATATAGTGGTAGATTTCAAATTAAAATTATGACAAAGTATTAATTTCAGTTTTGAAATGTTAAATACAGGTGCTATTTTTATTAAAATTTCCCTTGAAGTCATGTAAACTGATATTATATGACTGTATAAATTCATTTATAAAGTTATATGTGATTAAAATTAGTCTTCTTTTTCTTCTTCTTCTTTCTTTGACCATGTTCGCTCCCCATGTGGAGCATTCGGCCGCCACGCGGCACCTCCATGTTTCCCTGTCTCCCGCCAATTGCTTTGCTTCCTCCCATGACATGCCAGCATCCCTCAGTTCCGCCGAGTACATCCTATGGATGAAACATGAGTACATCCTATATAAAACCAAATGCCACTTATTCAACGATTTACATTAAGCATTAAATATTTACTGAATTCAGTTCCGCATTCAACAAATAACATAATCATACCTATACGAGAAAATAATTTGAGCTCAATCAAATAATAACTTTCGAAGTTCGTTGTAAAACATATAACCTACATCTTCTCTTTTCAATAATGATTATCACTTTCCCACTTTGTTTTATAGAAATAAAATAGTAGGGCATCAATGCTTTTCGAATCCTCCTCTCTGAATGCATTTGCCATATGCAAGAGTAAATGCATAGGCGTGCAGTTTTTTTATCCCAAATAGTCTGACATTAAACGCATCATTTTTTTTTTAATAAGCAACATAATTTTTTGTTTATTTTTTCTATGAAATCAGATAACTTTTCGTATAAGAAGATATGAAGCGCTGCTTAAAAACATGTTCAAACAGTTTTTTTTATCACATATTATATATGTGACCAGTAAATACACGCTTAATTTTAGATTTTATTTTTCAAAACTTTAATTAAAATTAGCGTTAATAATTTATCGTTCATGTTTGCAATCTTAGACTCATAACTATAAATTAGTATGTACATTGTGTTTATTATTTTCAGCCTAAAAATGTAGTATAAAACAATTTAACGCGAAGTCATTTGTGTTTTATTCGGGCCGTTTTCTCCACATCCTAAATTTAGAATTCTGTAATTCTGTTTAATTTCTGTCGTAACCTTATTGCTTAGGCATACAATGTATGATATAAATTTAGTTTCCCCCCTTGGTAAAAAGCTTTCAACTCGCCACTGCCCATCAAGGCGAACGTCAGAGTTCAAAAGTACGACCCCGTAACACTTGGCACTTTCTCCTTGCATTAAGATAATAATATTCGAGGCGTGGACGGCACTGCAGCAACAGGGGTTAAAAAAAAACAACAGGCATTTAGCAATCAAACTGCAATACAACATGATGTTATTATTAAGAATGATGTTTTCAATATGGCAAAAAATAATTATTTCATCGTTAATGTTTTTGTTTTACTCTCTCCGCATCGGATCAAAGGTCTTATATTGATATTATTGAATCTAGTCCGTTGAATCGTATACAGGTACAATCTAGTTTTTTAATGTTTGCTTAAGCACTTCGATTCTCATAATACGTACACATGTATTGAAATCGCAAACTAAAAAGGAAGTAATATTAATATAAACATGGTCCATTAATATAGTTTACTATTATGCAGGTCAGTTATAATGTATTCGAGTTGTACTAGTTTACATATATTGTTTAACAATGAAGTAGATGATTAATTGAAACATCGGTCCAGTCTCGCGAATGTAGTCGAAATGGGATTGAATTATTGAAACACTACATGTATGCACGATCGGCTAACAACTTTTTTTTAAAACTTTCATCTTTAATAAATAATATACAACATAGTTTGTCTTAGTAAATAACCAACGATCTTGGGAGCTCGTTTTTTTCTTTTATTAATTCACTTTTGAATCGGTCTAAACAACCCAGCTCCGGAAGAAAATGATGCATTTAGTATTTTGTCTCTTTAAGCCGACTTATATCTGAATATTGTCTGTAAAGAAAGCAAGAACGACTGAATGGCAACCAGTTTTCACAGAACAACTTCTTTTGAGATATTTTATTATGAGTTCAATTCCACAATAAGATTTAACGTTGTATTTTTAATAATACCATGCAAATATTAATGGTTTCATAACATGTTTTATTGGATATATTATGTTACAAATCGTGACATAAAAAAATACCTTTAGACTAACTATCGTAAGGTAACGTAATGTAACGTAACGTAAGGTTATGTAAATACAGACAATATAAGTAGATTAGCCTTACAATACTTTTTCTAAAGAACCAGTCACAATTTATAAAACAATCGGTGGTATGTTTTGTTATCGAATTTTACTTTTATATTCAAAAATAATTTCCATAAAGTTGCCGCCGAATAGTTCGAAGATATAAATGATTCCGATTAATGATTAAAAAAATATTCCAACATCGAATATATGCGTTGCATAATTTATCATTCGTGTCGATATGTTATGTTTGTTTCATAGCCCTGTAATTTGATTTGACCGTCGGCGATGCACTCTACCATATACTCGTATATTATCGCAATCATTCATTGTTGCGCATTACTCGGCACAAAATATATTCGAGAAATAGATATACAATCGAAAGCTAAGAGTCATTCGGACAGTTAATTGCAGCTTTGTTAAGATTTTCAGATATCAGCGACCGCCATGTTTCGCTTTCACAAGATTCTATTTCTCTTTTTACAATATGCCACGTAAAACGAAACATGAATAGCTACAAAAAAGTACTGCCCGAAATTATGTCAATGACTAATGGGTAACGAACATTCATGTCAGTGTATCGTTTTCATTTTTGACTGTTGCAATTATCAATTATTGAATATAATGGAGGCCTTATTAAAAAATCATTAACGATTATGTAACAATTTGCATGTCCATTTTACTTAGCAATTAAATTACATAAAGGTGTTGAAATACAAACATTATTGTGTATCTCGAATAAAGGCAGAAAGCTACCTTTGCTTTTATACCTGATAATAAAAACATAAAACACTAATCAGAACCATTGTAAATTAATTTTATTTCAGTGAGCTATTACGTAGAATTTTGTGATATATAATACATTGAAGTCACCAAATGTACTAAAGTGGCCAATTTTTTATGTGAGTTTTGTACGGGAGGAAACGTTTATAATTATCAATAAAATAAACCATAAAGTTCTATTGTAAAAAGAATGTTAATGTTTATTATTCACAATTGAATTCAGAATTCAGAATATTTCTTCTGGAGTAGTATATATATATCTGAGTAAATGTAAGTTTATTCATAGTGCTGACGATGGCGCACGCCGAAATAGCTATAAACTCACTTTATAAAAAAAAATATAACTAAATACGTTGATATTTTTTACTTAACTACAATTGAGTTCTATCAAATAAATGCCAATTCAAATAATCAATTAATTCAGATTTTTAAATTGATCAATATAATTAATTAAAATCAGGTAAAAAATAATGCACAAAAATTTGTAAGATTAAAAATTTTACATATAATATTTCGTCTTCGCTTTTTTGTCATAATTGATAACCATAAGATCTTTATTATAATTACAATTATTATCGCCCTTAAAGCAAGTTTTCAATAAACGTTATCTTGATGTTGCAATAACTTAACATATAAAGGAATATCGTATACTTAGTATAAGTCTTAGTGATTAATTATAAAACTTATATTTTATATCGAGCGTTTATTTAACCCGTAACATACCATCCTAAAACATCGCGTTCCCTGCCACGATGGCATCTCAGTTTCACTGTCTATTGACAGTATTTAAACCTAAGTTAGAAGCTAAAAAATAATTTTAAATATATATATATGCTAGAATGCTTAAAATGATAAATACTTATTGGCAATATTAAGAGAAATATTGAATGATTTAATGGCTCAACTATTTAAAATTGCATCATGGGCATGGAGATGTTAAAAGCGTTACAAATACCAATTCAAGCATAATTTTATATTGAAATGTCTAATGGGATTAACGTTAAAACACACCGTGAAACAACTGTTAGTTAGCATGATGAACATGAACCCAGGTTCTGTTGTCAGGAAAGCGATGAGCTCCAAATCAGCGCCCCATGGTTGGCAAACTATTCGGTGATTGATGGCTCATTACCCTCCTATCTTACTCGTCCCGCTTCATTCAGACCAGGGATTGCAATAACGGACGAATATATTGAACCAACACCGGTATTTTCGAATGCATAATTTTTATACCTCAATAAACTCCAAACATGGAACATATCGTCGAATATTTTCCTCAGCCTAAAAACCTTAAAAGTGTTAATAAGACGCATAAATGTACTTTATTCTATCGCTTTTGCTTTTTATTGCTACAAAACACTACTGAAATGGTTTTGTTATCAACTTGTGCTAGGAAGTTAACACCTTCATGCCCATGATGCAATCGTAAACAGTTAATCCATTTTATCATTCAATATTTCTCTTAGTACTGTCAATAAGTATTTATCATTTTAGATATTCTAGCATATATACATTTAAAAAAATATTTTTTAGCTTCTAACTTAGGTTTGAATACTGTCAATAAACAGTAAAACTGAGATGCCATCATGGCAGGGAACGGGATTTTTTAGGATGGCATGTTACGGGTTAATAAGACAGGAACCAAGACGATTCCACCCATGCCAAACATGACCATGTTGTTTTATTGTACTTTTTATCCATGTCCACTCTCAATTTGTAGCATATGGCCTCCTAATGGAGGTATCTTAACAACAGTTTTTAACGAGAATTGTTTGTTACTCAGTCGCTCAACCTCTTTTTTCAAAGAGAGCAGTAGAGATAGAAGGATAAGGTTAGGACAGGACTAGTGGTTAATTAATCGCTCTCGCTACGCCTATTTGTTTAAGGATCGGAAATGGTAGATGGGAACTTATCCGCCGATTATTGTTTTCCGGTTTAGGGGTCCGTGTCATGAAAAAGGTTGGGAAACACTGCTTTAAAAGACCCATAAATAATTTGAAAAATCAATTTATGAAACTGTTTGTGGTGAGATTTGAACGCGTGAAGTGACTGAATGATTGATATGGAATCGCGATTTTTAATCTATACCGATTGTTCTATATATTATACTATATTAAATATATAGCAAAGTTTATTTCAGTATATAAGGTTAAATTCTGTCAATAATTAAAGTACTTAAGTATATGTTATGTCTTTAAGTAAAAGGTTAATTAATCAAAGCTTGATTGAATATTTATGTTTATATTTATGAAAAGGGCCTGTCAGATTAAATACTTTTTGGAAGAGCGATCATTTAATGATTGTAATTTTATTTTTATTATTTCGTTTCACTAAAATACCGTTATTTTTATTTTAAAAATCGGTATTGAAAAAACAGCTGAAATACCGGGGTACAGGTTTCGATAATACCGGTACTGCGATCGATCCCTAATTCAAACCTCATTCATTCACGCATTGCCAAATCCATCATATCCCTTCACTCAAAATCGAATATGATATATTATCATCAAATTTATTCTGAAGCGATATCGAGAGAGATAAAAAATCATATTAACATCTCACTCTAGATGATATTGACATTATGACTGATAATATGTGTAAAATAATATTTAATTATTTTGAATGATTCTTTTATTTTTATCATTACGAAAACATTAACCGTTTTTTAATGAAATTATATCTCTTTGTACTACCATTGTATAGTAAGTATTTCACAAGAAATGTCCTTTCCAATGTGGAGCACTTAAACTCTTAGTATAGTTTATCTTGACAAATATGTGTCTGTAAGAACTGTTAATTATTCAGTTGACCAATTTCTCTTTTTCAAATATAATTAAGTAAGAAGATCAGAGTTTGAGACAGGACTAGTGATTAGCTAACCACTTTTGCTACGTACCGTCCCCATACACATTTATTTACACTATTAGTATATCGTACCACAACTTAAATGTCTAGCTACCACGACATTGTTAAAATAATTTATTCTCTAGTTGTCAATTCTTACGACACTGTGAAAACCAAAGAGAATTTAAATCAATTTTTGGTCAGAATAAAAATATTATACGGTCAGAATATTTTATAACCATTTAGGTTAGGTTAGGTTAGGTTGTTTTTTTTTAATTTATTTTAAATTATGACTATTCACACTGACTGATATATTATGACCATTTAATATAAATTCTGACCGGAAAAATACGAGCTATAACCAAATGAACAATATTATACTTTTTTTATAAAAATTAATTTGGTAACCAGAAAAATATAAATTTAATTAATAAAATCTAAATTTTAGCACAATACGTAAATTACTTTATCTTCATATCTGTTTCCAAAAATAAAGTCTGTCACATTACATCGTTATCAAGAATTTGTATTGTAAAAAAACAACTCATTGTTCTGTTTATTCTGACAAAAAAATACTTATCCTAAGTTAAATTTTCTAATGTTACAGTTATGGTAGTGTTATATTAAACCAAGTGATTGGATTTTTCAAAATATTTATACATAAATCAAACACAATAATAAACGCATAATCAAATAGATGGCATATGTTACATTGTATTTAAAATCCGGATAACTTTTAAGTATGTATATTTCTCAGGGAATTCTTATTTCACCTTTTCTTCACAAAGGCAAGAAGGCGCAACGTAAAATAACCCTGTCCGAATACTCATCGACGTTGAGTAAAAATAATTGGTTTTTAGACAATTTGTATGAAAGATTAATAGAGCTTTTTTGTATGGTGCCTCGCGGAGTGGGCGAAGGGCGTCAGTCACTTATTCTGATTCTTAGAATCAGTCTTCCGAAAAATAAAGATTTCTTCCGTGATTAATAACGTACAATTGAATTTTACTTGTGTCTGTATCTCAAATCTCAACGTATTGTTATTAGGAATGTGAACATTACTTCCGTGAACGATGTTTTGGGAAAATTCTAGCCTACTTGATCCGAAAGATGTTGCTAGCATTTAAAAGGTTTGATTAAATTATAAAATACTAAATTGTAATAATTTGTATTTTCAACCATATGTGTTTGGCGTATATTCAATATTCAATTTTAATATTTCGAAATTTGTACACCCCCACACCTTTTCAATAACATTAGGGGTTTCACCTTTCAGTATTATCATGTGTCGAAGTGTACATATAAATTTTAACTAACAAAATTTGTTTTATTTAATTTTAATTTTTGATACACCATTTTGAAAAACGGAAGCATTTTGTTATGGTATAACTAAATTTATAGTATTATAGCTTTAAATAAATCAACTTTAAATTCTTCAAGAAACAACATTTCTTATACGAAACAAAAAATATTTTAGTACCTACTCGTTTCCCATTTGTTTTAAATATTATCAAAATTTGTATCATTCAATCATTGAGAATGGATAGCGTACAACTGGTCGGTTTAAAACGTTCATAGCTGAGCGAAATCATATTTAAAAATATTTAAAATAAGTACAAAAAATTGTCTCTCTTTGGTATGCTAACATTATACATATTACATATATGTATAATGTTAGCATATCATATGAATGACATATGAAGAATCAAACATTATATCAGAAAAATATATTTATTTTTAACATTTAATATAATATATGTATTCATAAATTATTGCAACAAACGGTACAATAACGGTTTTTAAGTTATTCTTACAAAGGGTTAAACATATGAATGACAATCGTACTGAAAAGATAACCCTTCTTCATAATGTATCTCTTCCAATCATCGTTATATCTTCACTGACAAGGCATTCTGTAATTAGTCATTAATTAATCCAAAAAAAACATGACTCCGTTTCATTAATCATACCTGCTTATAGTTCCATTATCTAAATAAATCTACACTTTTTCACGTATGTTTATAATATGTTCTAAAAAGATCTGCATTGTTACAAAGTTCCTAACTATAATATATTTTACATTGCAGGTGGTTCAAGTCACAGCCGTGGACCTCGACACTGGAAACAACGCAAGACTGACATACAGACTAGTTGGTGGCGCCCAGGCACCTTTCGCCGTCGAAGCCCATTCAGGCCGCGTCACGCTGCGGGGACTTCTCGACCGGGAGACCAGAGCATCCTACAGCTTAGCAGTCGAAGCCTCTGACCATGGGACGCCGCCAGCCGTTGCCACCGCTCGCCTCCTTATCACTGTGGTGGATGCAAACGATAATGACCCAAGATTCGTTGCGCACTCGTACGAGTTTTCTGTTGAGGAGAATTTACCAAGAGGAGCTCGTGTTGGAGCTGTTAAAGCTACTGATGCTGATATCGGTGATAATGCGGCCATACGTTACAGCCTGATACCTGCTAATACGAGTTTTCATATAGACCCTATCACAGGTATGTCTATTTTCAATTATTTAATTTATTAATACGCCAACATTTAACTTTAATTGTTTAATTAAATTAAATTGTACAATACAAGTATAAAAATTGTTTGCTTTATTTCGATTCTATCACCCCCTCTTTGCTTCCCTTAAAAGGAAAAAAACCCAAACTCCATTTTGTAATTTCATAATTTAAAATTTTAGAATCAATCTTGCTTCATTATTTAAGCAAAATTTGCGATAGTAAGTCTGAAGATGCCTCTGATAGAGGCGAAACACGTGTCACAGCTAGTAACACAATACGTGGAATAATCAAAGTTATTTTAAATTTTTATACATAAAAATTTCAATCTAATACATTAAAAAGATTCACGTTTTTTTTCTGATACTTGTCTTACAGTATATGGAAACTAACAACTAACTGTGATTAGTAAATTGCGTTGAGAATCTTATGAATAAATACTGCCCGTTAATTACAGATTGCTTTGCATGCATCTATAATTTAAAGTTAATTAACAAATTAAGTGGTTATTACATTAATTATTACTATCGACTATTACTAATGATGAAAATTCAATTAAATTCATCTAATAAACATTGACTTTCGTAATTTTTGCGATCGCGACCTAGATTACGTCGGTAAAATATTAAGTAATAAAATGTGTTGCCTTTTACGGCATAATTAAATTTGACGATCAGAGAATTTAAATTATTTAATGATTGTGCTAGAATGGAAAGCTCTTACTCTTAACCTTGATTTAATACTATTAAAATACATACAAAAGCAAATCATTTCTCAAAATAGACGTTGGAATTGAATTTAAATTAAAGAAATTCTACATCTTAATGAAGTCACTATTGTTTTATTTATAATAATATAAAAGAAAAAAAATCATCATAACATCATCACAACACAATACAACAACGAAAGCAATAATTTAAAAACAAATATTGTCTTGTACTTTTGAATAATATGCTGACGACTAAACTTCGTTACCACTGACTTGAATCTCCAACCTATCATATAACCAAGGCTTAACGAGAGCAACGAGTTAACCACTAGTCCTACCCTAGCTCTTTCGTTATATTAATACTCTCTTAAAAAAATAGAGATTGAAGAATTCAGTAAATAAACGGTTCTTTTAGAAACACTTATCTTTAGATAAACTCTATTAGAAGTTGGTACCGGACATGGCTAAAAAACTAACATGAATATTGTTTTTGCTTACATGACTTTTTGTACATTTCTATGTCAAAAATTTAAATTTTATTATATTTCAGTTTTTTGGTGAGTAATTATATATGTTATCTAAAGTATAGATGAGATTTTGTATGTGTAATAAATTCAGTAGCTGTGATACATTCAACGTCCCACGCAAATTGCAATTGATACGTTTACCATTTAAACGATAATAACTTGTGACGACTCAATAATAAATTCATTTTATATGATAAAACTGTCATTGAAATGTATCAAATTAACATTGAATTCGCATTTATTATTCGACGACAAATTACTTTTTCCTTTAATTCATGACATTTATCCGTGTGCATAATGTTTAGATATCTGAGAAACGAGTCATGTTGTTTCCTTAATACGGCGATTAATGCGAAATAATTTAAATTGCCTACATTTATCAACCCGACCCGATGCACTTGGATCTCGATTTAAAGCTATGGTAATTAAAATAAATGCCTTTTATTATAATTAACTACGATCCTTATGCATATCTGGCCGACGTTGCGAAATTCAACTGCGTGTATTTTTACAGTGCGGTGTCAAAGATCGTTCAATACCAGCGTAAATTAACATCAAATGTTTCATCTGTTTGAATGCATTATAATAAATGCAATGTCGTCGTAAAACTAGGAAGTTTTGGTTCGTTTATAAACAACCAAACGCATATTAAATTACAACGTAAATTTATAAACATTTCTTCACTACACCATTCGTCTTAAATTCGCACATTCTTTCAATAAATGTTATATATATATAGAAATACTGTTACCTTACACTTTTCATACAGTAGAGTTATTAAATCTTAGTTGAGAAACAAATGTAATAATTTGACAGCAATTTAAATATGAATCTGTTTGAATTTTAAATAAATAGCGATATGGCGTTATGACGATTTAGTTGTCTTTCTCCAAGCCAAAAAATAGGCCGATTTCGTTCATTTTCTTTATCAAAAAATAGCTTACTTTATACGAATAAAAATAATGTATATTATTATTATTAAAAACGCTTCCGTTTTATTATATATTACTTCACTTTTTACCTTGACTTTATGTTATCCGTTTTATTAATTTCAATTACAAACTAAGCACTTCATTGACTAAGTAATATTAATTAACAGATTTCGTTATTCATATTTTTGGTTGGCTTTTTTTGTTCAGAATAAAATATTGTAACGTAAGATTTGTAAGCCACTGTATTGGATCTCACAGTACGTATAACTCAGTCTCAAAGTGCGTATATTTGCGTATATCGGAATCGAAAAACAGCCTTTGCGTTGCATTCTTGGTAGCTTTATCGCATAGGCGTCACGAATAAAATAATACATGAGAAATTATTGAAACGATAAAAAACATCCAGTAAATCTTTAATTGTAAGTTGAATCTATAATTATAAACGTATTTTTCGTTTATTTTATTGAAATAAGTAAGTCTACGATTTCGAATATTCTTTTGAGGTCAAATCACAAACCTTTTATTAGTATTTCAAAGTGTTATTTACTAATTGTATGGATCTTTATTTTAAAATACTTACTCAATAGATTGATAATTAATTATCCCTAAAGATAGTAAGATTTTAATCATAATAAGTTAATTTTAAAAACCTTTAGACTAGGCATATGCTGAGACGCAGGTGGCGCAGCCCAGGTTAGCACAGATTTTATATTACAACAAACACATACCTGTGTACGCTGTAACGCAGGCACGTGCCATGCCCGCACAAATTACTGCGTGACTCATGCATGTTTGGAAGTGTTCTTTGTACGTTTCTGCAAAAATAACCGAACAACTAATTGAATTTGACTTTGTTCATACGATTATACTGATAGATACTACTTTAAAAATACATAAAAAGAGTTTTTGTGGTTCGATCTGTGTCACTCAGCTATGTCATTTATGCTTTGCCTGCCCCCCACCTGTCAATTATGTGCTACACTGCGCTGCGTCATCTGCGTTAACTTAACATGCACTTAAACTTGACCACATTTTTATTTGTTCTCCTTTCAAAATTTTCAGTACTATTCCAATCTCTTACAATTTTGAAAAAGTAGACTACTGAATAATGAACGTAAATGTATGACAATTTTGGTCAACACTATCCGGCATTTCTTACGTGCAATGTTCCCTCTAAGCTGCGCGCGTGCGCGACCGCGCAGCAGTTGAGAAGCCCCCGCGCACTCATTCCGGGTTGGCGTGCACTACAAGACAGTTGTTCAATTAATATTTGATCGGTCCGCGCAGCCTCCACGCAGCCTTTGAAATTTCCGCGCAGCTAACTTCTTGCCTTAGAAGAAACATTGCTTACGTGTGTGCTAAAGATCACTTAATAAAAAAACAATATTAAAGAGTACAAGCGTACGTTTCATTTTTATACTGAAATTTGCTGATTTGGCTTTAACTGATTTCACTGTTAAATACAAAATATTATAAATTTATTTGGGTAATGCCGTACTGCACTGGGTATATTGAATATATTTTTAACTTTTAATAAGGCAGTCGTTTAGCATACCCTTAAGTTAGAAGGCGCTCTCTAAATAAATACCCTGTTGAAAGATATTTCTTGAGGAAATCCTTGAGTAAATATTGTATACCGCAGCGGTATGCAAATGCCTTGTTTGATTACTTAAATGAGTAATTCTTGGTAAAGTTTCATTATATTCCATCTGTATACTTGATGTTTATGTCCATTGTATAAAAAGCAAGCGATTTAAACTTACGAGATATGGTTAACAGTAAGCACTTATAGCTTGCAAACACTTGAAATATTTTTGCAATACTACATACACACTTTGTAAAAGCTTTTAAAAGTCTTTGTTGGTCTATACTTTTTTTCACAACAAAATAGAATTTACTCACAATTATTTAGTAATAAAATAAGGTATACCTTCTCGATTCTCTCAATATTTTAAATAAAAAATACAATACCGAACTGTAAAAAAAAGTTTGTTTTGTATTTTTCAATAATATAAAGACAGATTTTAACAAACTTTGAAATTCGATGTTAGAGTGAACATTATAAGGCAATTTTAAACGAGAAAAAATTCATCTTGTCGTTAGGTTGTATTTAAATCATAAAAAAATGTACAATTAATTTTAGTAACATGATATCAATATCGGACTCAAAGTTAACTAATCGCTCTTAACTCCCGATAAGTTAAATGATAAATAATGTGGGAGGAAAGAAAAATATCAATGACCTTATATATAATAAAATATTATAATGGTTATTGATTTTTTTATAAATATATATAGAAAAACTTCCATTTAATAATCCCGTAACTGCAGTTATCTCTATATATAATGTAATAATTAAATAGTGACTGCCAATAATTCTTGCAAATATATTGAAGAAAAAAAATATATAAATAGTTTTGTGTAATATCTTTTTGACAATCGAAAATTACTTTTACAAAGTATTTGTGTCAGATTATTTACACGCATCGTGAGTTATTCATGCATATTATTCTCAATACAAAATGTATTAAAACCATGAAAATTGTTACTTTCACAGAAATTACCACATCTCTTAACCTTTGCTGTAGATGTGCAAGGCATATAATATTGTCATGCATTAACAAGTCGTATGCACTTATATGATATTGTCGTGTTTATCTGATTCTGCCGGTCTCTTTTGTGAGACGGAGCCCCTCCGCACGTTTTGTGTGGTAAAACGCAAACGGTGTTAACATACTGAGCGATGATCCTTCACTTGTTTAGCTATGGTAAACATCAGAGTTGCTTGAGAGCCATCTCTGGGTATTATACAAATCGACAGTCCTTAAAATTTAATTATAATTATTGAAACGATCTTTAACAATTACGTCATTCATTTTTATCGAAGGAGTGTTCTGTTTTCAAAAATATTGAAATCAATCACATATAATTTGTTTTTTTTCTGATTGGTCTGTATAAACATGATAAATTATTGGTTGTCAAACAAATCTTGCAATATGAATAAAATCTTTCGTTACATTTTAGGGTGATTATATATCATTCAAGGCTAAAAATATATTTGCCCAAAGAGTTATTGATGACAAATGATTTTAATATTATATTTGAGATAGGCACGTATTGCTTCTTTTTTAGATTCCGCATTTATGTAAAAAAAAACTTGTCACTCAACATTTATACAGTTAATAAAAACACAATATTCCTTTGTATTTCATTCCACTTTACTTAACAGGTCAGGACCAGTTTCACTCATTGCGAGCATTGTCAACTGAAATATAATTTAACAATGCTATTTATACAAAAATGAAAAGGTGTAAACAACAATTGGCGTTGTGATTCTAAAATAACACAAAATTTAAATGTTTAACACATCTAACATTTTATTAAAAAGTCATACAAGATTAATAATTTTATAGTGGTGACTGAAAGTAATTACAAACATAATTAAAATTTGGGATTTTTTTTTACAAAGTGATAAAATGCTTCACTGGAAAAGCTAACAATGAGCGAAACCGGTCCTGATTTATTAAATAAAGTGGAATGAAGTACAAAGGAATATTATGTTTTTATTAATATAATGCCTTTCCACCAAGTATTGACAGTGAACACCCTAATAGTGATTTATAAAGTTAACAGTGAACAGAGCATTTTATATATAAATATGTTTGTTGATAGATAAATAAATAAATTCTTATTTTAATTTGAAACTCTCTTGGTAAAATTTGATAAAATACATTTAGATAAAATACACGTTTGCTGTATTTTAAGCAGTTCAATATTCAACATTATGATTCATTCAGTAACTGATTAACTTTTCGACAAAAATAAACATTAATAAATACATGATTTCTATCGAGGCCCAATAATAATTTGATTTTAATGACTTTCAGTCAGTCATAAAGTCATTGAAGATCTTTGAAATTTCATGCGATAATCGTTAATGCCTACTGATTTAAATGGTGGGTCAAGAAATATAATTATTTTAATTGCTGGAAAATTTGTAATTATTTTACGAAAGTTTATATTTACTTACTTATATGATACAGCAATGAGTCAAGAAGATTCACCTGTTTATTTAAAATTGGAAAAATACTTAATTTTACCCTATTGATTTCTAAAAATACTTGGTAAAACAATTTATTTTCACCCGCGTTTTGACGATTCACCTATTTATTAGTTTTATTTTCGATTTGATGACGTGTTCAAACATCTTGATGGTTGAAATACCATACCCATCACCTTGGCATTGCCCAACTATGTACCTGCAGCATGCAATCAATCACCAGACTATATCTACCGACGATCGTCTGCCATTAACAATATCGAGCCGTAATTTAATACACATTAGAGAGTTTTCTGCCGTCCGAAGCTCAGCACTTCATCCCTTTAATATTGATACTTAATAAACATTACATGACTTATTCCAATGAATATTTCAAAGAACATCAAAAGATTTTTATTAAACTACTTCTATATAATTGTATTGTATTTAAACGGAAACAAATTAAATGGTCAGAATTTAAATCAATTTTTGGTTAGAATAAAAATATATACGGTCAGAATATTTTGTAACAATTTTGGTTAAGTTAGGTTAGGTTAGGTTTTTTTAAATTTCATTTAAATTATGACTACGAGCCTATTTAAACTATACATATTGATGAAGTTCAACGATTCAAGTCATGTCTGATTCATAAGGCATCATCAGGCTTTTGTCAAATATTTATAGCGGCAATTATTAAGTGTTAAAAATCTTGTACTCTTCAATATTGGGGGAAAATATTATTAGGGTAATTATTGACATTCGGAAAAACGAGAAAAATAGTTTAACACTTATAAATGATTATAAAATTGAATGTATTTTAATTTAGTTCCTGACTTCTGTCAGAAACCCGATGTCATTTTAATTATATTCCTAAATCTTCAAGAGTTAATGATTTATATATCATTATTATCAACGTCAACGGACTACTGAATTAACTAATATTATAAGTATTCAGAGCTTTATATATTATACATTTCGCGCTTCTTCTTTTACTAAAACAGTAAAACTTAAATATCCCATGTACTGAAATTGAATACAACTTCCTTTAAATTAAGTTAAGTTAAATATTATATTCAGTTATATTTAAGAATACATTGCGATAAATTCAAATTTAATCAGATGTATTGCTCCAGATCCGGCATATATAGATATAGTCGATCATTGATCGGTGTTCAGCCAAAGAACGATTATTATTATTGTGGCCAGTAATTGGACAGGTTTCATGCGCCGTTTGTCTATCGCACGACCTTGGTAGCCATTTTGAAGCGTGTAGTTTAATTGCGAGGAAAATGTGAAAATTACACCACAATTTCGAAACACACATTCACCATTTTACGCGTCATTTTACGACTTAGTAATTTATTTAACGCGTAAAATTATTTTTCCGATATATTCGTATCGGTAAAAAAGTTGATCGATTTAATTAAATATAATATATTTATTTTGACGATGTGAACAGTAGATAAATTATGTAAGTTATTGCAAAAGAAATACAAATAAAAACGCCTTTAATTTTATTATAACATAAATATATGTTTCCAGTAAATCTTCTGGCTATAATTGTTAATTACGTGTTATTTAAATTGGAAAAAAATAATGCATTCCAGTGTTTTAACGCACATTTAAATACTGAGCAAAAAAGTTATTTATATTCTCATAAAAGAAGAAAAACGCATCCTATAAAATAATCTTCATTTTTTAATAGCTTTCGTTCATTTTTTGTATAGAAATTTTAGTCATTGGTTTTATGGGCAAATAAAAAATTAATATTGCAATGATTATATTGCACTGAAAAATATATGATGGCTTTGACGCAACACGGCCGCGTAATTTTCTTTAAAAAATAAACATGTCGAAATTACTTCTTCAATCAAAAAATCTTATGCCGAAATAACATAGTAAAATACACGTTTGCCCGATTGATCAAGAGCTCACATCACCGTTGCCTTATTATAAACCCCACATTTTACGAGATTAAATTTTGCTGATGTATTTTATTACTGAAGACAAAAAAAGCATCGAAATTTTACGAAATAAACATCAACAAAAAAAAAACTTGCGCTGCTGAGTAGTAGCATTTTTAATTCACTTCGAAGTAGGATTTAGTCGGGTTCCAAGGGACAGGCTCGGGTACCATGTTTAATTATAAAGCTTATGATTAAACCAAGTAATTTCAACTGATATCACGTAGTTGCAATTTCCTCTCTGTCTCCATGCACACCGCTCCATAGCTCTACGTACATAATCATTGAGCGAATTATTACTGGTAACTTGTAACGATGGGACCAGACCCTACATATTGGCTACATCATAATACAATCGCGAATTAAAAACACGAGTATGTGGATATGCATTATAAGTCTTTAATATGAAAGCGTATCTTTGGTGACGCGTATGGAAAAAATTGATTCGTGCAGTGCATTTTTATATTGAAATAATTATACCCATTTTTACAGCAGCTATACATTTTATGAATGATAATTATTAAGGAGTTTTTCTTACATACGAAAAAACATTGTAATATCTATTTGACATAAAAAGTTATTATACTTTGAATACGTCAATATCTTAACATTTTTTATTTAATTATTTATATCGTACTTTTGATTTGAAATCTATTTGAATATGAAATCACGTTTAAATGGTATTTATTTATTGATTGACGGCCATTGACTTGCCTGAAAGAATGGTTGCATAACATATGCATACAACTACATGAAAAATGGTCAATATTAATATTTGATAAATAAATTATACACTTGAGAATTATAAATTCGTACACCGACATTTATTTGAAGTGTTTATTCATACTTTAAATATCTGGCAAGAACAATTGTACTAAATTGTAATGTTAATTGTTATACATTGTTTTTTAATATTATCTTTGTTTTTAGGTGAAATTGTTACCAAAGAACCTCTGGACCGTGAAGCGAAAGCTTCTCATGAGCTAGTCGCTGAAGCTCGGGATCTTGGATCACCTTCTAGGGCGGCTAGGGCTCCGGTCAGAGTATCAGTATCCGATGTAAACGATAACGCACCTGAAGTAGTTGATCCTCGCGAAGACGTCGTCAGTGCCAGAGAAGAACAGCCCCCCGGAACTGAAGTAGCTCGGGTTAGAGCCATCGATAGAGACAGCGGTCTGAATGCCAGCGTGACTTATTCAGTGCTGAAAGGAAGGGACTCCGATGGATATGGAGTCTTCACTGTGGATCCTGTCACTGGAGTTATACGGACTCGAGTTGGTAAGTAATTATCAATCGCATTGTTATTTATTTATCACCAACAGTGGATTGGTCTGTAAGCAAATGATGCGCGCGATTAAGGCCTCCGAATCTTAGTGGCCTCGTAATAATAGCATACATAAACTTTTTATTCATTTTTATTTGTTTATCTTTTTAGTGTTTTACTTGGAACTCTCTGTAGTTTTTATGTTATCCGTAAAATAGGGCCTCCAAATTTTATTGCGCCTGAGGCCTTTCATTTGCTTAATCTGTCGCTTATTACCAATAATATATTGAGTTCACTTTTAAAAAAAAAAATGTTGTTTTGAGTAGTTCTGGACCATGAAGAACGTGCTATATATCGACTAGCTGTTGCTGCAACTGACGCAGGGAAACCCCCGAAGCAAACTGTTCGCCTTCTTCGAGTTGAAGTTCTTGATTTGAACGATAATCGACCTACCTTCACCAGTTCAAGTCTTGTTTTCTCGGTAAGTTTTCATTATTATTTTAAAAAATCTTCTCTTCAACAATCAACACATTAAACGCTTCTTTATGGACTTGGTTTTGTAATTTATTAAAACATTATTTTTTTAGATTCGAGAGGACGTGAAAGTTGGCCACATTGTTGGACCAATTGCATGCACCGAACAATCAGACCAAGAAAACCTCATATCCGGTGGCATGAGCCGCCACGTTACTTACACTTTAATTACTTTAGGAGGGGAACAAGCGTCTGGAGCTTTCGATATTGATAGAAGTACAGGCTCTTTAGTCGTTGCCAGACAGCTTGACAGAGAACGACAAGGAGAATACCGACTTGAAGTCAGAGCGTTAGACACTTCAGCCACTAACAATCCTCAAAGCAGTGCTGTCACCATAAAAGTTGACGTCGTCGATGTAAATGATAACCCACCGAAATGGCCAGTCGATCCAATCACTCTTCAAATACCGGAAGATACAAAAATAGGTGCGGTTATTCACAATTTTACTGCAACGGACGCTGATAGTGGCCTGAACGGAGAGATTCATTACAGCCTGTCAGCACAATCGCCGAATGTGTCTCCAGTATTCGCAGTTGATCCATTGAGAGGAACTCTTACGTTATTGGAAACATTGGACTATGAAAATATAACTGAGTACACTCTCATCGTCAAGGCGACGGATCAAGCTGTGAACACTTCTGAACGGCTTAGCACCGCGGCGACAGTAAGGGTCATTATATCCGATGCCAATGATAACTCACCTGTATTCGTTGCACCTTCTGTAAAAGTCATAAAAATAAGTGACACTGCTACTGTTGGATCATCACTTTGTAGAGTAATTGCAGTGGACGCCGATTCTGGTGACAACGGGAGAGTGTCCTACGTAATATCCAGCGGAAATGACAACGGTCGCTTCGTTATTGGCTACGAATCTGGAATAATCACATTATCCAGAGCTCTAGTGTCGTATGACGGGAGTGGAATCAATGGAAAATATGTCCTGAATATCACGGCCAGCGATCACGGATCTCCATCGTCGAGGCAGAGCTACACCGTTGTACAACTAGTGGTGCAAGGTTCCGCTGATAATCCGCCGAGATTCCTAGAATCAGTTTACAGCGTCAATGTAAGCGAAGACCTTCCAGTGGGAAGTTTTGTTGTGAAGGTCGCCGCTAAGTCGTCAATGAGCAATGCAGGTGTGTAGTCATTTTTTTATTATTTTATAATACTTGTGTCAAACGATGCCGCGATGCTTTTACAAAGTCCTTCCTTACCTATGCACAAATATAACAATTATTTTAATATATAATTCGACCATTTTAAAAAAATATATTAATGATACCTCTCGAGTTGTTATATTAATTTACAGATTTTTTTACCTTGCTCATTTCTAATTTAGAACGTATAGGTTTTTAACGTAGATTATCTCAATATAAGTTTTCTACAAAACTGCTTGCTTCTCATATACTCAATCACTAAGATAGTAAGGATATAATTAAGACTCGTTCAAAATCGGATGAGAGAGAATGAATTACAACAGATTTAATATTGCGAAATGCTTACAAAAAATCACCAATGATTTAATTAAATATCCACTTGTAACATTTCTTCAGGATTATTAAATTCATTTTCATGCTGATACACTCTGTTAAATTTAAAGATCTCGTTTTACGTATGTTATTCACGAATTAAATATCAATACAGAATACAATAAAATATTCCAGTTTAAAGGACATATTTACCTTATTGGTTGGATTGTTTCAATACAATTTAGCTTTGTCAATATTATTTTTTTGGTATCGCTCTTCATTACTTATCTCGGGGCTTGGTAGTTCGCGGCTGCTCTTCAGACATTAACTCTTGAACTTTCTCACGTCTTACCTTAAAACATCATATGAGCCCATAAGAGGTGAAGTGAGCCAAGTGGTGTTTTAGAAAAAAGTAAGTTAGATGCGTTGTAATATTCTACACTTCCTAAAGTATCGTAAAAGTGAAGTAACTTCAGTTAATACGCATTAAAATAAAAATATGCAACCCACCAAAACAACAATTAAACACGTGATTGTAATTAATAGTCTAAGTTGGCTCACTTCACCTCTTGAGGGCACATATGTCTCTTTTATACCTTTACTATCCAGTTTCTTTGCCAACTTGGCTCTTCTCATATGAAAGCCTGCTGACCTTCAGTCATAAAACCTGCCATAACAACTCAACTTACTTTAAAAGCACAAAGATATAAAAAAAAGATGCTTGTATACCAATAAATTACGCAGAAGATTTTGGTTACTTTAACCCAGCGGTCACCAAACTACGGCCCGCTGAAGATTTTCATCCGGCCCGTGAAAAGTTCTGGATTTTTGCATAGAAATTATTCATATAAGAAATATAATTGTTCATGATTTAGTTGTGAATTCACGACAACTATTTATTTCAAATCATGATTTGGCATACAACTACCTGGTAGGGGACTCAAAATGAAGGAAGTTGGATATAAATTGGAAGCGAGACGACCAGATGTTCGTTTACTCAAAAATTTCTCGAATATTCTCATTTATTGAAATTCTAAGAAGAGCAAACATTTGTTTAAATTCTAATTATTATGTAACCACATAAAATTAAATAATATTCTGATCGAGTTCCAATAAGAATTTATTTGTCGTCCGGCCCCCTTAGTTTTTTAAAAGTTCAATCCGGCCCGCTTTTAAAAAAGTTTGGTGACCCCTGCTTTAACCCTTTATCTCCCTAACGTAAACGTTTCGTCACAAAAACAATCCTGCCAAAAATATATTATTAAATTTCATATAAAAATCCCCCTAGTGGTGACTTTGTATATAAAACACCACAGATATTAATAATATTGTGCATTGACTTGACTACTTGTTTACTATTCTCAGGCGGAAACCTTACATACTCCATACCATCCGGAGTAGCTGACGATCGTTTTTCGGTGGACGGCCGTGACGGCGTGGTACGGCTACGAGGATCTCTGGACCGTGAAACATGTTCATCATACGCGGTCCCCGTGTACGCCGTGGCTTCAGATGGAGTGTCTGCCGCTGCTACGGTTGTCAGGGTGAGGGTAGCCGATTCCAACGACCATGCACCAGCTTTCGTCACCGGAGCCTGCTATCCGCTGTCGGTACCTGAAAACAGTGAAACTTCTATCATACATACTGTTGTCGCCCAAGACAAAGATGAAGGACTCAACGGTGATGTCACGTATTCAATTACTGGTTTGTAATTTTTCTATTTTTTATAAAAATTAGGTTTACCATACAATAAATAATTTGTAAAAATGTATTTTCAATTTGCATTATATTACGAAACGTGTGCATACATATATAAATGCTCGGAAAACAAAGACGGCAGTTTTCATAATCTTAAAATGTTGATCAATCAATAAAAAAGTAGTGCTAAAGATTCATATTAGTATTATCTTCCTATCTTTATATGATTTGTATTGTTTTGGTAAATAACTGTTGTTGTTGCTATATAAACTGCCGCCTTTGTTACAAACTCGATTTTGATTATTTAATAATTAATGTACAGGTTAGAGCCTATATTAAAAGTTATTTTACTACTACATGTGGAATTTCCAACTCTTCACGGTGGCATTTCTAACATATTTTCGACAAAACATGGAGACTGCCGCCAATGTTTTCAGAGCCCTGATATACAAACTTCATTCTGAGCAAATAGCATTGCTATACATAATAATTTATTAACAACCATTTTTGTTACGGGTGGAGTATAAATGTTCAGTAAGAGTTTTAATACGGTAATTGTTTTTAGGAGGCAACTTAGGAAACCTATTCAGCGTCGACTCACGGAGCGGGGCGTTAACGGCTCGCCCTCTGGATCGAGAATCCCGCGCACGTCACTGGATAGTAGTGACGGCTCACGACGGTGGATCACCACCGAGGCACGGCTCATGCAACGTGACGGTCCACGTGCAAGACGAAAACGACAACGCTCCCCGTTTCGAATCGCAGGCTTACTCCGCCAGCGTAATGGAGGACGCGCCTTCGGAGACCAGCGTAGTCAGGGTACGCGCCACCGATGCGGATCTTGGATACAACTCGAGGGTTCTCTACTCGCTCGCCAATGAGAGTCAGTGGCTATTCAGGATCGACAACAGAACTGGTGTTATTACAACAGCTGGGTAAGAATTAAAAAATATTTTGGACAAGAAAATAACTTTACAATTTAAAATTTTATCATTATAATTTAGATTATACATTGATATTTAAATTTAAATTAATCAAAATCGTACAAAGGAAAATAAGCCAAACATCGCAAATTTATCAACCACAACTATTATGAACTTTTTTAATTCGTCTTTTAGTAACGGCGCGCGGAAGATTCTAATACATTATTCAGTGCTCCGAAACCTTTTCTCACCTACGAAAATTCTTCTTAGAATTCCGCGGCACACCAAAAGTAAAAATATATACGTATTAAATTGATACACAAATTTAACAATCAATTTTCGTTTTTTATTTGAAAAGTATACACACATAAAACTATAATATATTTACTGTTATGCAATCTTAATAATTATTATACAATAATAAATAATCAATGTGATACCTGCGCTTGTTTCAATAAACACAAAAGTTTTATATTCGGCTCGATATTTGACAGCACAACCCGAAGTTCTTGGTCAAAATATTTTTTCATTATGTATTTGACCGCGGCACACCTGTATATGGCTCACGGCACACCGGTTGCGGAGCACTGCATGATATCATTAATTAAAGCTTATTTTAGGATCTAAATTATTTTTTTCAAAGTCGAGTTTTGTGCTTATTATAGAAATCTATATTCGGTTCCTTAATACCGCTTGATTTCTTGATATTTTGCATTAAGGCTCAATAATAACAGCCTTATGAAATTGATTAAAACCTTTCAAAGCTCAGTCCATGCATGACCAAATCCGACTTGACCTTATAACGCTGTAATAAGCGATGGTTATGTCTCTATTTTAAGATTTATGACTACAGCTATTTTACCCATCTTAGTTATTTAATTAATTGCATTCGCTTATCTTTGATGCAATATAAAATACGTCCCTTTTGCGTGACCCTTAGCGACATAAAGTTTTTATCCGAAATAAATTCAGTAAAAAAAACCTTAAAAAGCAGTAAACTAGCCGTGAGTCGTCTCTGAGGACATTGACTTCCCGAAAAATAAATAGGTAGGTAAAACGAAGCAAACGAATTCAATAAAATGTCCTGTAAAAGGGAGTTTGCGGTCAGCCTCTCCGCAATATGCAAAGCATGCAGTTAAAACAGCGGCTCACCCGTTTTGCAATACACAACAGACTCTCATATTATAATATTTGAACCGATAAATTTAAACTAAACATAAGTTTATATTTGTATCAATTAGATCCAGGGTTTCCTAAAAATCTACGTATACGAACATATCGATGATAAAGTGAGGAGCAAACATTCAAAAAGCAATTTGACACACAAATACAGGGCTTGGGAAATGATGATTTGAGTATTGGAAAAATCACGATTTGCTTGAATGTGTCAACTTTATGATTTAATCACTTTTAAGGTGTTCACTGTCAATACTTGGTTGAATGGCATTATAATAAAAGATTTTTAGTACTTTTTCCACTTAAAATTTATTTGATCAGGACCGGTTTCGCTCCTCACGAGCATTATCAACTGATAAGGAAAATAAATTAAGCAGTGCTTTTTATACAAGTTAAATTGAAATAAAAAAGTGTAAGCAATTACTAACAATTAAAAGGATTTACAAATTACATTATAATTACACAAAATTAAAAAGTGCAAAATTGTATGTTATAGGTGTTAAGCATTTTAAGCTACTGTGTTATCACACTATTAGATAAGAGTGTTTTTGATCCGTTGAGTTAAAATATTTATTTCACTTTGTGCACGTCAATGTTTAAAAGTTTTCGGCGACTTCGCAAAAGGACGAAAGTAAAACCAACTGGACTCAAATCTTAACAATGCCTCTGCCATTTCTTTCTGTGGACTTTCAAACAGAATGTGACACTCCGTACTCTCCTGAGAGGATTTGACTGTTGATTGTGGATTCAGGGGACTACGTCAACCCTTGACTTATTATCGTTATCTGCTTGCTTTACAATTGCAGACAGTTTACGTAAAATATACTTTACAATTCAACCGTCGAGTTGGTTTCAATGAGGGCGCATAATGTAATTACTACATTGCGTCACACAGATACCAAGAAGATTTCAACTCATAGAAGCTTTCTAATAAAAAAAAAAAACATTTGAACCCACTATTGTGTAAATTAGAGCATAGATGCACAACCTGTGGCTCGTTTGATTTTTTTTTGAATGGTCCTCGAATGCTTCAGCTTAAATTTAAATTATGGTTCATATATTTTTTAATTAAATTAAATTATTGCCTAACAAATATGAGCAATTTGTTTCCGTTGTCAAAGCAAAATAAATCGGTTTAATGATGATAATTTTGATTCTATTTTGCAGGGTAATACTTTAAAATGAACAAAGACAAAGTTCACATTAACTTTTGAATTATAAATACAGCATGAATACCTAAATATTTCACTATAAAAAATATTATACAACATCACCTTATACTCTTTTTGCACGGCTCAAATAACACGGTAGAATGTAATGAAACTTATCTTATATTTATCTATTTTATATTCACTTCATCTTTTTTCACGGTTGTTTTTTGTAAACGAATAAAACATTACTATCCTGTATATTTAGTGTAGAAACAATATTTTTTATTACCTAAAATCTTTTCTTCTTACCATCCCTAAAATGCAATGTAAAATAATTAGTCTTTAGTGTTCCTCCTTGAGAAACTATTTCTGTAAATTAAGTAACATTTTAATCTTCCCAATATCTAGCTTAATTCCAGATTTGATAAATTGGATTGTTTTCTCATTGACACGTTTGGTAAATTAATATAATTGCAAGAAATCTATCTCCAGTGGCAATTCATAAAAAAATATAATCAGTTGTTTCTTTGAATAGTTACATAGTGTTTAGTACCGATTAAATTCTTATTATTGAATAAATAAACTCGCAATGATAAACGCGCCGTCATCGTTACCCAAAATAATATTTAAAAATTTCGTTCATTGTTTTTTTTTTACGGCAGATGCATACCAACAGAAAGTTTGTGTTTGTATATTGGGCGATTGGCAAGAGATAGCATCGAAGGAATTAATGCACAGCTATCGAACGAAAATTCACGTGAATAATGTTCGCATTGAATGCGGCTGTGTCTGCGGTGATTTTTTTACGATCGCGGGTTTTTTTTAATGCGAGAAAATATTTGATTACTGAAAACGATATGAGCTTGAGGTTATCGGAATTAAAGTTTATTCGATTCGGCCATAACGGTTGTCCGATCGACGATTTTATTGTTTTTATTATATTTCTTACGACGAGACATTCTTTGTGATATTTATGGGTGCATCAAATGCGCAAATGAATCATTCGGAAACATTCCCATCAAAAATTTCATACTACAAATCAGAAAACTAACAGCTTATATGAGCCCTCGAAAGGGGAAGTGAGCCAAGTAGTAGAATGGTGAAACTTTATTTTTGGACTTTTAAGTACAATTACTGCTTTAAATTTGAATCGTTCAAATTATGTACATTCACACAAGTTTTGTCACTATCGAACCCGGGTTTCGTCTTTTGGCATCTTCGTGTACATAATTTTAACGATTCAAATGTAATATTGAAATTCCACAAAGCACTTTCAGTTGAAATCTAAAATTACGGTATAATTTGGTTTTTTGGTTGATTACATATTTTTATTTTAGAGAGTTAACACTATTGCAGTGTGTATTTATTTACTGAGTTGATTTCACTTTTATGATAGTTTAAGGCTTATGGAATATTATACCGCATACAAGTATTTTTCCTCAAATACCACTCGACTTGGCTCACTTCACCTCTCAGGGACGTGCCAATTTATTCCGTATTCGATGTGGTATTAAATATATAAACAAAACTTAATCTTAAAGAATTGTCTCAATCTCGTATTACTTCAAATAAAATTTATACAGGAAGAATAAATGAACATAGTTTCTAGTCTTAAAATATCTAATATTTAATCACAAGTTTTCACTTTCATTTCTTGGTGAAAAGACATTAAATTAAATAACAAAACACTTATTGTAATAATTTCACTTTACCTATATATTTTTGGATCAGGACCAGTTTTGCTCATATTATTTTATATTTCATCAGTAGATAAAGTTTACCATGAACCACTAAGCCGGTTCTTTATTTCAGTTATTTTCAAGTTAAAACGCGTAAATACATGATTCTGTTAATAGTGAAATATTTGTCGTGAAATGGTTCCCAATTGTTTCATTATAATTCGTTGCAAATCAGCTTTAAATAATCCTGTCTTTATTTATTTTTCAGATTCTTTGATCGAGAAATTCAGAGCGTTTACGACTTTCTAGTTGTCGCAACTGACGGTGGTAAATATGACGCAAAATCACAATCAGTGCCTGTTCAGATTACCATCGGAGACGTCAATGATAACAAGCCTGTCTTCACCAAATATCCATTCACCGGACAAGTCGCAGCACTGTCTCAGCCAGGGCAAAGACTCCTCAAAGTTACCGCAACAGATGCTGACGAAGGAACCAACGCCGAAGTCGTTTACAGTTTGATAAATGAACCGCCAAATTCTAAGTTTCGCATTAATCCAAATACCGGCATTTTGACTGCATCCCAAAGTCTAGCCAGTGAAAACGGAAGACTTATACATTTAGAAGTGTTGGCAAGAGACAAAGGAAATCCCCCTCAAAATGCAACGGGACTCATTGAAATAAGAGTTGGTGACATTCCCGAGGGCACGGCGAGTTTACATTTTCAAAACTCTTCGTATTCTGTCAGTCTATCTGAGAATGCTCCGCGCGGTAAAGAAATACTCCAAGTATCTGCGGTGAGAAGCGACGGGCGCAGGCAGAGAATAGTTTACAGCTTTGGCAGCGGAAACGAAGAGTCAACTTTCGACATCGATCCCGACAGCGGTATCATCAGAGTGGCGGACTCCGAAGGCCTGGACCACGAACAGCCTCCGGGACCGCGGCGTCGATTGATTGTGGTCGCTCGGGCGGAGGGGTCTCCGGCTCTCTACGGTTACTGCGAGGTGTGGTTGAATTTGCTCGACCGCAATGACAATGCGCCGCGTTTCACTCAGCAACAATACACCGCCAACGTGTGGGAAGGCAATTCCAAGGGTACGTTCGTCATGCAGCTCTCCGCAAAAGACGCCGACGAGGGATCTAATGCCAGAGTGCTTTACCATATAGTCGACGGAAATCACGATAACGCCTTCATAATCGAGCCGGCGTTTTCCGGTTCCGTTAAAACAAACATCGTGCTCGACAGGGAAATCCGCGACAGCTACCGGTTGACGGTGATCGCCACGGATGGAGGAGATCCTCAACTCACTGGAACGGCAACTCTGAGCGTCCACGTGGTAGATGTCAATGATAATCAGCCAACATTCCCACCAAGAGCGCCTGTTTACATTGCTGAAGGTATGTTATTATCAATTTCAATATATTATAATATTAATATAAGTTTGCGAGAACGTTTTCACTAATTATGCATGTCAAAATTCTGTTTGTTCTGTCTTGGTAAATTCTCTGTACTAATATTATGAGTATTAGAATTCCTCGTATTTATATTGCATTGCCGTTATTATAAAGCGTAGGAAAATAAGTCATTGATTATTAAGATGTGTACATGAACAAATGGAAAGATGATGTTCGACGTCAACAGGTGATTAGGGAACCATGGGATATTTGGAATCACAAAACCAATACCGGATCGAACAGTATTTATATCGTAAACAGATGAAATATCTTAAAAGCAAAATCGAATTGTCGCCGGGCCGGAGCAAACAAATGCCGGCTTTGCGTATTTACACAATCCCGGCAATTGTTGACATTATTGAGTAGATTTCATTTTATGAAGGCAAAGGGCACTTGCACTACAAAACAAGCCTTCGCTAGAGAGCTTTCGGCGTCCACCGCGAACTTTGCGATGCCTTCACTACTTCAAATAAGCTCACAATAATAATATTCAGTGCCGAATTCGACTAGCACTAGACAATCACATAATTTGAACAAAAATACTACATCAAAAGTAAAATAAATAAATTATTTTTGCTTATTCGTATAACAATAAATTAATCGGAATTTTGAATTTTTTTGTTTAATTAATCTAACGAAAAAACCGGGTTTTCCAAATGTGAATAATTATTGAATACAAAACTGACACTTTTTTTTTTACTTCTTTTATATTTAAATAATCTTTCTTTTTTCAATAAAAATAATTTAAAATATTTTAATTAATATGCGGACCGGGCCGGACCTGTGATATGGTATTATATTGATAATTCTATCCGGACAAAAGCGGTCTAATGTCAATTTGATTTTTTTTAACACAAACTTCCTCAAGTTACCGATTCAGTCTAAACAAATACATCCCTTATAAAGGTTCGAAATGTTTCGAAAACTGTGCGCCTGGTTTCATTTTTATTTTAATTGTATAATTTCTTAAATTTGAAAGTTAATTAACATCCTTTATTGCACAGTGATAACAGGGCGTATTGTTTTTTTGTTGTTGTTGCGAAAGTTGAAAGTACGCATCATTCAAAGCGAACCAATAATTTGATGCGATAGTGTTAATCGGTATGTTTTGTTGAGTTACAATTGATTGCATTTTTCTCAAAACGAGAGCTTCAATCAATTTATTATGCTATAAATATTTTCGTATGATATAATGAAGATTTTTATAGTAAGACCAGTTACAATAACGTACTTAAATTTAATTTTAACTACCAAAATAAACATACACTTATAATTATAAGTGTATTTTTAGCCGCCTGTGTGGACGAGTGGTCAACGTCGTTGGCTACCGCTACGAAGGTCACGGGTTCGAATCCCAGTACGGGCAGTTTTATAAATTGATTTTTCAATCAATTTATGAATTTCTGTTAAAAGGCATGGATGTATGTGAAGTCTTAGATTCCCCCCTCCCACCTATCCTATCCTATGAACGGGGCGTATCGAGAGCGATTAGCTAACCACTAGTCCTGTCCTAGCCTTTTCCTTCTATTCCTACTCTCTTTGGAAAAAGGGAGGTTGAGCAACTGAGTAACAAGCAGTTCTCGTAGAAACACTTCTGTTGAGATAAACTCCATTAGGAGTCCATATGCTCCACATTGGGAGCGGACATGGTTTTAAATAATTATAAAAACTATACTTGATAATTCTTTAGTTTTCAATTACAAATTACAATTAATTAATTAACACATTCGTATTATGTTAATCAAAAAGGCAGTACAATGTATAAATCATTTTGGTTAATTTCCCACCAATTCAGACTAGATTTTTTTATTAATATTTTGTAAATTCGTAATGTTTCATTGCCTATTCATAAATTAATATGAATACGTAATGAATATCTAATTCAGAATTTTCTGGAATCTCAATGTTTGCTCGGGTTAGCGAGTTTAATCATATTAAAGAATCCTATTGTTGATGTCGCAGTGCGGCATAGATGGACGGTCGCGGGGCATTGAATGTGATGGTGAAAACCCCGCGACATGTAACAAACAGAGCAGCCTCAAAATAAGAATGACTCCTTTTTTGCACGCACCTCGTTTTGCATACAGCCCGCCTAAAAAAGCTCGATGGCCGACACATCGCAACGTTTCGATACCAAAGACAAGATTAAATAAAATAAAACCTCGCTTAAATATATTTATTTCCTTATATTTATTGGTCGGTATTGCATTTTTTCGATGCGGTGTAAGTCGTCGTCGCTTTTTTTTGTCATTGTGCCAGGCCTGACGACAGTCGTTTTCTTTGTGGGAATCTGGTTTTGCAGTTCGTTAAAAACGACCGGCCTTTTAACGCATTTAGACCTGAATGCTATCCATCCGAAACTTTCGAAGATCTGCCTAGCCTTTCTTCTTTCTTATTTTTCGTAATCGCCACCATTACGCAGTCACCGTCAAAAAAACGTAAAATTCACTCTCGTGTTAGATAAATTGCTGTAGCAAAAGATTCATAAAACAACAATAAATAAACATTAATCTAGTATCGTTTATATTATTTAAAATGACTTGTATCAACTTATTAAAATATATTGTATTCAAAATTTAATATCATTTCTAAAATTGCAGTAATATTGTTCTTGAAATCAAATTACTTGATTTATTTCAAAATTATTTAAAACACAACGAAGTAATGGTAAATGCAGACTGAATTCAAAACGACTGCAAATTCTTAACAGTAATTGTATCATATTACAATCTTAGTGTAACTAAATTGCAAGATCTTTCAACATTTGATTTCATAGGAAAGTTGAGAAAAGTTAGATGAGATTAGAAAATCGATGGCTAATAAAGACATCGCTCCTTTCACAGATGTGCAACTATTATGGAGCTATCTCAAAACTAAGCAGCTTTCAACGTACACAAATGAATTACCAAGAGTCTTTTTCTAGTTTGCTTTTAAAACATGTATTATTCTGGAAATAGCGTGCAATTCAAAGTCGATATCTACTCGCTCTCAGATGTTTAATGCTACACGTATACAAAATTGTTTTCATTTCATGTAATAACCTGGAAGCTACTGCGACAACGAAATGAGTAAAAGCGCAGGCAATTACATTGCTTCATGTATGCGAGTTGGTATTTTACATCAAAATCTCTCATATGCCATCTTCGGCCTTTGAGTCTTAACTTGATAGTTGAGCACAAATCTTTGTTCATGTGCGTACTTGTAAAAAATAGAGAAGCATTCCTTTCTTTCTATAGAAGCCATACACACATAATCTGGGCGGGGATTATTATAGCAATTTTATCTCTATTATGAAAGACTCTGTAGGTAATCGCTGTATTCACTATAGGAAGCGTGTGACCGCCTATGGTTCTAATGATCGCCCAGCACTCGGTCAATTATTTTCTGTGGTTATGCCTGTATTTATTGTCCATTTGCGACTTCCGTTAGCTCGGTATTGAACGTGTTGAAATAGTGGTACAAGTCAGCGACTGTCGAAGTGAATAAGAAGGGCAACTTGATGTGTCTTTGGGCTGGCGGAGGCGGGTAGTCGCGGGCGGGGGCGGCGAAAGGGGGCGGATGCCTCTGTGCTGAGACAACGCCACCTCGAGCATCCGCCCGAATACGAAATACCACCGTTTCGTTGAAAACAGCCCAATTTTCGGCTTAATACGGTAAAAACAAGCAATCCAGCCACACCGAATTGAGAATATATTTGGCTTTACGCAACCGTTATCAGATCAATTATTATTGTATAATGTATCTGTGAAACCGCATAATATTCGTTAGATACTTCTCACCTGCCAGTGTCACCACCACCACAACTTACAGAGATATATGTATTTGACATTTTTACACCTTAACGAATGCCTGGCTTCATAGTATTGATGATTTTTTTAAATCATTTCTACAAATTATCTGGAGTAGGTGCAAGCAAGCGAAAGGTCAAAAGTAATGTCGTGAGGTCGACTTTTCCTACAAACAAACATTATTTACATAAATCACAACTTTCAATAAATATGATGTAAATTCTACCAACTTATCGGCAAGTCTATTTTGTTTTCATCTTAAATATTATACTAAACAGGAACCTTTATACAAAGCACACCGTATATTAATCAGTGGCGGTTCGTGACCTAAAATCTTGGGTGGGCTAAAGAAAAGTTTAGCATTGAATACTATCAACAAAATTGTGCATGTTTCCATTTCACCTTACACATTAATCTACAAGCAAATTAACAAATACTACGACACTACTGCAAAGCATAAATTATTAAATAATAAAATTAAAGCTAATGTAGGTATGTAATAATATAATTTAGGTTCATTTTTATTCAGCAATCATAAGTTTTTTTTTATTTACACATTTTGGGTGAAAAATCCAGGTTGGGCTAAGCCCACCTAGCCCAGTACTTAGAACCGCCACTGAATTATTAATAATTTTAATAGTTCTAAGCTCTTCCGCTTGAAAAAAATCAATAAAAAAACTCAATTAAAAGTATCGTTGAAATATAACTATTTAGTTTAAGGATCAAACAAGGATACTTACTATGTATAGCAAAACGAACACTTTTTTTTAAATTTAGCCGACAAACTAACTGATACATATTCTTTTTCGGACATATTTTAAGCATCTACAAATGGCAGACGCAATCCACTCAAATAACATTTGTGATTTATTTTCCAGGAACCCCTGTGGGCACAGTAGTGACGACTGTATCAGCAAACGACGTCGATACCAACCCGGCGCTGACCTACAGCCTAGCCGAAGTGGACGCAATCGCAATGGACCCGGACGACGGCAGCGACTACTCGGGGAACGTCGGGGAGACCTTCACGGTGGATCGATTCAGCGGCAGGGTAGTGCTTCGCCGCCCCCTGGACCACGAGTCCCGGAGGGAGTACTCCCTCAGCGTCGAGGCGACCGATACAGCTCACACGGCGCGGGCGACGCTGGTCCTGCGAGTCACCGACGACAACGACAACTCGCCCGTCTTCGACCAGCCCGCCTACAGCGCTGTCATACCAGGTGAGAGTTTGAAGCGAGTGCTTCGGGTCAAATGATTGAAAGAGAGATTGGAAACCACAGCACTGAGGCGTATTTTCAACGTTACAAAAACCAGCATTTTAATCAATATAACCTTTTTAACAAAAAACCATGATATCTCATAAAAAATAGTATGTTATAAATCAGAGGCTCCCAACCGGTGGGTAATTTCACCCTTAGGGAAGAATTTCGGAGTTCAAGGGGGAAAATATGGTTTCCTAGATTCTTGTTTTTGAACTGAAACTTGATTGAAAATTTTACTTAAATATTTGTTCATTGACATGTGCTTCAGTTATTTTAGTATGTCAGTAATTAGTTACTAAAAAATCTTCTCAATAAATTTATAATATTATTTACATAAATACTTACAAATTAACAAATGAGCTTCAACATCACATTGACTATTTTTGGTAGGGGTGTTATATATAATATGAAATAAATCTTTTCCGACCGTTTTGAAAAAATGAAAAACTACACTTGTATTACTGAGGGACAGTTCTGCGATATTTCATATATTTTTTAATTATACCATATTAATAATCGGTGGCTACAACACACACTATTCAGAGATATTGTCATTGAATCTCTGCAATAACATAAAACCAAAACATCTAAACTTGTCAATCCGTATAAACCTTTAAATATATAGAAATTGTATTAATGGCTATGTTGTATTTAAAGTCGAAATCGTTATTTTAAATCGTAGTATATTTGGAAAAAAGTTTGACCCATTTAAAAACAAAGTCCTCGGGCTAAATAGATACAATAAAGTTACAACAAGAGCCGCCGCAAAGAATACATTTTTGGCGCCTCCGTCTGTTTATTATAACACGATAATATACGATTGACTTCATAATATCAAATAATAAAGTTAATTCTGATGAATTGGTTTGTGATGTGAGGAATGAAAACTAATATTATCCATAAATGTAAAGATAAAAGTTGTCTTTGTAATTTTTCTTTAGGCGTGATTGTAAAATGTTGCACCGATTTCTAATCGACGCATCCCATATCTACATTTTTACATCGGCAATTTCAATTATTAGAGAATGCTCATGTAGCCAAACATGCCATTCAGCTTTTCGGATACCGGTTTTCTGATTATGTGATCTAGTTAATTATCATCTCCGACAATCCGTTTTTTGCCGTGGCGTCCGAGGTCAGAAAAATTACTCGCGGGCCTAATGACAGGCGAGTCCCAAACGCACCACCCCCAAAAATATGGAGCGCGATTTTCCGGCGTCGACGAAGGAGAGGAGAGATTCCTCCTCTCGGAATTCCGACACCGCTCCGTATCTCCAATCTGGTCGCTTTCCGCGCCTCTCGGAGACCTCGCCCAGCGGAGGACCGGTCCCACCTCGACCGCAATGGCGCGCCGAAATTCAATTTGACCGGCCCACCGAAGACAACCGTCCGAGTGTTTACTTTCGCTGCCTCGGCCCAAGCAATTCTGACAATACTGTAACCTTAGTGGTTCAAACTGACAGATGGTTATTGATATATTTAATAATTGATAAACATAGTAGTAACAAGGTGTATGAAAGAAAAAATATATACATTAAAATTGTACTCAGTAAAAGCGGAAAAAATACGGTATTTACTCACCAGTTATATATTACTTAAATATTAGAAAATACTTCCAATTATGCAGTTTTTTTGAACAAAATTTCAATTGAATGTTTGAATAGTTTCAGTATAGTATTACTCTGAAGGCCTTTGTCATCTAACATCTGAAAATATTATAATGAAAAACATTAAAAAATTATAATTTAAATCAGTTTCTAAAATGTGCTCAAAAATATTTAAATATTAATAATCTTAGATAAAAAAAAATATTTCAAGCATAGAACACAAATCCCAAGCATTTTTTTAGATTATTCTATCTAACTGGCATAACAAGGTTTAAAATAAACTGTAAAATATGGATCGTTCTATAATTATAGAAATTAGTTATATTAACTTATTAAATTTGTTGTATTTCTAAAGGTCCATAAACGAACTTTACATAATACGCGAGGAAACAAGATAGCGAATTATTTTTTATATTCTTTTCCAAAAAAATCTTTAATAATCGTTATTAATCAATATGTGATGCTGAATATCATTTGAAATAACGTTTGATTTTAAAATTAGATATAAAAACAATAATGTTTATTTTGTTAAAACGTTTAGGCTGGCTGAATCATTCATAATAATTAATATTAATTTACCGTAGTTTTGAATGCTTGGAACGAGTCACGAGACGTAAATACGCCACGTGTCCCCTGCTCCCCACACTCCTCTGCCTTGACCCGCTCGCTGAGACCGCCGAATCAGTCTCTATCTGCGCGGTGTCAACTCGAGTTTGGAGAACGCGCGGACGACATGTCTACTAAAAACCAGTTTTATAAAACCCCTCCGTCCAAATTATAAAATCGTCCAATTTTGTTTGTTCTTTTCGCGTGTTGAAATGTTTGTTTTTTCGTATTTTTTTTCTTTCTTTTGCTTTGTTTTTTTCGGTCCGCATCTTCTCCTTTTTTAGGCGTATTTTCACTGACGATTATTTTGAACTCCTCGCCCTCACTTCGTTCAGAATAATAATTGCATTTGCCGCCTGTATGGCCTTTACTGGATACTTTTGACTGCTTCTCTGTTCTGAACACCATTCAATATTTTTTTCTAGATTTATTCTTAACTAAAGTCAAATTTAATAATTGTTCTCTCGTTCACGAAAGAACATTATGTATCTACAATACAAAAACTATTTAAGCCGTCTAAGTAAATTAATGGTACCTAATAATTTGGATCTTTTGGTTTTATGCCGTATGAAATTTCTATGTAATTAATATAATACCTAAGTATTTTCACCTGGAATAAAATCCTAATATTTAAATAAATAATCATTACAGATCTGATTAACAAAAATTAACAAAAACAACCAGCTAAAATACCTTAAATAATTTTGTTTTCTACGAGCTATATTATCCATTATAATATTCATTATAGACCCATATTTAATATACATAGGAAGATGTGCTCTATGATGCTTTTGAAATATATTTAACTTAGCGAGGAAATACATGTGATTTAATATATTAAAAATTGAAGTCGGTACCTACTAATTCAAAAAATCGTCTCTTATGTTTCTGATCATGACGTTTGTGGGCTCTGTCCGACATATAATATTTTAATATGTGAACTACTCTTAATTAAACAATATTTCCGTTTTGAACTAGGTATTATATTTTTTGTTATACTTTCGTAAATAATGAGAGAACTCCAGGTGTCAAGTCAAAATCGTTTCATTCGTCATGAATTCCACAATATTTTTTTGAAATATACGTTCATTGCACTGAAGCTATCTTTCTAATGACAAATACGATTGCAACTTTAAAATTAAAAGGTAAAAATGATTTATCTGTACAAAAAGCCCTTTACCTAATTTTCAAGTTAAAATACACCATCAAAAAAAGATTTCATTTGTTTTTGTCTTTCGTGACAATTAAAAAAAAACAAGCTATAGAATTGATTATTATTCAGCTGTCAAAAATATCCTGCGATTCGCACGCGTTTGTCGATGACTTCTCCGAGCGAGAGAGAAAAAGAAAAATAGAGCCGCCTGTATTGTGCTGCCGCTCAGTTGCATAACAACAAATCGCTTGACTTTCCCTGACGTTATGAATTCGCGCGCAAAACGCCGCGCGCACACCGTAGCGTCGCACATACACACAGACGTAATAATAACAATAATAAATACAAAAAAATGAGAGGCCTGTTACATGGCTGTCCATCCGCACGCGAATCTTTTCTCAGCGGACCGTAATCTTTCCGCCATGTGTGAATAGCGCATGCGCATGCCAGTGCACTCGGTTCATTGCGCAAAAATGTTACTATAGTCTCAAATCCGTCATGAAAAATGTGCAGACCAATAGCTCTATCAGTGGCGGTTCCTGACCTGAAATCTTGGGTGGGCTAGAGAAAAGCATATTTCCACTTCACTTTATACATTAATCTACAAGCAAATTAACAAATATTACGATACTACTGCAATGCATAAATTTTTATATAATAAAATCAATGCTAATGTAACTAAGAAATAATAGAATAATAACACGGAATCCTTAAATTCGTCTCTTTCAAAGTGAAATAACAAGTACCTACTAAAAGCAGTATAGAACTGTCACTTGCTGTCACTGAAAGTCAATACCTGTCACTTTCATACAATACAACGATATTGGTATTGTGTTTCAATGCATAAGTATGCGTAATGGGCTGAATCAGATCAGCCCCCAACGATCAACAGAAACTTGACAGATTGAAACACTATCCTTTGTGTTAATGACGTTTCCGTACATACAAATACAAAAAAAATCTAATCGTGCTTGATTGCGCCCCAGTGTAAATAAATATTGCATGATATTGTCTGTGGTTATGGGCATGAGGAATTTAGCCCCTGAGTGGTGTTGCCAGTGACGTGTTCCAGTTCCTGTTCCCTGTGAAGTATTTATAGGGTTATTGTTTTTTTTATGCCGGCTCACTTTAAAATTGTAATACAAAACACAATCGAGAATATGATTGTAGGTAGACGTAACATTGTCTTATATTGACAGAGGAAAATTAAAACAAAGATATTTTATTCATTTGGGAAAGGTAAGTTGCTGTTGATTTTTATTCAGCCATCTAATGTTTTGGGTGAAAAATGCAGGTCGGGCTTAGCCCACCTAGCCCAGTACCTAGAACCGCCACTGAGCTCTATATATTGGTAATGGCAAACCTCCTTCATTTTTTATAGGTAGTTAGTTATCCATTGTTTTCTATAAGTACCTATACGCTTGCTTAACCTATCATAATATAATTTCTACTCAATTTTGGGAAATTGGAGAGAGTTAATAGGATGGAATGAAATAATTAAATTAACCAAAAGGGTTGATTTTTCAAAGAGCAAATATGATTGGATAAGAAGGTTGAATATTTGAAAATAACACTTGAACATTCTTAGAACCCAACCTCACAAATCAAGCAACTTCAAATTCACCAACTACTTAATGCTAACTTTCTTGTAGTTTTAATTTTTCGAATTGTAATTTATGGTGAAAAATTCAATATGCAAATTTGCAAATTTTATATCAATTTTAATTTCTCTCTAATGTTCTCTCAGTGTTAGTCCAGCGTCCTTCATAAATAAAATTGTAACAAAATTTAATAATTTTTGCACTAAAAGAGTCAAAATAATTCATTTACCTCTCTTTGATAAATGTTTTACATATTTATTAATTACACTAATACGATATTAATAAATCAAAATTATTTACAGAGAGTGATAGTGGAGCGGAGATTGAGATCCTACGAGTCAACGCAACTGATGCTGACATTGAAGAAAACGCCCACGTAACTTATGCTCTTGCGGAGAGTTCACTAGGGGTGCGAGGTGTGCGAGTTGTGGCCGCTACCGGCGCAGTTCTCGCTAACCGAAGTGCACTCGCTGCTCCTGCTGACCTAAGGCTGGCTGTAGTGGCAACCGATGCAGGCAAACCGCCAAGAAAGACCGTGGCTGCACTTAGATTAAGAGTTGCTGCGCCTGGTAATGCAGGACCACATTTCACCAAAGATGATTATAGGTAATTAAAATCTAAATGAATTTACACATAAATGTAATAAAAAGGATTTCATGTTTCATTAATTCACAATAGCTTTGTTATTCTGCGTACTTCTAACGGCTTGTAAGCCGTCAGCAAACCGTCAGAAGTACGCAGAAGAATAGAGCTATTCAAACATTAAGTTATTGTTGTGACATTATTGTGCATCATCATATATTATTATTACTAATAAAAATAATAAATTATTTTTAGTACTTTTTCCACATAAAATTTATTGGATCAAGACCGGTTTCGCTCATTGTGAGCATTGTCAACTGATAAGAAATACAATGAAACAGTGATATTTATACAAAAGTTAAGTAAGAATAAGTAATAGTTTTCATTGCTAAGAGGTCTTCAACTTTTTATTTATAGTTTATTTTTCTTATATTTTGCTACAATTTATTTGCTTAGTTGTAATACCAATTGTTTGTCATACCTTGTTTTTCTTACTTAACTTTTGTATAAATATCACTGTTTCATTGTATTTCTTATCAATTGACAATGCTCACAATGAGCGAAACCGGTCCTGATCCAATAAATTTTATGTGGAAAAAGTACTAAAAATGTTTTATTATTTTTATTTTAATGCCATTCCACCAAGTATTGATAGTAAACACCTCAAAAGTGATTATTATTACTGGTCAGAATTATCATCCAAGTCCTTTACATTCAATAAAACTGAAAATGAATATTTTATTAAGATAGAAATGTTAGTCAATCAATCATTATTCTCAGATGAAACTTTTCTTTGTTCCAGAATTACGCTTCCTGAAAATACCGCGAAAGGAAAAACTTTTCTGCGCATCGGTTCAATACAAACAGATTTTGACAAAAACGAAGTTGACTTCACAATTGTAAGCGGAAACGACGAAGGCATCTTTGAAATCGCCAACCCAGACGGAGCATTAGTTTTAGTGAAATCATTAGATAGAGAGCTGCAGGACTCTTATTTACTGCGAATCAGTGCTGTAGAAAGGGGTCGCTCTCTTGGCAGTGATGAAAGTGGATCATCGATTTCTGTCCACATTAACGTCGAGGACAGTAATGACAACGCTCCCGTTTTTAGCAACGGTGACTATGAATACACAATCAGTGAAGGTACGCCTGTTGGAAATTCTGTAATGAAAGTTATAGCGACAGACGCGGATGTCTCGGGAACTTCCAATTCAGATATTTCTTACGATATAACTTCTGGAAACGATGAAGGATTATTTAAAATTGACAAGATGTCAGGTGTAGTCAGTGTAAATAACTCTTTGGAGTATGACAATGGAGTCAGTGAATACTTCCTCGTACTTCGCGCTTGTGATAATGGCATTCCACCTCTCTGTACCTTAAATAATTTACAAATAACACTCACCGATGAAAATGACAATGTACCCAAGTTCCCTGTGTCTGAATATTTTGAATTCGTCGGTGAAAATGAGCCAGTAGGAACTGCTGTGTTCACAGCAAGAGCTACAGACCTCGACAAAGGCGTGTTCGGTACTCTCAATTACTCGATAGTTTCATCTGCTTCCAGCGGTTACAATAGTGACGAGTCTTGGAAGTTATTCAGAATCGATCCTCTCACTGGTCAAGTCAATACAAATGCGATTTTCGATTATGAATTGAGAAACCGCTACGCTTTTACATTAAAAGCTAGTGATGCGGGTGGGAAAACAGCTAGTGTGAGAGTTCGAATAGAAATTGAAAGCCGAGACGAATTTCATCCACAATTTACAGAAAGAACATATAGATTCACATTAGCCACTCCTAAATCGGGAGCTCTTCCTGTCGGATATATTGTGGGACACGTCACTGCAACGGATAGAGATAAAGGAGCAGACGGACGAGTCGTGTATCAACTAACCACTCAGCATCCTTACTTCAAAATGAACAGAACCACCGGTGCAGTAATCATAAAAAAGAAATTAGACAATGCAGCCGCTACGTTAGAATCGGGTAGAGATATAAGTTTGGTCGTTACGGCGAGTTCTGGAAGGCAAGGATCGCTTACTAATATGACGGTTGTTGAAATATCTCTAGACCCTCTGGCAGACCCAAATACTAACTTGGTACTAGGGAGCTCAAATAAAACGGCAGTAACAGCGACCGCCGGAGGACTGGCAGACTGGGCCTTAGGATTACTGATAGCACTGATCTTAGTTGTGGCGTCATTTGGAGCAATCTTTTTATTCCTTCACATGCGAAACAGACGTCAGAAGAAAGTTAACAAGCCCGGATTGAACTCAGACACAGTCGGCAGCTCTAATAGCTATGTAGATCCTAGCGCTTTTGACACTATCCCGATAAGAGGCGGTGGCACAGTTTCTGGCGCTGGTGGACAATTTGCTCCTCCAAAGTATGACGAGATACCCCCTTACGGTCCGCACACCGCCAGTTCCAATTCGGGAGCGGCCACAACTTCTGAGCTCTCCGGCTCTGAACAGTCCGGATCCAGCGGAAGAGGTTCGGCTGAAGACGGGGAAGACGGAGAGGATGAAGAGATCCGCATGATCAATGAAGGACCTTTGCAAAGAGATTCAGGAATACACCGACAGACTGACGACCCAGATGATGATAATCTATCTGACGTGTCCGTTCACAACACTCAAGAGTACTTGGCGCGGCTAGGAATCGTGGATGCTGCAACCACGGGAGGTGCATCTGCGTCATCCCGACGGCACTCCGAGAGTGTTGGAGTTGGAAGCGCAAAAGATGCCATGTTGCACCATCCTGGTGTCCCACTGGATCCAATGCGCATGTTTGATGAAGATGCAGCTCACGAAAGTGATATAACAAATTTAATCTATGCTAAGTTAAACGATGTAGCAGGAAGTGATCGCGGCAGCAGTACAGGAGAAGTAGGAGCCGCAGTGGAGCGAGCGATGGTCCTCGGGGCATTCGGAGTGCCAGCCGGAGACCCAGGCGTCGCACCCACTCAGGGACCTTCTATGAATGGTAGCCTCAGTTCGATAGTGCATTCAGAAGAGGAACTCACCGGTAGCTATAATTGGGACTATCTCCTTGATTGGGGACCGCAATATCAACCCTTAGCGCATGTGTTTTCAGAAATAGCAAGACTTAAAGATGACACGGCATCAGTGCAAAGCGGTAACAGTGGCACCTCTAGCGCTAAGGGCAAGGCTCCTCATGCGCCAGGAGCCAAAGGAGCGCCTCCCCCATTACTGACAAGCGTCGCCCCGCGAAGCATTCCAGCTCCAGCTCTATCGAGCCGAGCGGGAGCCCTCCTTCTGCCGCGATCGCCCATCAGCCATGACACAACCCCAGGTGGATTTTCCACTTCCGCGGCAATGTCCCCATCCTTCTCCCCCTCGCTGTCTCCTCTGGCAACGCGATCACCGTCCATATCCCCGTTAGTGCCGCCTGGCTTGCATCACGCTCGGGGCCATAAACCGCATCATGCATTACAGGACGCAACCTTGCGGATATAGCCCCTGAGACTTTTAACCTAGTAACAAATTAACCAATTGGCGACGGCGCCGGACTGTCCCCTTATTTAAAATTGTAAATAGATATTTTGCCGATTTAGTATTATCGAATGGACGGCGACGAGTGACGCCGAAGCGGACGGCGAGCATTCCTTTAGTTAGTTAATGGACGAACTTGTGAATATTAACGAATAAAGTGATCTGTGAATGTAAATATTGTCTATTCCTAGCGTAGGATACGTATAATTATAGTCGACTAGCATATAGACTTGACTCGAAAGACTGCCATGTTTTGTAAAGTGTATCGATTTTTTAATATGACCGTGATTGTGACTCTTTTTATATTACTGTGTAAATGAAATTTGTAAAATAATATATTTCTATGGTTCTCTTCGACAGAATTACTTAAATTATATTTTTAATATCAAAATTCTCAACAATTACTGCGCATACTTTGAATCCAGTGATCTGTAAATCTGTCATTTCTCAATAGCATACAAGAAGATGATTATAAAATTGTTTCACTCTCAATATCCCTAGACTGATGATTTATATTTATATATATTATATTAAAATAAACCAAACCTTCCTACACTGTCTTAAAAATTGTATTCTATTTATTTTTATATTCTGTAAGCTCGAATCCGCTTATTTAATGTTCTCTTTTCTTATTCAATTATAGATCTTCTTTGTGTTGCAAAAATAATAGGTGCTTTGACATTTCAAAATTAGACAAATGTAATGATTATATCAACGATACCATTGTATGAGTATATTACAGATATTCTGGGATCAATGATAACATAATAAAAATTATATTTTACAAATCTGTTACAGTAGTTTTTTACCATTTGCCATAAGGTTGACATCAGACAATCAAAAAATAAACTACTTTATTGTACAAACTTATTTCTTCTGTAGAATTTTACAGATAGAAATAGAAAAATAAATAAATTAATAAAAAAATACTTGTTTTTATTTAAACCTTTCACATCTGTTATATTCCAATACTACATATATTATTGCATTTTTTAAAAATTAACACTAAAAAAAGAATGTTATGTTTCTTTCTACGTGGTAAACATTGAATAGTATTTATCCTATAATTATCTATTATCACATCACTAGTAGGTTTCCTAATAACAATAAACAACATGGATTATCTACAAAACAAAATACATTTATCAAGTACCTCGTAGGATAACATTTGTAAAACCAGAAAACATAATTGAATAACATTCAGTTCTTTGATAACGATATTTACATAATCAAGTAAAACAATTTTCAAAAAACTGCAACTGTATCACACTTCCTGATTAACCAATTAGGCCAATTAACCCAACTGCATCTTTTGACAGGGTGAAAAATTTGCCAATATCAACAAAAAATATACATTTCTAGAAGTATTCTAGAGTTAGTTTTAACAAATGTCTTTTAAATCACAATTGAATTGATGGCCTAGACTTTATGATAAAATTAAAGTTATACATATTGTAAAATAATGAAAAGGTATGCCACACTACTCAGTTATAAAATAAAAAGTACAGAACATGGTTGTCAAGATGCCATATTTGGACTGGTGTATATACATAAAATATCGTAAGGGACGCTTTCATCAATATAAAGCAAATCATAAAAAGTGGTTCTCTTCAGCTCTAAAGCAAAATCTGTGGTTGATATCTTTATTAAATTTGCATGGATTAAAACATGGATTCACAAAGTGGTTCCCTCAGCCTCCTTGATGGTACTGGAGTTATTTGAAAGGGCTATGCTGGCCCTGGGGAAAGTAGCGATTCTTGGAAGCAAGAAGAGAGTAACGATCTCCAAGTTTCTTTTTAATCTCGTAAAATTTTCTAAAATCTATAATAACATATTGTCAGGAAAATCACCATAAAAATTGCAAAACTGCAAAATATTTAAATTGGTGACACTACCTGATGCAGTGACTGATAGTTCATCTGTCTCATTAGGATAATTTTATCAATACTGAAACAATTTACTTGTATCAGTATATCATATTTATAACACTGTAGACATTTAAATACTAATTGTTCTCTACACTTTTCTGTTTTAAATAAATAATTTAAAAACAGGGAGCCTTCTGTATTATTAATTTTGCTGAGATTGGGATAATGAATGAATAAATTTGGGAATCTATGGTTTCAATGGAGTAGATAGAATACAAAGCTGTGGCGTATGTAGCTGTCTGGTGATATGAGCCAGGCATTACACTCGAGCGCAGGCATTTAATGATGCAAATAAGTAATCTTCCACCAATTTGCTTGATATATTTCAAGAGTGACATAATAGACTGATGGTGTCAGATATTATAATAATAAAAGTTTTACTATCATATTATGCATCATGACTAGGGTTGCCAAGCGTCCCGATTAACCGGGACTGTCACCGGTTTTGAGTCTCGTGTCCCGGTGTCCCGGACAAACCTCTCGGGACGCCTAAATGTCCTAGTTTACGACCCACACTGATTATCTGGGGAAATTGGTAATCGAAAGTCTTGGAAGAGCTTAAAAAAAAAATACAAAAAACGAGTAACGCAAGTATTTTGGGCAAATCGGTAAATTCCAGGGTTTTTGGATTTGAAAGTCTCGAACAAATTTGGCAAATCATACAAATTTCCCGGTTTGACTTGCAAGAAATCTGGCAACCCTAATCATAACATAATGTAAATCAACAAAAATGGATTTTGATGGCAATACTAGTTGTGGAACTGAAATATTGTCTATTTAAAAAAATCTTCTCCTTCTGTGGCCTATAATATCGCCTAGGGCGTTAGTGACAAATTTAGGTATGTTATTTCATTCGCCTGATATTTTAGTGTTTTGATTTGTTATCTTTTATTCCACGTGGACCTCAGTTGAGAAATGCTGATCTAGAGTAGAAAGTAGTCAGTATAATATCAGGATAGGTATTGATCACATATTACTATTTACTAACTACATTTAAGGAATTTCTTCATCAAACTTATTACTAGAGTAATTTAAAAAAAAACCTTCTCCTGTAAAATGTATCGATTGTTGGTTACGATTTTTGGCCTATTGTGGGTCGATATTTACTTTTTTTCCAAATTATCTTTTTATATATTTGCTTTTAACTGAAATAAATGTTATATTTTAAATGACCATCAACAGTCCACTAATATATTATGTAGTATCAATAATCAAAAAATAATAATAATCTAATCAATATTAGAAGCCTGACAAAATACTACGGACAACAAAACTGTTTCGGTGGCCATACCACCCATAGGATTGAATAATTAGAAAAATTTAAGGGTACAGAATATTAGTCAGTTCCAATGTATTTGAGATTACTATAGTATATATAATTCCTAATTGAATTTAATTTATAAAGTTAAAAAATGATCCATTATCTTTTTACAGGATACAAATCAATTGAAATGCATTAGATATCTGTCAACACCATATTTTGGTAGTTATATTATCAGACCCATTTCAATTATACATAATTGACTAAAAACTACTTCTATACCCGTTGAATTCGAACATTTATGTGATATTAGCAAACAAATCATCAAAATTTTTGCATATAAAAGCCATCAGTCATCACAATTAAGCAAATTCATTTTAATTAATTGTCAATTGTATGTGATGTACATGAATATTGTACTTGCTGTTATATTGTTTTCTAAATTTGTCTCTTGCTATACAATCCAGTAAGTAATAAAACATTGACAATATCATGTAGAATGAAAGCATTGAAATACAAGTATTGATTTCTTAGTTACATACAGATAAACATGGTTCATCCCAACTCCGGCGAGGGCGGATTACTTACGACACAATTGATTTTAATATTTTATTCTGGCTTTTGCTATATATTTGACACTTCACATGTGCCAGGAATCATCATAATGTATCGGATTATTTGACGATTATTTTCAAATTTTAAATATAAAACTAAAGCAGATGGCCTGCCTATGTTTGATATCATCGTTGCGCTTTCAAAATCCACTATGTGCTTTTTTCAAAACATTGCTGTAATTTAAAAACATTTTAAAATACAGTCTGTCCTCGACAAAATCGACATTCTTGTAAAGCAATTCTACAACGCTAAGGCTATAAGTATAATAATCGTTTTTTTTTCTTGTGAGGTGTGGTGAATCACTATAATTTTTTTAATGCAACAATCCGATTTCGTGAAAATATGCACATAGAGGATTTAAAAGGGAAACAACAATATGTTAAAACTGTGTAATTTAGGTAAAACAAAAACATTTTTAAGTAAAGTTAGTTATATTAAAGCGTGGTTTGTAATTCAAAAATATTTTTTTTCTTTAAACCCCTTTTGTATACAAAATTTCGCTTATTGCCACCATGTACAAAATGTATCGATCAAAAGGCAATTACCTGTACTGTACTTTTGAAAGATAGCAGTTATTTTTATCTATTTGAAACAAACAATAAGTAATTGAGTAAATCTTTATAAGACACCAAAACTTCCTATAATACGTTAGTATTATCTCATGCTTATACCCTTGAATGGGTATTGTGTATTGTTTATGTCACATATAAAAAAAATATAAAACAGGCACTTTTTCAAAGTTGACTGATCGTCAAATTTAATAAGTAAGCGAATATTAATATTCTTCGAGTAGAAGTGTAAATTTTTTTCAAAAAATGACATCTTATTTCAAAATAACAGTCTTCGGAATCAGCCCATTTTTTCTTTTTGATAATACATTCTCATAAGAAGTTCAAGATCATACTATAATTAATATTTAAATGGGATGATGCCTATCATTATTTTAATTATTTAAAAAATTCTATCACATATTACCCTAAATATTCAGTTTCAAATGATAGCTATAACTAATTCTCCAACAATAAGGTGTTGAATGCAAATCAGAGGTTTTAACACAACAAAACATTTTGTAACAAATGTTTTCGACTCAAAATTATTCAAAAAGATTTTATTAGTTAAAATTGAATTTTAAAACTCATCTCTTGTTACTGTAAATCTAAATTCGATTTTACAAGTAAATCAATCTGTAAACATTAAATGCCTCATTTGAAAAATAATGAACTGATGATAATTTTATCACCATAGTAATAATGCTTTTTGTTATCAAACAATCCATATCTTAGAAATTAATATTACTCATCGAGATATTATAACATTTCTTTTTCAATATATTATATATTACAGAATGGGTTAGAATTTTACAATTATTGTTGTGAATTGTTTATATTTTAATATAAATATACAGGAAAGGTTTATTATGTTAATAATATACTATATGAACATATTTCAGAATAATAATACAATCTTTAAATGCATATTATAATACTTAATCCAGTGGGTAAATCTATTGGATAAATAAGCAGTAAATTGCACGTTTATTATAAGGATATTTTAGAATTTACTGTTTTTTTCTGTCTTACAGCTCGCTCTATTTCGTTGTGATATTTGGTATTATTAATCAGATATGATAAATTGTCAATGTAATAATAGTTTTTTTGACCAATCCTTGACTACTGATGATTATTATTACCAATAATCACATAGCAATATATTCCTCAAATAATTTTAATATAGGTTTTATGACTGTTAAATGATTTTTCAATGATAATTTTACAGGATTTACATGGATTGTCTGTATAAAATAATCCGTACACAAATTCTCTTCACAAGAAAACTCTTCTTAATATTAAATTGTTTTGAATGTTTGAAATATTCTGTGTACGAAGTTTTCTATGTACGGGAGTTTTTGTGTATGGAATAATTTTGTTCGAAACAGTCGGTGTATGAAGTTTTCTTCGACGGAGAATTCATGTACATAGTATTCTGTACTGAGAATTTGTGTTAGAAAAAATCTTGTACAGAAGAATCTGTTCACCAATTTTACAATACAAATACATATGACGTAGATATGTTATTATATCAATATATCAAATCAAATCTATATTGGTAAAGAATGGTATAAATAAATTGATAAATTAGTATATTAATTTTTCTTTTTATCTTTAACGATAAAGTTGTATTCTTTGTTTTAATTGGTAAAAGTTGAATCAAACAACTCATTTTCATTATTTTTTCCCATCGATAAAAATATATAATGAAACACTGTATATATACATCATATAGTACATTCAAATTATCACATTCCTTTAAATTAAGTGCTTAAACTTTCTTTACTCCATTTTTATAGTTATTATGTTGTGCTTGAAGGCTCATTTCCACGATAACAGTGTCAGGACTCGGTGAATCATTTAACGGTATTTCTCTTTCGATATCAGTGTTACTATTCATTAGGCGACCATTTATTTCCATTGGGTCCTATTTAAAACAGGTAAGGTACACATTAAAACTAGAATTAAATAGTTCAAATTTAACATAAAAAATTAAGATATCCAAACTACATCCTATGAATGTAGTTTTTTTATAAACTTGCTTTATATAACACAAAAATGAAGCAACATCCCAATCTTAATTTTCACTCTTTTTTTAATATATTTTCTGTGGCTTAATACTTTGAATCTTGAACAGCATTAACCCTTTGAACTCATTAATTTTTTTCAAAAGTGTTCCAGCAACTCCAAGCCTTTTTAGCGATTTTTTTTATTAAATGTGTTATAGCTAAAAATATACATATAATAATTAAATAAAAAATGGTTTTAAGAATTTGTTTATGTTTATTATATATTTAGGCTACAAATTAATCTTTAAATTTTGATAAAGTATGGTATTTTTTGAAACAATCTCCCGGGTGAAGGCCAGGTTTTCTTTCGCACGTATCACAAAAGTAAGTGGTTTCATGCCTTCCTCCGGGAATTTTACGGTTAGAACATACCGTGCAGTCTTTATGCTTGTTGGGATTATTATATATAAAATGGCCAGTACCATATAAGTTTCTTAAAAATTGATAAAACACACGCAATGTTGACCGGAACAATGCGAAACGCAAACTATTGTATTCAGCGGTGTTTTATACCTGCACCCACCAAACATGTGACCCTTGGCAAGTGTTTTATTACGTAATTCTGAGTTGCAAATAAATTGCATTAGTCATAAAATGAGAAATGTATGTTTCCTCTCTCAAACCGGTTCCTGCGGCGACCCACCGCCAACAATTCGCCGGAATAACGGCGAGCGTAAAAAATGTCGATGTAGCCTCGACGCGGGAGTTGCCGGTAAAAAACCAATGTCGATGTTACCTCGACATATGAGTTCAAAGGGTTAAAGGTGTAATCATTATATCTTACCTGATAGATGGCAGCAGCATCACATGCCATCAATTCTTTCTTAGAAAGTTGCTCAACAACAGCGGCAGCATAGCAGTCTCCTAACATGTTATTTGTTGTTCTTATCCTGTCTCTGTAAACCAATAACGAGATTTTGATATTAAATAACAACAACTATATATGTATTTGCTGTTGCTATGATTTTGAGATGGCAATGTTGTTACAAAATAATTTGATCGTTAACTATTTATGTACTTAACGATCAAATTATTTTGTAACATCATTGTCATCTCAAAATCGTGTTTTAATGCTATTTGATAAAATATTTTTTTAAATAAATAATACTTGCAGACTCTGTGCTATGTTCTTAAAAATGCCATATACCCTATGGATAAATCGAAATATTCTACTGAAAAACAAACAATGAAACACTTTTTTTTAGTCTTTATCATTTATTTTAATTTAAGTTCATTTTCCTCTTTCCTTTCCACAAAATGATAAAATGCAATAAGGAAAAATCTCATTTGTTTGGACCTGGTGTTGTTTTGATTTACAATACCCAGTACATAACATTCAAAAGGGACCTAAGATAAGAACAAAAAGCCAATGGATTCCAAGATATCAAAAGTTCTCAAAGCAAAATAAAAATAGAATATTGCGAATATTGATTTGAAACATAAAAATGCAAAGAAAAAGGTACTGGGACACCGTTCCACCGCGTTACATGGGGAAAAAAAGAATTGGTTATTTCGTATAAATGAAGAGTTTAAGAAATAATAGTGCTACCATATATCCTCTGCAAAGTGGCAACTACAGCACTTATTGTAGCTTGTAACTATTAGCACTCATTTCCATTTATACAATCTCTGTTTACTGATATATTATTTTACTCATTTTATAAAATTTGTATTATAAAACAACATTTAAGTAGGTTAATTTCACTTACACAAACCAGTCGATAGCGAAAAGTAAAGATACATCTTGCATTGGGGCATCGATGGAGGACAATACAACTAGAAGTAACACCATTGCCGCACTAGGAACACTTGCAGAAGATACTGATGCTGCAGTAGATGTCAATCTGAAAGTATATGATAAGCAAGCACATGTAAGTAGCATTCCAAAACTGTTTAATTAAAATTATACTGTTTATCTGGTAAGGAAAAGCTTTTTTGCATTGAATCACTTTTTCTCTTCATAAGACATTGTTATACTTACAAGACTGTACAAAGTTCTCCAAATCCTAATTGGATTCCGTTCATCTGTGCAATGAAAATGCTAGCAATAGCAACAAATAATGCTGTTCCATCCATATTAATATTGCATCCAATAGGAAGAACAAAGCGTGTAACGCGAGGATCTACTCTTAACTTATCAGTCATGCATCGAAATGTTACTGGTAGAGCTGCAGCACTGGAATAATAAGACAATCAGACAATCAAAACAACGTATTATATTTTCCATTTTAGTTTTGTTCATTCTGTGAACGGTAATAGTTACTGTCATAATAAATAATTTTCGTCCTTTATTATTTTACATTATAAAAGTGATGTATTGCCAGTGTTATAGTAAAGGGTATACCCACTGCTATGGTCAGCGCTGGGCTGCCAATACTTTAACAAAGGGTTCACTAAATGTCAGCCATTTGCATTGTTCTGAGTAAGCGGTGAATTTTTATTACTCTTATACAATTATATGCAATGGAAATTATTTAAATATTCAAATGGTATTGTGGAACATAACGTAATATACCGCAAAATCTTCACAAATCTGATAATAATAACAAAAGAGATTGTGTTGTTGTTGCTGTTGCTGTTATCGAAACATTTAATAAAATATCAGTGATATATTGCCATCTATCGAGAATAATTGAAAGCTCGACATATAAGCACTGTTTTCTTTTGTTTATAGTTGACTCTTACGAAATCAGAACATGGGTGACAATGAAATATGATTTTTTTTTACCATCATCCCGAAATGATATTTTAGTTGCGCTGACTTAGAGGATTTGATAGTTATATTTGATGTAAATAGATAAATAATCTATGAAGGTAGGTATTTGATATTTGATAACTTACGTTGAAGCAGTTGCAGAGGCGGTGAGTGTCGCTTGTATGAGTCCCCAATAAAATTTGTAAGGGTTTTTTCTGATGAATACAAAATAAATTAGCTGCATCACAACCAATTGGTAGAAGAATATTCCTATCGCAACCGTAGCGATAAACCATCCCAGCTGTGACATTACAAGACCTGAAAACAATCATTTTTGAATAAAAAAAACTTCTAAAGGTAGGACACAACGGTAAACTATTTTCCAAGTGTCATATAACGGTTGACATTGAAATGGATAAATGAGTGTTGGGGATCCGTTCTTATGACAACCATGAAGAAAGTTTGTTCAAATATTTATTTTTTCAATTTTAGTCCAGTAAATTATTTTTTATTATTTTTCTTCCTTTTTGTTGTTGAATAAGTTGGTAAGTAACAAATTGATAGCGCTGACTTCTGAGTAAACGGCAAATGAAAAATTCCAGCTTTTAGGATAAAGCCTCTAGCATTGATATTTTATGTTACATAAATAATTATAATATCAAAATATTTATGCAATAATGTCGATCTGACACAAATATGAGTTTAAAATTAATAGACTAAGACTAATTAACTTTAAAACAAAGACTAATTAAAATTAACAGACAAAAATTATTGCCTTTAAAAATAAAAGCTTTTTTTGTCAAGCTGGTATAATAAAGCCATCAATTGATTTATTCCAGACAAAGAATTGATATCAAAGAATCTCTTTAGCATACTATAACTCATTCTTGTCAGTTTTGTTAATTACCAACTTCTGCCGGAAAGGTGAAGATATTGTTCGGGAATGTTTTTTATTCTTGTTATATAAAATTATATCTTATTGTTCCGAATGCATTTTTGTTGCTTAGAAATATTTTTTTAAGAATTTCCTACCAATAATTTTAGAAAGGTAGGTACAACCTGTATGAAATTGCCACTTTTCGCTTATCGTACAAACCACGTCATTTACTTTTGAATTCATTAAATCTTCTACCTAGACCTCATAAATTACAGACAAAGCCATACTATCTACGTCCAGGAGTTTACAATTAGTTATACCGATACTTTTTGAATTCAAGTTTATGATCACAAAATTCTTGGGAATAGACACGATTGAAAAAAAATGTGCTGGCGTGAAGAAGTAATCTAAAGACAGTGGCGGATCCAGAAATTGTCCCAGGAGGGGGCCATTCAATTTGAAAATAAGCATGATACATAAATAATACATTAAAAAATAGATGAAAGCCTTTTTTTATGCGATTTTTTTTACGCGATATTTTGATTTTTGGAACCGATTTATCAAATCATATGAAAGTGAGGTTTTTTTACGCGCCACCTTCCTCCAATGTATCGCGTAAAAAAAGATTGGGTGTATATAAAAATAGTCAATACATAATTAAGTATGTATTCTATAAAACATAGTAAACTAAACAATTAAAGAGCCCATTTCAAAATAAAGTTTTAATAAATTATAAAAATGGAAAATAAATTCTCCCAAGGAGGGGGCCATGGCCCCCCATGGCCCCCCCTTGGATCCGCCAATGTCTAAAGATCTCGAACCAACTGGAAAAAGTACAAAGACATTTCTTGTAGACTGACAGATGTACAATAGAAAACAGTTATCACTTTCCCACTATCAAAGGAAATTCTATGTTCGATGTCTACTTCATTATGTGTGTCAAAGAAGTGCTTTGCCTGATGTCGATTTCCTTTTGTTGGGTAAACACAACCGTTGCTGTTTATGTGAGCTTTTCTATTGTCTGAGTGACATCAATGTAAGAAAGGGTTATAAAAATAGATCGCTCGTATCACGCGACTTAGCTTTTAGGCGATATTAAGAACAATATTGTAACATTTCTCTAGAGGTTGGATAGATTGTTTTTTTTATTAATACAAATAAGAAAACCATAAAGTAACAATAAGACATATATTATTTAATTTTATTATTTAAGAAATTTGTTAGTTTGCGTATCCGCATTTTTCAATTAAAAGGTATAAAAAAACTCTACCAAATATTGGCATACCTAATCAGATACAAACATAATTATCGGTGGGCATAATACGTTAACAAGACGTGGCTCGCTTAATCTCAGAGCTATTCACAGTGTTCCGGAAAAGGGGCGGATTTTTTTTATCTCTCTTTTGTAACTATAGTTACGCAATAATTATTAAAGAAATCGAATGTTACTTAATATACTTATACCAATGTTCTTACCAACCCTAAGATTGCAAGAGTGAAGGGTTCCAAGATTGACTTAGGAATAGGTGGGTACTATTCTTTTCGCTTCAATTCCATATCGAAAAATATGCTAGATCAGTGCTTCCCAAATATTTTTCCACATAACATATTTAGGGTATGTATATATTTAAGTATGTTAAATCATTGCTTGGGTGACGCCGCGGGATGCGTGATTGAGAAATTTTGAGCAAATTCCGAAAATTGATTATTTCAGCAAAGCAAATCGAGAATTTCGAATTCCTCGGTGAGCTAAAAAAAAAATTAGTTACGGAGACAATCTGAAAGGCTCCTGGATTGGATACCCTACGCAGAACATGTTTTGTATTGAGGAGGCCGCGGATTATTTTTTTAAGATTTAGGGGGCCGTGGAATGAAAAAGGTTGGGAAGCACTGTGATAGATAATATGTATATATCAGAAATTGCAGTAAGGTACTGATTTGATACGAAAATATTGATTTTTCTCAATTCTAGAAGGGGCTCACGCGAGCCTCTTTGAGCGCCCTCCATCTCACCCTTGAATAAAATGTATGAATAAATTTTTCAAATCATCTTGGCGTTATATCCTAGCTTTTTATGATGATGTAAATTTTGTTCGTACGTGTCCCAAAATTATTGAATAATCTTACATCCTGAAAACAACAAGCTCTCGTAATCTCACATTGAACGGCTTAAACTTTTACATTATATGTACTTATAATGAACTTTTCGTGCATACTTTTTTCCCCTGCATACAAATCTTCGCGAATCTACAGCTCACCTTTCACTTTAATTGTTGGGTTGGTCACAGTTATAATATACATTTATTTTTCAATTCTAAGATATAATTTTAGTACAAAAGTCTCCTACCACTATTACTTCTGCTATATAATACTTATACTTCTGATTTTAGGACAGATGGAACTTGCTATTCTATTGATTCTGTCACTCTTAGTTAGTGAACCAATGGAATAAAAAAGTTGTGAACGATCATTTTTTATCGGGAATATTATACATACCCAGATCTTCCACACCAAGAATCTTCCCGGCAATGACGCTGCTGATTCCAACAGGAGTAAGCCACATGACGCCTGTTACCATCTTCATAATCACCTCAAACACTGCCGTGAAGAAGTCAATAACTACTTTACCTTTACTGCCAAGCGTGCCGAGAACAGTTCCAAATACAAGGCAGAAAAATACGATACCCATTGTGTTAGTTCCAGATCTGAAAAAAAAATGTATTTATGTATTGTGAAATAATTAATTGTTATCGTTTTAATTATGTCTTGTTTAAAAACTATTATGGACGACCGGCATCGTACGCTTGCCATTTTGTTCTAATATTTAAGCAACATACACTATGTTCAGGGCCGGCGCTACCATACAGGAGAAATAGGCAACCGTCTAGGGCGCAAACCATTAGGGGGCGTATAAATGGAGTATGAAAATTATTTTTGAATTCTCTAATAATAATAAATAATAATAATCTACATTTTATTTTATTTTGATTTTTGTTTTTGTTCGTTGTTATTATGTATCATATTCTATATGATTCGAAAAAGAGAGGTTGAGCGACTAAGTAACAAACAGTTCACGTAGAAAAAATTCTTTCGAGATACCTTCATTAAGAGGCCATATGCTCCACGTTGAGAGTGGACATGGATATATGTATATAAAATAATCTAATGATGCCTAATCGTTTTTTACTTATTTATAAAAAAAAATTGAACGATTTGTCAAAAAGTGGGCGCGCCAGTAATCATTGCCTAGGGCGCCAAATAGCCTCGCGCCAGCACTGAGTATGTTTGTTTACAATTGTACCAATTAACTGAATCCAACAACAGTATTGTAATATCTGTGAGACACAAATAGATGTCAAAATTTACTATTTTCATACAATCTCAATGTAGAGTGCTGAGATATACCTGTTTTCAAGGTGAATTTTTTGCAGTAATAATCAGTTAAGAGTTCAGCAATCGCAGTCATTTAAATTATATTGATTTATGCAATCGTCATTTTTAAGAGATGGTTATAATATAACAATTAGTTTTATATACTTAACTACTACGGTTATCAGAATTAAAATTGTGAATATAATTGGACATCTAAAGTTTGACAGTCGCACCAGTAGACCATTCAGAACAATATACCAGCAATATTATACTCTCGATCGTTAAAATAAAGGTCAGAATTTACTATAAAAAAATTATTTCACACCCTGTTAATTAATCATACTGGTCTATTCGAGTAACAAAGATGAACTTGCCGGTATCTAAATGAAGCGGGCTTTGATTTTGTCGAAACAAATCTACAACAAATACCATTTGTATAAGTGGCTACCCTGTATCTGTTTGAATGCAGTATCTATCCTTCTCGATTAGTTTTGCTAATCCAGCGAGTATCGTCATTTTGCATCATTGATTTCGTGTACATAGGTGTAGCTATTCCCATTATTTGTCAGGCGGAAGCGTCTATTTTGGGCCAATGGACGAGCGTATTTCGGTGAACGAAGCCATACAGTGATATGTTGTTGTTATCAAGACATTAAATGTCTTAATTATGAATAAACTAAAGTTTCAATGCACATTAACTTTATGTAGAAATTAATATTGATACATTGACTTCATCGAAAAATCTCCTCCGACACGATGGTAAGTATTAATTAAATTTGGCGTTTCATGATTGACGATATAAAAATATCAAATATTTTTTCTTTTACGCATACATTTCGTAGAATAGCTACGTGAAATAAAAAGAATAAATTATATTTTATAAATTTCAACGAAACCCATTTAAAGCTGTTTGGACTGGGTATGTTTATCTTGAAAATACGCTTCTGGAAAATAAAACTTTAGGAATTGAAATTTCTTACAATTAAAATATAATATATCGGTAAAATATTTTTAATCTTCACAAGAACTGGCATAAAATCTCATGTTGAATATTAAAATAAACGTAAATAAATCATTTCTAGTCACCTGTATCGTATAGTTCGAACCATTTCGACTTCTACTTCACCTTCTCCATTGAAATCTGTCAAACCAAGCGAGTCATTACGCATTACCAAATGTTCTTTCCTTTCATAAACCGTGTGAGCTTGCTGGAAAGCTGCCTGGAAAAGGTTGTCTGGAAACATATTTCTGAAAGAAAGAAAAAAGTCTTCTGCTTTGATATTTTTTTGTATGTTTATAACAGATTGTGCGAAACTATAAGAAGATTGTGTTGTCTTCGCGCTTTTTATGCATTACTTATTTAAACGAAAGCGACACTCACCTACCCAGATCAAGCAGACTATCCAAAATATTAACTTCCCGACTATTCGCAACGGACTCTTCAGATATTTCTTTTAATCCGGGGTCTCCCGGGTGTATTGCCACTACCAGGCAAATCCCGAGAAACGCATTGAACATTGAAGTTGTCACGAAGTATATCAAAGTCCTGACGGCGATTTTCCCGTTCATCTTTGCGTTAAGGCTTGCTGAACCAGCGATGAGACTTGCGACTATCAATGGAAGAATCATCAGTTTCAGTATTCGCATGAAGAGCTCGCCAGGGTAAGATATCAGCATAATGGAATTTGGTGACAGTTCTAATGTTCGTAATCCAAATCCTAAAATTGTAAACTATAAATAATTTCATATTTGACTAACAAGTTTTTAATAATTCTCTATCGAGAATAATTATCTCGCAATATAAAATTTGCAATACAGCTATTTTTGAAACTAAGCTTTTATTTAATGGTTTGAAAACTAAAAATCAATTAGCAACGCGTTTTGATTTTATATTCATCATTTAAATTGGATTTTGTTATACAAAACTTTGTATCTAGTGTAATGCTTATCTTGTTTACAGTCGACTCCAATACATAATGGAATTCACGTCACTGTGAGTAAATATTAAAAAGACTGTTTGTAACTATGATATTCATATTATATAATCAATACATATCGAAAAATATTGTTTTAAGCCCTTTTTGATCATATCTCACATGGCTCATCATCGTTCTACAATAATGTATTGTATTTTCATTGTATATTAGTTCGATCTTAGTCATTATACAATGGGTTTATGAAAACCATTGCGATCAACAGGTGGACAGCATTGAAGGCTATGCTGAAAATGTTCACTTTTTTACATTGAGACAAAATCCAATCCTGCGAATAAATTTATTTGCAGATACATTATTGTATTGTATTAAGTATTCACGGTTTTTAAAATGTATTTGTTCAAACTGTTTCCAATATTTTTTAAAAACAAGCACATGTTTATATTTTTGGATACAATATATATGTCACATTATAGTATTTATTTTCATTGCATTTCTAAACATCTTGTGTAATGGGTTATTTAAAATAAATTAGGCTATGTAAAGTAAAAATTCACTGTTAGACGTACATATCAATACTTTTTAATTCATGTTTACTTTCATTACTGTATTAATTTAATAATGTATGTGATATTTATTATATTTTAAATTATATAAAAATTTCCATTACAATGTTTTTTTTATTAAAATACTCGCGAGTTACAAAAGCTTTAAAATGATGTATTTTTTTATGAATTAAGCTTGTTTGAAGAATTCTTATTGAATGATTAGTAATTTGAATTATGTTGAAAAATACACTCACCGAAAATGACGCCAAGTAGGACTCCAGAGAGCGTCACAACCAGCAGGAGATTCTCACCGAGACATCGGCGAGCCCCCGTATGTTCAACGGGGGCTAAGGAGGCGGCGGCAGTCGCGCCTCGACCGGCCGTCCCTCCGCCTCCTCCGGGCCCCATCTTCGCGAACAGGTAATCTGAAAAACGGCCCGCTTTTTCCATAACTGGGGTTGTTTGTTGATTGCGCCCTCCGACGCCTTCTTCGACCCTACCGAACGGTCTTAAGCTCGGACCCCGTTTTAGCGTCACGTCTATCACGTTTGTTAGTACCCGTTTTGCCGGATTTATGAAAACCGTTTTGATGTTGTAAGAAATTCTACCAAAAGCAAGTCCTGCTCTTACTTCTCTATCTCGTTTTATTAAAATTATCTATATTTATATATAGCTGGTTTTTATATTCAAAAACTTCGACGCCGGTATAAATAACAATAGCACTTATACTACCCAAACTATCAGCTGTTGAATCTTCAATGAATTTTGAATAAATCTAATATATTCTGGGTACACAATAAATATGAAATATATTGAGACAAATTTATTAAATTTTATGCTTATCTGATGCTGAATACGATATATGTTTTTTTGTTTAGTTTGAAATGCAATGAATGGAGGGAGAAGCGACGCGTAGCGCTCGACGACAAATTTCTAACTGAACGAGGCGGGGTATATCGATCGAATGCCATCCCCGCGCCCTTGCAGCGTCAAAGCCTTATCTCCTAAGCCTTCTACTGACGATGTGCATACCACAGTGCAATGCATGTGTGCGGAGCGCTTTAAATTTTTCCAAGCTATATACAATAATGGCTTGAAGCATACTAACATTTATCCCATCCCATTTTATTTAAATGGGTTATTATAATTTTTGAAGCATGACCTAAATCAAATAAAACTTTTAAAATACATATCTAGTAGACATAATAATAAAATGAAGATACTATATTTGCATTGACTTTCTATTTAGTGTCATTTATAGCATTGTTTATTGTTATATTAATAATCGCAACTTTAACTTCAACCAAAATAACAGAACAATTCTTAAAAATACTAAATTAATCTACAATAAATATGGTTTCCAATTTAGATAAATTTGTTAAGCTATATACGCTACTATTAAATTAAACGGATGGAAACTAATATAGAAATGTAAAGATTTACAAAGACACCATTTAAATCAAGAGCTAATCTCAAAGAAAATCTTTAAGCTTTTTGAATGTGCAAACAAATTTAACTAAATCATTTGTTCATCGTAAAGTCGCTGTAGTCAATTTCAATTCGGTTCATATGATTGATTTTATCAGACAAAAAAAAAAATACTTTAATCCGTTAACGGTCAATATAAAGAAATCGCTATAAATTACGTCTGGTATATTAACATGATAATTATAATACTTAGATATTATTATTATTATTTGGTGTTAGTATATCCAATAAAACACCATTAATTATGGTATTATATTTTTTTATAAAAATAATTGAATATATTACGTAAACGTATTAAATAGTATAGATAAACAGATAAATAATAGTACTCTTCATTTTCATGATCAAAAGGTTCAGGACGTCACTGAAAATCGTTGAGTAAATATTATTAAGATATTTTTAATTATGCTAAAAATATATTGTAAAAAAAATGTCAAAAAAATTATCACTGTTTATTTTAAACCAACATTTTTACAACGCTTCAATTATCTAAAACAATTTCTTTGTTTTGTTATCAATCTTTTTTGTTTGATTACCTTTCAAATGTAAATATCAGCAGATAAAACGTAATTAAGTAACATTACGGTTGAAAGACTGGAAAGTGAAAAAAAATACGAACACATTTAAATTTTAAAATTAAAAATATTGGATATAAATTTTGTCGTAGTTTTGAATACACATCGACAAAAATATAATTGAAATTACTGTAATGGTAGCTTAGTTTTCGCTTTTTTATAATTTCTGTAATGACTTTATTTTACTTTTATTTCCCTTCACATTAATTATTAAACATCATTTGGTCACCGTTCTGGCAGATTTTGGAAATTAACAAATCTTAGATCAGATCGGTATTAATGCATTTATATTTTAATTGTATGATAAAATTATTTATGTAGCATAAAATATCGATGCTATAGGTTTTAAAAGTTGAAATTTTTCATTCACTGTAAATCATAACAGTGACGATTTATTCCAATTCCAATATAAAATTTTCACTGTACCAATACAATATTACAATTATAATAACATACATTTGTTTAATAGCACCTTTAATAAATGTAATACTTCGCCATTTTTACAATCATTTTTTAAAAGAAAATGAAGGCATTAATATTTTGACAAAACAACCAATTTTCTTCAATGTATTTCATTTAATTCACGCTAAGAGTGGGCATATATTCAATATAAAAAAGGATATTATTTTATATCGTTTCGGTATTTTTATATTGCCGCCTGTGTGGTCGAGTGGTCAACGTCGTTGGCTTCGGTAACGGAGGTCCCGGGTTCAAACCCTAGTACGGACAGTTTTATAAATTGATTTTTCAATCGATTTATGAATTTCTGTTCGAAGGATGAGGCATTTAATGTTTACAGATTGATTTACTTGTAAAATCGAATTTAGATTTACAGTAACAAGAGATGAGTTTTAAAATTCAATTTTAACTAATAAAATCTTTTTGAATAATCTTGAGTCGACAACATTTGTTACAAAATGTTTTGTTGTGTTAAAACCTCTGATTTGCATTCAACACCTTATTGTTGGAGAATTAATTATGCCGCCTGTGTGGACGAGTGGTCAACGTCGTTGGCTTCGGTAACGGAGGTCCCGGGTTCAAACCCTGGTACGGACAGTTTTATAAATTGATTTTTCAATCGATTTATGAATTTCTGTTCGAAAGCATGGATGTATGTGATGTCTTGAATACCCCTCTCCCACCCATCCTATCCTATGAACGGGGCATACAGAGAGATTAGCTAACCACTAGTCCTGTCCTAGCCCTATCCTTCTATTCCTACTCTCTTTGGAAAAAGAGAGGCAGTTCTCGTAGAAACACATCTGTTGAGATAAAAAAATATATATATTTTCTTAGCTTCGTGTAGTTTAAAACATTAAAAAATACATTATGTCAAATCGGAAGGAATATTTAAACATTCAGCAAGAACGTGATTGTTTACTACGAAGTCGTGATAACGTATCCAATACAAAATTGTATTGTTTTTGTTGGATGGATTGTACAACGCAAACACTAATATTTAATATACGTATAAAAAACAACTGCTTAATATTCATTAACTCACCATAAAACTTAATACATATTTGAGCCATAATGCATGTGTATAATATATGTTAAGTGAAACTAGCTTATTTTAAATGAAACTACGTTTAGAAATTCGTAGTTTTTGAGATATGGCTGACCGAAACTTTGAAGCATCTAAACCAGCCATACTCAACCTTTTTTTCCTCCAGGCCGCATTCCGATATTTGCTTCTCTACGTGGGCCGCAACCAGGGTCGCCAGATCTTCAAAATCACAGATCGGGAAATTCACTATTTCGAACAGGTCGGGATTATAGAGAGACATGCAATGCGGGACTCGGGATTTGTCGATTGAGCTCGGGACAGTCCCGCCCAAATAGGGACGCCTGGCAACCCTGGCCGCAACATATTTATGGTATACTCCTTTTCTTTTTTATCTCACCGAGGAATTTGAAATCCACGATTTGGTAAGAGCTTACTGGGCCGCACATTAGGGCTTACTGGGCCACAGGTTGAATATGGCTGATCTAAACTGAGTTGTTAAAAAGTGATCATTATTATTTGTGTCATCTTGTCACGTTGACAAAACCGTAAAACGATATTTCAATTTTTATGATATTATTTGATATGAAATTAAAAGAAGCTTGTTAACATTTCTTTATTTTCATATGATCAGGGGTGGGCTGGAGGAAGCTCGGAGCGGCTCGCGCGATCCCCTTGTTAAAATTTACTAAAGCCGCCGAGCCCTTTGTTAATTTAAGAGAAAACAATATTCAAGATCAAATTAGTATATAACTGCAATTTATGGCTTGTATATTATCTTCGACAGCTTCAGTATACACAGTAGAACATTTTAGCCATTTAGTTAGTTAGTTAGTATGCAATCAATTGCTTATTTAAATATTGCATATAATTGTAATAGTGATAAAAAATTCACTCCTTTTCCAGAACACCGAAAATTGCTTTGAGATAAACCGAGCCCCCTTGTTAACGCATTGGAGGCCCACCGCTGCATATTATAACATCTGCGTACCGATATAAAACTACTACTTACCATATTACTTTTTGTTTTGAAACATTGGTTTGTGTGGTTTTACAATTGTTTTTTTAAATAATTCCGACTTAAGCCGGTTAATCGGTTTATTTATATGAGAAAAAAAACAAAAACGGTTAGTTGTTTTGGACGGTTAATTGGATGCCCTAGCTTCAAGTCTCTGCTTATAATTATTAAGAAAAATTTTGCTCTTGTTATTTTTTGCAATTTTGTCAACACTCTAAATATAGAGAATATAAATTATGATACTCGGTTCCTCATTTACCAATTAAATATAATCCTCATGTATTATTTTATGTGTAGATTGGGAAAATTTTCAACTCCACAGGTGACAAACGAACCCATAAAAGCTACAATAGCAACACATAAAGAGTTAACGTTTCTTGTACGGTTTCAAAAGTTTATCGTATCGTAATAACGTATGTCTTTTTAAAAACAGTTAGTTAATTATACGTATATTTTTTAATTGAATACAAGACTTTGCTTAAAATACATCGCTATCTTAATCAATCTTTTTTTTTTGTCAATCTGTGATTCAAAAATATATTTACATCTTATGGCCACTTATAATTGGAGACTGGCCAGATATGATGTCACTGTCAAGGTTCTAATTAATAGTTATGTAAAACATTATTAATGTTCTTATAAAAAAATATTTCGTAAGAACATTACTATTCAACGTGCTATTTCTTACGGTTTGCGAGTTTCAAAATCTAACAAAATTCAAACTGGATGATAAAACACATCTGTAAGAGTGAACTTGAATATACAAAATATAATGTTATGTCAGTTATGGATGAATCCGCAGGAATATTATATCTATAAAGAGTTTTAAAAATAAAAAAACACTTCCACTGTTCGTCCTTAATTAAACGTTATTTAGATTTTACCAAAATCACGTGTTTAGGTAAAGTTCTATTGAGCAGTGTTTCTCAACCTTTTTGGGAGCGTGGCCCCTTTTGAGTGTCTTTATTTTTCTGTAGCCTCCATACCTTTTTTTTTAGCTCACCGAGAAATTTGAAATCCTCAATTTGGTCAAAATTACCCGTGGCCCCCCTGAACTGTGTTGTGGCTCCCCAAAACAAAAATAAATCTATGTGTCCCCCTGGGGGGGCACATGGTCCACCGTTGAGAAACCCTGCTATATAGCATTAATAATATCATCATTATTATAATATGAATTTTGTGCAATATTAACTTTTTTGTCGACTGAGAAATATTTTTAATATTGTATTATATATCAGTAAGAAAGTTCCGACTAATTAAGATGCTTATAATTTTCAATTATGTATATGAAACATTTTATTTAAAACAAAAACAGTAATTCCGTAGCCTATAAAGACTAGAGTAGTTGTGTTGTGTATGTTGTATGGCTTAATTTAAAATATGTTTTTTTACTCGTGCATGTTTTATAAAGCGATCAAATTGCTGCTGGCAACTTGCCCCATGTTTGCTGACATTGCATTATTCGTTCAATGGATGCATTATGTATGTTTATTACAGAACCTATAAACTATATAAAGGTCAGACATTGGAAGGAAGAAAATAAACAACAACAAAATAATATTATGAAAAAGATACATTTTTTTGTCTGAAAGATAAAATTTTATTGAGCACTTACGCTTTCATGTTTTCAATCAAAATTTCAAGGAGAAAGAAAACACATAATTGGTTCATACTCAATATTCATATTTTAATCAACCACTCATTGAAAGGTATTAAATCCTTTGCAACCCATATAATTTAAATGTATTTAAGTAAGTAAGATATTATAGCAAAGTATTTTAGATATACAAATATTTTTTTACATTTATATAGTTAAAGGCTATTTCGGCGTATGCTTTTATCAGAAATATGTTTAAACTTATATTAACTCAACTTTGAATACTGACTTAGAAGAGATACACAATTTACCCTGATACAGGGGTGGGCTGGAGGGGGCTCGGGGGGGGGCTCGGGGGTGGGGGAGCTCGTTCGAGCCCCTTGTTAAATTTCAGCGCGGCCGGCGAGCCCCTTGTTAAGATAAGAAAATCATTCGTCTTAGATCAAATCAGCGCCTAACTGCAATTTCTGTAGATTTTTAAATTTTATTATATGAAACAAGACCCCTTGCCCCTTCATTTTTTCATTCAGCGTTGTGGGCTTCCGTGCTGAACCTCATGGGTTCGAGATAATCACTAGTCCTGTCTTAGTCTTATCATTCTATCACTACTACTTTTTTTGGAAAAGAGAGGTCGAGCGACTAAGTAACAAACAGTTCTCGTAGAAAAAAGTTTTTTTTTTTAGATACTTTCATTAGCATGTCATATGCTCCACATTGGGAGCAAAAATGGATACAAATAAATGGCTAAAATTAACCGAGCCCCTTGTTAAGATATTGGCAGCCCACCGCTGCCCTGATATCCACTCTAATATATAACATCTTAATTTATATTAAAAATTATTGTGTTATGTTTTTTTAACTTGACTTTAGTGTTTCTTGGAACAATAACAAAAATAGGAATATTTAATGTAAATTAATTTTAAATAACGTAATATTATTGTTAGTTACTTAAGCATCTTTTTGATGTTTTAACTATGGTGATTGATAAATATTTATTTGGTCATTAAGAGTGTAAATGGATTAATTAAATTTATTAATTTCTAATTGCTCAAGTTCATTTAGTTATTTTAAATATTCCATTTAACACAAATAGAGAATAGCTTCATTAAATAAAATCAATATATTTCATATATTTTTTGTTTTATTGCTTTTTTTGATATTCGTTATCAACAGTTTTATGAAAGATATAAAATATAATATTATTTAAAATTAAGATTTTTCAACAAGCCATCGCTCATTTTGTGTAACAATAACTATTGATCTGTAATTTTATCTATGTGAACTTTAAAGTTCGAAGTATTTCTATCGACGCCTGTTACCAAAATATTTAAAAATAAATCCGCGTAACGTAAGATTAAATGAATCATGCCAAATGGACAAATGGGAAGTTATCCAATCAGATTGCTGTGACGGTCACAATTTGACCCTTAATAATCTTTTACATAGGAAGTATCATGTTATTTTGATTAAAATTAATTAAGCCGTTACCGAAAAGCAGCAGTAGCAGCTGCAGCTATAAGAATATAACTGAATAAAAATATCGTCTTAAAATCACAGATTAAAATTTATGCTCACTTTTTATTACAGAATTATTTGTCTTTATTATTGATTGACAGGAGTCAAATAAGTAAAACAAATAAGTAAAACAAAAACACTCTTTAATATAATAATTATTCACTTGAAACATCAAAAATACTTAACATTCTGTTATATATGGCCTTAATTATATCACTTTCTTAACGTGGAAAAATCACATAAGTAAAGTGTTGTCAGACGTTGATGTGTTTGAAATTAATTAAATATAACTTTATTGGTAGTTTATTACATGTTTTATTATATTTATGTAAGTACCTAATAAATTTTAAACGTAACTACAACTATTTACGATAAATCAGTTTTATTATCTCCGTAGCAGTTAATATTAATAGTTAAGTTTCTAAGTATCCCCTGTTCAAAAACTAGGCTATCGATTAAGGTAGCCGGTAAATTGCTCGAATGGAAATTGCTCGAATTACAAATTATTCGAATTGTTTGGTTATTTAAACGATTTTTCACGACTTTTTCTACGAATTTCATTTTTATCTTGTGCGACACTTGTTTAGAGAGTGAAATATAAAAATAATTTTCGTAAGTATTTATTTTAACCGTGTTCGCTCCAAATGCGGAACATATGATCTTTTAATGGAGTTTATCTCAACAGAAGTGTTTCTACGAGAACTGCTTATTAATTAGTTACTCAAACTGTTTCTATATATTTCCAGAACACATAGAAGACTAGGGCTAAGACAGAACAAACGGACAAAACAAACGGAAACAAATTGATTATCTTGTTATTTGTCTTGAGCAATTTCCATTCGAGCAATTTACCGGGAACCATCGATTAATCACTGCGAAAACAATAAAACAATTTTGAAATATATTAAGGCATAATGGTGATAGCAATAATCGAATAATGTCTCACACTATAAATATAAATATAATAACATTTGTCAATTAGGACAGCATAGTTGTAAAAAGATGAATATAAGTGCCAAGTGTAATCTAAAAGTAACGCAATCTACTACCGCTTAAAATATTCTACGAAAAAAAATAATTTTCTTAAATTATAGAACCGTTGAATAAATGAAAATAATTGAAATACTGATTTTTTGTCGATGTATTTGGCGGTAACTTTGTGAACGTTAATCTGTAAGTTCTATTATTCTTCAGATTTCGTAAACAATTGTGAAATAAGAAAACACTATCAAATATCATTTTATTTTAGAATACCGCTGTTTCTAATATATCAGTTTAAGCAGCGTGCATGCTTCCAGATCAATTGATTATAATGTAACCTTTCAATCAATCGCTGATAAATGATTAGTTGTCAATAAAGGTTAACGAATACCATTTCATTTGCGTGCTCGCTCGTATTGCAAATAAATTAAGACCGATGCATTCACTGAATTAAATGATATCACAGGGTCGGCATAATTATTATTCATCGCGAAGGGTCAATTTTTATACACAAGACTAATTTCATGTCCTTAAACTCTTCATATATTTCGTTGTGTACATAAAGCGATTACAACAACCTGCGTACACTGCTTTTATAAACGTGCCCCACTGTAGTTATAGAACACACAATCTTTACGAAGCTTTTGTCTGTTTACCACTGACGTATACTATAATACAGTGATCGCCAAATGGTAGCTCGCCGAGGCTTTTTCGGTAGCTCGCGTAGAATATTTTATCATATTATATCTATAAATTTGCCTATAAAATATTATTATTGAGAAATGATAAAAGAGGCATTTTTAGGTGAAGCAGGTTCATTATTTGTGACATTCAAAAACAAATTAGATATAATATCTGAAATCAAATCAACCTAGCTCTCTGCATCAATACAATAATGAGACGTGTTGTTGACGTATGTCTAGTGATGTATATTTAAATTAAAAAATGATATGCAGAGATGTTGCTATAAATCACCGATGTGATGGACACATCTTAGCTAGCCATATTTGTAAGAATGATCTTCAGCGATTTTACTGTAACACAGGAGCTTTTAAAAGGTATATATTTTTTAAGTAATATAATAATATTATGTATGGTACGATGAGAGTCGATGATAAAAAAAAACTATAAAGAAGGAATATGCATAGGTAGCTCGCCAGGCAATTTCAATTTCTGAAAGTAGCTCACACCCTTATTGAGTTTGGAGACCACTGCTATAATATATAACTGACTGTCAGTGGAGTACCATACAGCCTTTAAAATCTGATTGTCAATAGTAGTATATCAACAGATAGGCCAGAGGGGAAAAATCATTGTAAAAACATTTTTTATCTGCAAGGATTTTAGTCATGATTCATAAGTAATACAGTAGTTAATTATTAAAATTATTATTTGTTTAACGCGCAGGTATTTCACACGAAAAAATTAAGAACAGTTGAGAATATCAAATTAATATGGTCAAGTATTGCCGGAAAAATAGTACTTAACAAAAGTTGTATTGTTATATCGGTTACCTGGAACGCATGCCAAGTTTAGAGATCTGGTGATAGAACACGAATGCATTTAATATCCAGCTGCTACTTGAACCTAAACTTTGAATTTAAGCCCGTGAGATGGACCCAACAAACGGTTGGTTTTACGTACAACACATCTTAATAAAACTGTGATGATTCCTTTATCATTTTTCAGAAGGTCTTGTCAATTGACATCCCTGTAGTTGTTGGCAAAGTCATGAGCGCATCAATGAGTATGCACGTGTCGATGCATTATATCAAATAAATAGCACATTGAACCTAAATCTTGGGTCTTTTTTTCGTATAAACCAATTAGTTCTACGTACTTATTGCGTTTCTACTGCGTGGTTACTATAAAGAATGTTTTTATTTGTACACAATAACTCATTCGACCGTTTCTAGTTATCACGCATTAATATTTTATCGGATGTATGTATTATATTTTTATCAACATGCAAATTTAACACAACTTAGAAACATTTGGAAAAGCTTTAACAATTCTTACATTATTATAAGTTTCCGAAAACTGTAGGAATAGAAGGATAGGGCTAGGACCGGACTAGTGGTTAACTAATCGCTCTCGATATACCCCGTTCATAGGATAAGATGGGTGGGAGGGGTCAATTCAAGACATCACATACATCCATGCCTTCGATCAGAAATTCATAAATCGATTGTAAAATCAATTTATAAAACTGTCCGTACCGGGATTCGAACCCGGGACCTCCGTAACCGAACCCAAAGACGTTGACCACTCGACCACACAGGTGACACAAATATATATAATTAAAGGCTTTAAAATTGGTTTCTTTCTGTGGTTTGTGAATAAAATAAAATATTTCTTCTTACTTTTTAGTTCCTTAATCTTGAAACGATGTGTAGTATTCAGTAACTAATCACTTCAAGATTATTTAATTTTTTTCCATCACTTGTTCGAAACACTTTAAAAATCTTTTACAACAAACTCTATTGAACTATTTTCAAAGTATTTTTAACGGATATCCTTTCAAATTATTGAATCGATTGAACTAGCAATTATAAATGAATTTAAAAAATACGATAGCAGATTATTTTTAAGTGATTTCGTTGCTATATTTTCCCGATACCTCTTTAGGAATTCGTGAATAAATAACCTTAACATTAATAAGATAACTGGAGTCTCTACTGAATCCATATAATCCACCAGTTTACTACTTTTTTCGAGGTTGAAATGATTAAAGTCACCTATTATAGGTGTGTTTAGGGAAAAGTGCCTAACTGTGATTGCGATAAGGGACTGGTGTATATCAATAAGCGATACTGACAATACACCTTGCTCGCAAAAAGTTACGCAATGAATACATACAACTCTAGTCGTAGATGCATAAAACCATTCCCATTTATATTTTTAACATCGGCTTACACGTTTGTGTGTCACATTTACTTCAAACAGGGGCGGCATGGATAAAGTGAACGATTAATATCTACAATTGTATTAACAATAAGAATATTATAAAGTAAGCAAACAAAAAATGCTATTTTAAAGATATCCCGGAATATAAATCGTGGCTCGATGTAATCAAAATAGTACAAACATCATGTGCGATTAATGTTTGTCGAATTCGATTCTTGCATATTTACATATTTCTCGATATTAACATATTTTTGATGGGGCTTGCTTTTAAACAGGGCTATGGTGTTGTGGCAAAAAAAGACAACTCCAACTCCAAAGAATCTCAATCTTTTCATTTGAACTTATATACAGTGATGTGCTGCAATGGGTTCGCACCGGCTCTGTCGACCCGGTTTCATCGATTCAATTCTCAGATCGACTTCCACACCATTCGTAAAATCATGTCTGAGAAGTCACCATCACACAGCAGATGATAGACGAATAAGACCCGTCACGGTTATAAGTAAATCCGTAAATTCCTTTGATTTTGGATTCGAAAATTTTTAGAAGAGCTAAAAAAAGCTCCTACGTTGGAAATTTTGGGAAATCTGCGGTTATCTGGGTTTTTGAAAATTAAATGAAATTGTTTGAAAAATCCCATGATTTCAAAATCGCCGATCAAAAATTGTCAATCCCGAAATCCCGGGATCACAAAAAGGGTCCAGGATTGTTAGATCTTTAATCAGACTAGCATGCAGTGCCAACATTATGGACTATTGTGGTTTGAATACACATCATTAAAAAAAAACGTGTCTGAGTCGTAAAAAAATTCCGACTTCACAGCCCTACTTTTAAACGTGGTTGCACAGTGGTGAAATAAGCACTTGGAAGGCACTTCATAAAAATCCGTATCAAAAAAATATATATATTGACAACTAAATGAAATATTCGTAGTTGTAATCCGCCACTGTGAGTGACCGTCAAACAAGGACGAATTAAAAATCATTGGTACGATCATCATATAATTATTACGGATTCAATTATAACATGCATTGAGCATAATATTAAACAAATACCTACACTTATAAAAACCTTGTTTTACCAGTTATAATAGAATATATCAAATGAAATGTATCTCGATTGTTTTAACAAGAACAAACTTGCACTTGCAAAGATTTGTAGATATATTTACAAATAAGATGCAATTAACACATAATTAGGTAGGAATATTACTTGTCTTGTCTTACTTGTTGAATATTAATCTTACGGTTTCTCTTCATGTTTAAGGTGAATTTTTGCAATAACTGTACAATTATTAATGGCTGTATTTATTGCTTTGAATCCTTATGAGATTACAACGTAATAAATGTAAAAAATATATACTTTGTAAAATAACCCTAACTCTATTATTGCAATGGTGTTCAACGTTATAACTATCACTATTAGTAGCGGTTTCTGGTCCCGCTAAAAGAAAGACTTGGTAACCAGTAACTACAACAAACACACTTTCAAATATTTGATAATTATTATAAGAGACTTCTGAAGAATTGCATCCAGCTGAATGAATATAAAGAGTGAGTGTGATTTATATCAACTTAGAAACTTGCTCGATGCAGGATGCAATTCTTTTTAACCCACTTCATTCTCAAAATATTGAAAGCAACCATTTTAAGCACATTACGTTGCCTTAAATTCGTTAGTAAATCAAGTCGCATTGGTTATTTTATATTAAAAAATAACGTTTGAAAAACCATTTTAATCTTTTCGCTTTTTTCTACCATGATTTGCTCTAATTTATATTCAAATTAATGGCCTTGTTCCATAGATCGATAAGTCAAAAATTTGATGCTTTAAGTTATATTACCCATCACATTCGAATACTTCTTAAAGCTCCACAAAAGTACAACTAGAAAAAAAAATACTAATCATCTCTCGGCAGGAAAATATTTGCATAATGAAAAAAATATATATATAAAATCTCTCAGTTCAATATAAATACAGCCCGAAATATCGTTTTTCGATTCTGTCAACGTTGCAATAAATCTGTATTTAATTGAGATAGATTATTAAAATCTAAGTGATTTACTAAAAAGATGAGACCAATAATAATTATCACTATTTTACAAGTTTTGATGCGTCAAGAGTGTGGTCAGCCAAATTTCAGAATTAATCATTTCTAGTTGTAGCCAGTGGCGTAGCAAGGGGGTGCGTTAGGGGCGGATCGCCCCAGGCGGCACGATTTTGGAGGCGGTATTTTCAAAAATAAATACAATTATTTTAGATAGATTATATTTATATAATACATAAAAAAATTAAGCCACTTGGAGTAAAAACTTCTAGTTTATAGATACAAAATAGTGGAAGTGATTTAAAAACAAAATTAGAGGAAATATTGGGGACGGTAGGACCCTTTCCTACACCATTGGTTGTAGAAATAAGGAACTAAGCCATCAAAGTTCGTTGAATAGGTATTTTAATTGAAGATAACATAATTAATTTAATTGTGTATTTTAAATTTGCTTCAGCCCTGCTAATATGCATTGCTTATAACGTGTCGTAGCATTTGCGTCGCACTGCACTTTGCACTTTCTAATTCTTCTTTCTCCCCACGACACCCAACGTCCGTTTTCCAACGCCCTTCTCCGTCGATTGTTGTCAACTACAAGCGTCTGAATAGCTTTGCGTTGACAAATTGATCAGAAATAATTGTCAATCGAATATCTAATGAGTACAACTTTAAATTTGAATCATTCAAATTATGTACACTCCCACAGATTTTGTCACTAACGACCCGGGTTTCGCCTTTCGGCATCTTCAGGCGTTCAAGCGCACGGATGAACTTGAACTGACGAAGATGCCGAAAGGCGAAACCCGGGTCGTTAGTGACAAAATCTGTGGGAGTGTACATAATTTGAATGATTCAAATTTAATATTGAAATTCCACCAAGCACCTTCAGTCGAAATCTTAAATTATAGAGTACAACTTTATGTCGTTATAGTGATAAGTACAATAAACGTGCAATAATTATATTATTTTGACTGGACATTTTCGTAAAATAATACTTAAATGTAGTTACATTGTTAAACTAGTTCAACATCTTGTTTGTATTTATTGTTTCAATCATAAACAATTCTCATGTCTGTATATAAATATTATATTTCAATAATTTATGAATTAGTCGTTTTTAAATATTGCAATAATAACTCCTCAATTATTTCCAACATTTAATAGAAAATTATGTCATTATTAAGTGTCGTTTGTAAATTATAATTATTATGTATTACTTTATTACAAACAGCACACTCAATTTAAGTTGTATAATGATGTAGCAAAATAATCTTAATACAATAATAATATGGAATATTTATGAATTAAAAAATTGACAATATATTTTATTGACATGATTAATTTAATTGCGAATTAAAAAGAAATCATGTACCTATGGATATTTTAATGAACTAAAATACATTTCGGTTGCTTTCCGAAAATGTTCTTCAAAGGTTTGTTTCTAAGATAACTATTTAATTGGATTAAAAAAGAACAGATGTCAGTAACCGCGATTGTTACTATTTATTCTATCGTCAGTTTCAACAATGGAATAAAAAATATATTGTTACAAATTTATAGTAGGTCAAATAAAATAAACAAATCGGTAATGAAAATATACTTATTACATCTTTGGATTCCATCTTTACATTTTATTTTAACACAAATAGGGATATATTTAAAATATACAGTTTCAAATTAGTTTTGATTAATGGTTATATAATATATCATCATTCAGCGTTTCGGTTAAGACAATCACGTATTTTTGTCTGCTTTTTTTGTCAAAACGTCACAAAAATGTCTTTAAATATTCCCAAATTTATTTAAAAAAAAAACATTTGATATTACCTTTTCAACTTTTTTTGGCGCAAACCTATTAAAAATATTTTTTTTATATCTCTGTTTATTAAGAACGAAATCTTCAACTTTTTCACCCTGAAGTTAAAATTTTATTCCGCATTATTCACTGATTTACGACGTTCACTTCTTTTATGATAAAATAAAATTTCACTGCACGATGGATTGTTTATATTGCTTTTATAATATAGGCGTATCACTCACTCATCCACCTTTCGCAGTCGACAGTGAATTGAGCAGTTCATTTTTTACCGTCGACATTATCACTAGAACAGTAACTCAAAGTGTAATAAATTTCTATATCTCCCGTAAAACATTATTTATTTATTTCAAAACTATGTTTTCAACTAGAACAAACACCGCAAATAAAAAAATCATAAAAACCAATGCCGTGCCTATTTAAAAAAAACATTTTTGAAAGGTACTCAATTTACGAAATCAAAAATTGTATTTACATGCGAGTTACACGTAAAGAAGACAAGAAATGTACATAGTTTCTAACTCAGTTCTTTAAGTTTTCAATCCTGTTTTTTTTATTTATTAAAATTATGTTTATCTATTATTTATGCATGTCAGTACTTAGTAACCGGGTGATTGACGCTCTTGGCTTTGGTTGTTGATTTCACGAGCTTAAATTCCAGATGATTTAAAAAAAAAATATATCGAATTACGTTTTTTTTCGAAAACATAGCTGTTTAATTCCTCTTGACTATTTCATTCTTAAAACGGGTTAGAGCGAAGTGACTAGTTTATTAAGTATTATGTACTAGCCTTATCATTGTCCCCATCTTAACCTTTTGGATGCCGTAGAAAAAAGGATGTCTCTACCTAGAACGCCGGCTATAATTTGCAATTATAATTTTATTAATTATTGACGAGATAACTCTGGCGAGTTGGGCACAAAAAATTTGACGATACATCTTGTCACTGGCAGCTAGGGCTTCCAATTAACCGTACATTTAAACTAACCGGTTTTCGGTTTTTTTCAAATAAATAAACCGGGTAACCGATTTAAACCGGATTTATTTTCAAAAAACCAATTTTAGTACCACACTAACCAATGTTTAAAAAAAAAAGTTTTTTGATTACTTAAAACAGTCAATAAGTGCATAAAATTAGAACTACCAATTTTAACTATGCGCAAACATGCATTCGAGTCTTTACGATTGTATGCCTAACATTGTCACATTTTTAAATAATTGCTTAAAATAAATGTAACGCATATTCAGCTAATGTTCAATTGTATAACACTTCGAATACCTTTTTGCTCGTCTTTATTATTATTTTTGTTTACCACATGTGCATATTGGAAAGACACTGACTCCTTAAAGTAGCCGATGATTTATGGCACCGATTGTTAGAAAATAAAAAAAAAAAACGTTTTAAAATTGAATTGTTTTATAACTTGAAAGATATAATAAAACATGAGCTTGGTCACTTTCAGGTCCTTTTCATGTATGTATGCTGCAAAAAAAGTGAATATAAATTGCCATCTTTTAAGTTCAGGTACTTACTACTTTCTCGGAATAATAGCAATCTATATTATACAATATTTATGTTCCATATCCAATATTATATTGATAATAATTATAAATAATCCGACTAATAAAGATCAAATGAATACGTGAAAAAAATGTTGATTATAAATTTGTGTTTACTAATATTTAAATTGCTTTGTAACAGTACAAGTTTTCGGTTCGGATATTTTTTTCATTTGAAAGATATAATGATTAACGTATTTTTGGTTCAATAACGTTCACTTGTTTTATTATCATTGATATTTTGAGAATCCTTTCGTATTACAGATATTTGATTGAAAGCAGTATAGTTGTCCATGATTTCGACTACATAGTTGTTATTAATATGTCACAGAAATTAGACAATTGAACAGTAAAATACTTTATTATATTGTATTACTTATAATACTATTATTATATTCAACATTTTTAAATATTTATACTCTACATTTGAATAGTTAAATAAAATCTCGTGGTGTTCAAAGCGGAAAAAGAATTTTTTATTAAACCGGTTAACCGCCCAAAATATACCGGTTTTCGGTGTTTTTCAAAATACCCGAAAAACCGGTTAACCGGTTTGGAAGCCCTACTGGCAGCCATCCAGTAATGACGTATTTTGTTCAATACTTGTGCTTAAAAACACGCCAATGCAATCTTGGATTGTTCTCCAGAAATATTTTATTAATTGTAATTGTTTTATTATCATAATTAAATTATGCTCACAAATAGAGGTTTATGTCTTTATTACTCTGTTTTAATAGTAGAAGATATGAATTTGTACAATGCTTACTTTTGGTATCTTATACTTATAATGCTTAAAATACTTATCTACATAAATAAAGATACATATATAAAATATCATTTTTATAGTGAAAGTATCATATTATTAGTATATGTCGTCAGTACTAATCTGGTGCACAAATAACACCTCAGACAACAACAATTATTCACATCACAATGCGAATTATTGTAAAATGTTGACACCAGCTGAACGGCAGCTTAATCAGGATTAATGAGCAGAAATAGTGAATAAGCAATCTCCTGATGTTGGTAATATTGGAATTGTTGGCGACAAAAACATATTAAAGCAGTGGCAAAACGCAATGGCTCATAATCAAATATTGTTTTTCATTTTATTCTGAGTCAATCAAAGATATAAAATTATTTCTGATTTATTATCTCACTGACAATAATTAAAAGACTCACTAGTCTTTTGAGCAATAATATTATTTATTCGCAATAATTGCTTTCGGTGCTATTATATTTTTTACAACAAAGTGCACAATGAACGTTTCGTGTGTGAAATTCTAATCCATTTCCTCTTTAACGTATAATATATGTACATATGATCTATGCATATATACAAAAATACTTACCTCCATAAAATTAGTAAATATCAGCGGGCATGGCTTCAAGAGCTTCGCTTAACGATGAGATGCATCTGACATCCAGTCTTGTCAAGTTTAAACGCATAGTTTAACATCCCATTGTACGTACGAAACTCAATGATAAATAGAGAATGAAGATACCTTCGGTGAGTTCGTTTGTGAAATCTCTCAAAAGTTTCACAGCGACGTAGTTAAACATCACAATCCGACAATCTCTTAGTTTATAATTATGATGAGACAATAGCCAGGAATCGTTTGAGACCAAGAATATACAATATATACAATTAGTAAAACGGAAAACACCCATAGCATTAAAAAATACTCTTCGGTTTTGCTTTTTTTCTGTTGTATGTACGTATGAGTATATATGTTTATATATATATATATATATATAGGAGGTATATTTAATAGAATAATAAATGCATACGGTATACATTTTAACTGACTACACTGTGGATTGTTCACCTCTGAAGCGATCACGCCCTTCTGTCAGTAACAATGGAAAGAAATATAAATAAACAACATCAACGATTATAGAGATTCCAATACGTTGATAGTTCACCGTAGGTGTTAATGCTCCATCAAATCGATTTAAAAAAACATATATCAAGAAAATAAAGACAGCGTTTAATTTAAATAGTGGTTGGTTTACATTAAACGGAAAGAAGATTGCTTTATTATGTATTTTATTGATGAATAGGAATTTAATTTAATAATTGAATAAATTGTTTGATGTTTACATAATATTTCGATTTCTTTTTTCTATTTGGTAGACGTCACTTTGAAAACTCGACCCTCCTTTTTAATAAACGGTTACCGGAATAAAAATAAACACAAGATGAGTGGCAGATATGTTTCATATTATTACATAGCTGAGCGCTGCAAACTCACCTTACAATAATTTAATATTGAAAAAATATAGTGCAGGCACTTGAATAAATATGATGTTCCATAGATGACCATATAGAAAATAACCATGTTATGGTTTTGCGTAAATAATTTGCAGCGAGTAAAATTGATTACATTTGTTTACACAACATATTTTTTAATCCATGTCGGCTCCTAATGTAGGGCATATGGTCTCTTAATGTAGATATCTCAATAGATTTTTTCTACGAGAACTGATTGTTACTCATTCGCTCAATCTCTCTTTTCCAAAGAGAGTATTAGAGATAAAAAGATAGGGCTAATAGGTAACTAATCGCTCTCGCTACGCCCAGTTATTGAAGGATCGGAACGATGTGAGAGATTTTTTAGACATTTCAAACACTCATGTCTTTGAACATATATCGATAAATCAATCAAAAAAGAAATGCTATTCTTACTGGGACTCGAACCCGTGAGATACGGCACGGAAGTCAACATCGCTGACCACTGCGGCATAGGACACGACATATACTATAAACACTACCGTATTTTTTGTTGTGTATTTTAATCTTAATTTAATAATTTACGTGTTGAATATTTGTCATACAAACAAATGACTGGCTCAGTTCCTGATTCCAGACAAAACTATCACACTTTAAAAATAAAGATGGTATGGGATTGTGGAAGAAATTGTTTTTTTAATCTTTTAATCTTAAACAGCGGACTTTTAAAATACTCGCGTTACATATTTTTTATACTTAAAAACACTGTATCAAAAAAATGTGGGCTAATCATGGTTTGTATTAAGGGGGTATTCTAGTGTAGAGGCACGAATTTCGGGTGTTTTTCGAGCTCTGTAAAAAATAAAGAATGACAATTTTTGCCATCCATTCTTTTACCATGTTTTAAAAATACATAAAAATTCAAAAAATAAATAAATTCAAATCTCGAAAAGTTATCGGCTGGTAAAGGGAGGGTTCCAAAAAAAGGTAGTATCCTGGCGTACATGATTGCAAACGTTCTGGCATTTGAAAAAAAAACTGATTTTTAATAAATAAAAATGTCGCTATCGCCCGTACCTCGGAAAAATCAAATTATTTTTCTTTCACAAAATAGCAGCCGTTTGAAAAAAATCAATTTTTACGTTTTTTTTAACAGTTTAATTTTTTTTTTAAATAGTAAAAATTAAAACTTTGACCTAAATCTGCCACGGGCCATAGAAAATATATAAAAAAAGTTCACACAAAATTTTAAATAAATTCGTAAAACTTGAGATATTATGCTCGCCAGCTTGAAAAAAGTAGTTTCGAGAAATACGCGTTTAAAGTTTTGAGTTTCGATTTGTTCCGGTCGGACAAGCTCAGTTGCTGCGTCACCAAAATCGCTATAACTCGGTAAAAAGTTAAAATTTTGAAAAATCCTTTTGAGGACATACTCTCAAATGTCTAAATTTGGAAAAATATAAAAAAGAAATAATCGATTTTTTCAATTTTCCACACTAGAATACCCCCTTAAGACAACCAAATATGGATAAATTTTGCCTGGTGATCGGACAAAATGGTATGTCAATCCACGAGCTTTACAATTCACGTCATGACAATCTCGTCTTTTCATTAGGAAACATGTTGTAATTATCGCGTTGAACATTTGAGACAAACACATTTTAATACGTACATGATTAGCTATTGTTGTTTTTCGAGTGACACGTGGCTGAGTCCAATTAAGTCATTTGGTTTCTCTTCAAGGGCTTCCATTAATTCATCAATTGTATGGTTTGATGGTCAAATTATCAATAGCGAATGATTAAGACATTTGCACAACACTTCGGAAGATTTACTAGGATGATATATTAATTGATTTTCGCTACAAATAACTACATATATGTAGTTAAGAATAAAGCAAATGTTTTGAGAAAAAAGTCACAGTTGACAAACTTTTCTTTATAAGAATATTTCACTTAAAGTTTACTTTACAGAGTACGACAGCGTCCCTAAAAATATGTGTTTCTTTCTCTCTTTTAAAAATATGTTTTATATTTCATCAATAATACGACTGTTTATATAAAATCTTTTATTTAAGTCAAAATCATGAAAATATGTCTTGTGTTAATGCTAGTTTCAAATCATATTTTTTTACAATTATCTAAATAGATACATAAATGGTTGTGATTGCAACTATCATAGTTTCCCAATATTTTTCATTAATTAAATATATTGCTATTTTAACATAAATTACATCAAATGAAATATTCATGTATACAGAGTCGTCTTGTATGTCATGTTTATTAATATCCACATAGTAACAGGATTAGATTAATTTAATATGAAGGATCATTTTATTTAATAACACCGGTAAATATTAAGCTATGACGGCCTCTTTAATAAACAAATCTGTTTATGTATCTACTTACCTATATATTTTTTTATATCCTGTTTATAATTTTAGCTATTGTTAGTAATACAATATACATAGGTTAGGTGAAACTTAATCAGTATTTTATTTGAAAACAATTATTCAATTAAGTGTGTTATGTTGTAAATAGAAAAATTAAAATAGGCATATAATTTCATTTATTTATTCCGCAATAGTTCTATCTAAGATTAAGACATAGTAAAAGCATAATGTTGGGGTCCGCAGTAAACGTCATTTGCTTTCGTAGCGACTGTCACGGGTTCAGGTCATGTCCTAGTACTTTTATTAATGACATGCGTGTTCGTGATGTCTAAAAATTCTCTCCCACCTTTACAATCCTTAAAGAAACTGGACGAGTGAGCAATTAGTTAACTTCTCGTTCTGCCCATGCTCTATCCTTATATCCACAATCTCTTCGAAAAAAGTGAAGATGAGCTACTGGGTAATGAGTAGTTCTCGTAGAAAAAACTTCAGACCTTCATCAGGAAGACATTGGAAGTGAACATGGATTAAACAAAACAAATATATACATTTTTAAATTTAACAAAATTATAAAATATACGTATTTATTTGGAAGATTTTATTACATATTTTTTAAAATTAGATAAAAACTAAACTGAAAATTATTAATTATAGACATTTATGGTGCATCTGGTAAGAATACACAGAGCCGGACTAACACTCTCAAATATCATATGCAATAAGAATTTTCGTTCAATACCGTTTGATTTTTAGAGATGAAACTATTTTTTTACTATTAATTCTATTTTATTCGTATAGAAAGTCTGCTTTTTATATAATTCTAGACAATATCTCAAAAGCCTGCGTCAATCACAATTGTATTTAAGTATAATAACATGCTTAGTAATGTGACTTACTTTGAAACCCCGAATGTGAATGACAAACCCTATTTAAATATTCCAGTATTTCGTATTAAATTTATCTAAAATAATTACAATACCAGCTTTGGTAAATGTTTTTTACATCTAGTAAAAATACAGTTATGTAAAAAAAATATTTACCAATAGGAAAATATCAAATTATTTTTCATAAGAATAAAGGAAATTGATAATTAAATAATAAATAAAAAAACTTAGAGCAAATTTGAAATGTGGCGTTGATTTTTTATAATAATATGTGAGTTTCCAAGACTCCAATGAATAGTTTTTTGATATATTTTTTTTACCATGTCCGCTCTCAATGCGGAGCATATAGACTCCTAATCTCGATAGAAGTTTTTCTACGAGACCTGCTTGCTACTCAGCTGCTCAATATCTCTTTTTCCAAAGAGAAAAGTATCAGAATGATAGGGCTGAGACAGGACTAGTGGTAAGCTGATCGCTCTCAATACGCCCTGTTCATAGAATAGGGTGGGTTGGAGGGGGAAATTCAAGACATCACATACATCCATGCCTTTGAACAGAAATTCATAGATCGATTGAAAAATCAATTTATATAACAGTCCGTACTGGGATTCAAACCCGTGACCTCCGTAACCGAAGCCAACGACGTTGACCACTCGACCACACAGGCAGCAATTGATATATTCCTATCCACAATTAAATTTTCCAGAGAATTGCAATGTTTTCTACCGGATTTAGAAATTTTTTGACGAGAAAAGGTGTAGCTCAGGGGTGGGGAACCTTTTGTCCTTCATTTTTCTGATTCGACATAAGGCCGCAGTAAACATTGACTAGGGAATCTTTGGCCGGAAACAGGAATTTACGGTCAGAATATGTCAGAAATTTACGATCTTACATACGTTTACAGAATTACAGAAATGGCCAGAAGGCCGCACCAGAGTAGCAAAAGGCCGCAGGTTCCCCACGCCTGGTGTAGGTTGTTGCAAAACATATTTACCACAGAATGTCTTACTTATTACATAATATTAATCGAAACTAAGCTGCGAATACATGAATAGTTTGACTAAGGATATTACATTGATGATTTATAACATATAACATTAATGCACTTGAAAATATAAAAAATAAATGAAATGTTTTCATTGGAATGGGTTGTTCCTTTACATACGTAAAAAATACACAGATTATAAAATACAAAGAGAGGCTTAAATAAATAAATCAGTTGCTAACCAAAGAACGTTGGTTACGTGTCATTTTCGTTACTCAGGAGAAGAGAGGGATGTAAAATGGTACGCAGTTTAATTAGGGAACTGCCAGGTGAGTGATAGCACTTCGCGATACAAGCTGAATAAAAAAATTTCATCTGCTCTTGTCGTGCTTTTTTATGTTTACGGAGCAACTTAAATAAATTGTATACGGAATTTTTAATACACTACATATAAAAAAACCCACATACATTAAAATCGACCAGAAGAATTTGTATGTTAGGTTAGGTTAGGTTAGGTCGTATGAAATTTTATATGAAATTTCGAAATCTAGAAATATCGATTTTGATTTCCTCGCTCGGTATTGATATTTGCACAGGTATTTAATTTAGGGGTGTAGAGTCGCGAAAAAAAAGACGAATCCGACCCCGACTCCAGCTTCAAAATAAAAGACGACTACGACTCCGGTTTCGAAATAAAAGTTGCAGTTGGATACTAATTTGATATGCAAATCTTGTTTTCTCTTTCACTAACAAGGGGCTCGCCGGCCTTAGTAAAATTTAACAAGGGGTTTTTAACCCCTTATTTTTCACGACTCCGACTCAGACTTCACAGCCCTGAATTAATTTATAAATACCAATATAGTCTAGAGTCGAGAGAGATTAAATCATAATTGGAATTTTTTTTAACTTCTGCAGCCTGTGAAGAATTGAAACATGAGTTAATTGACTCCACTCTAAAAAAAGGTTGTGCATCACAGATCTAGGGTTATGTAAGAGTGAGTGTATAGGCTTAGATTACGATACAGCGACATTAGCTCATTTATTTTACAAAACACTTGCCACTTGTTCAACGCTTGCACTCTGCCGGTACTGCTTTACGTTTGCGAATCATGGCACCTGACGAAGACTCAGAAAAACCGTATACTGAGCTTCGAGAACAGATGCTTGCGTCGGATAATGGGGGTGAGGTGGTTTGATTTTGTGAGTAATTCAGAGATAAGGGAGCGTACAAGACAGCGTCCCGTCACGTCAGTGGTTATGGAGAGACGTTGGAACTGGCTGGGTCACGTGCTGCGGATGCCTCCGGAAAGCCTCAATCCTGCCTGCCTTTTCTTTCGACCGGTGGGATTCCGGCGTCCTGGACGTCCGTCGGGTACTATCTATAGGATGTACTCGGCGGAACTAAGGGATGCTGGCATGTCATGGGAGGAAGCAAAGCAATTGGCGGGAGACAGGGAAACATGGAGGTGCTGCGTGGCGGCCATATGCTCCACATAGGGAGCGAACATGACCAAAGAAGAAGAAGAATTTTATAAACATGTATCTAATTAATAAAAACGCATACGATTAACTAAAATGGCTTTTTTTTATGCCCGAAGTCTTATAACATATTTTCAAATTAGTAAGTGAGTCTCACTGTAAGCTTTCAATTTGCCTACATTTATTTCATTTATAATAGTATTTTTATATTTAACTTGTCTGAAAGTTTTTATTTTTCTTATTTGGGCAAATCAAATTTGAATATAACCATAAATGAAACATCATTAAAAAAAAAATGTTAATATTTTTAATTTATTTCACTTTTATTAAAGTTTCAAATTGTCTTTTGAGCTTTTCATCTCTTCAGCCTTGATATGCTCCACTCATATTACATACAAATATATTTGGTACAAGCAGGCATCAATTTTATCATACAATATAAAGCAGCTTTGAAAGCTCGGCTTTCATTGTAAGTCGCTATTCAAACGTGACTTATTTTTTGTACTTTTTAAATCTCCAATATTCCTTCAATCCCTTCTAAGCTTACAGAGTAATCAATTATGAAGCCAGATATATTCCGCCAAGAGCTATAAACCAAGCCCATTGCCTTTGAATAACTCATTTAGGAAAAACTTTCCACTGGTCGTTGAATTACTTCGATTTGTTAACTTTTAAATTTTAAACTTTGAAATCAGAGAGGGTTGTAAATTATTTTTGTAAAGGTCAAAAGGTTTTTTTTATTTTTCAATTTATTTTATCAAAATTTATTCAAATTCTAATGTTTTACCCGTTAAATCATAACATATATAATTTGGACTTCTTTTAACACACCTTTTAGTCACTTTTAGGGTATTCACTGTCAATACTTGGTGGAAAGGCATTATATTAGTAAAAACACAATATTCCTCTGTACTTCATTCCACTTTATTTAATATGTCAGGACCGGTTTCGCTCATTACGAGCATCGTCAACTGATAAGAAATATAATTTAACAATGCTATTTATACAAAAATGAACAGTTATAAACAACAATTGGCATTGAAAAGAAAATACCAATTACATTAAAAGTGATTCTAAAATAGCACAAAATTAAAATGTTTAACACATCTAACATATAATTAAAAAGTCATCTCAGATTAATAAATTTAGAATGGGGATTTAAAGTAATTACAAACATAATTAAAATTTGGGAATTCTTTGACAAAGTGATACAATGAAAATAATGACATTAATACTGACATTAATAGAGTGAATAGGCTTAATGATAGTTTCATATTTTTCCCCGCTTCCAAGTAGTTGGTGAGTGTACATACTTAAACAAAATCGACAGCCAGGAAGATTCTGAAAAAGAATTTTTTCAAAGACCATATCAATTCTACCAAAGAAATATATATATAAATATACATACATAGATATATTTTAAATTATATAAAAGAATAGTTAACAAGGGCTAATGCAATGGATAAAGTAACGGGGAACTAGCAAATATTATTTGATCGTTCAAAAGATCTGAATCAGGTAAAAATTTGAATCTATTGATTTCTAGGATTTCCTGTTTGTCTAGTTTAACCGGTCCTGACATATTAAATAAAGTGGAATGAAGTACAAAGGAATATTGTGTTTTTACTAACACCTTTTAGTGCTAGGATATCAGATATTTTTTATTATTATAAGATAAAATCTATGCAGATTTGTTACGTCAGTGAAGGTCAGCTTGAGGTGAAAAGGTTACAAAAACACTAGTACCTAATATCGTAATTCTAAATATTCAATTGCAAAAATATTAATTTTATATTGACTTGCCAGAACATAAACCAAGACTCATCTCATCGCTATAAAAAAACACTAATTAATTACTGGATTGCCAAAAAACATTACATGTACTGTTCGAATAATAAAACACTGAAGAAAGGCAATCAGGTACTTGATGTACTTATCCAGAAGGTACCAAACTTAAATCGTTTGGTGGGCCAAAAACAATATTACTAAGCTCAGTTGGGTCACACATATAAAAAAATAAAACAATGAACTTATTCAGAATATTTTATTACCATATAATTACTGTAGCACTTGTTTTTGTAAATTGTTTGATATCTTTTTCATAGGAACTGATAATTTTGCCGACGCGCATCGCAGTTGAATGGTTGTGTTTTCATCGAGCAACCTGCTGCAGCACATTATTTAATTTTAAAAGGAACGATTTGTAGCGATATGTAGTTCCAAATTATGTTTTTATAAGCATCGCAAGAGCACGCTGCATGTATGGAACCTGCAAAAGCACAAAAATAGGTACCAACAAGCCATCACAACAAAAAAATGCTAATTAAACATAAGACAAACTTATTTTATGGTATAAATACCAAAATGCAAAATAAAAAAAAAATCTATTGGGCCGAAAAAATCTTCAATTGAGCCGCAGATTGGCCATGCATGTATTAATCTTTTTTCGTATTCAAAATAAACTCCATTCGCTGATGCAAATTTATAATTTAATGTAAGTAACAAGTCAAATAATACCGAAAAACGTTTGCAAAACGATGAAACTGTTTTTTTTAATTAAAAAATAGTCACTTTAAACATTAGAAATGAAAGTTGTCAAGTATGTTCTGCCGTGTATAATATCTGAATTTAAAAAAATCTAGTAGAATAACTGCAGGCAGATTCATATTCCGAAACTTTTATCATATCCAAATCTCAAATAATCAAGCAAAACAAAAGGCTTAACATTCGAAGAATGACAGAATTCTTATTAGCAGTAGTGAATTTCTCGTGGATAGTAATAAATATTTGATTCGGCAAACAGATGTATTGCAATTTCCACGAGGATGTTTCGCATATATTTACCATTGTAATATATGCGCGCTCATATGTGAGAAAAGTTAACATTTGAAGAAGAGCAGCTATGGCCGATGCATTTAATATATTCATGAAATTTTCAGAGTGCGGAAAATTTTCCAATGGAACTTTCACCGCATCCCTTTTGTATTTAATTTTGCTCAGTCCATTCGTTGAGTCCTTTGCAGTAAACGTCATACGATCACAACGCTATGATTTTGCAATTAGCAGATAAACCAATAACCAATAAATTCTTGAATTAGTCGAATTGAACTGTATTCAATGAAAACAGACTAGCTGAAAAAATAACAAAGAAAAACTAAGAATGACATTCAAATGAGTGACACGTTATTGCCAATTTTAGCAATATTGTCATGAATTTTAAGAAATTTATAAAAACTAGGTAAGTGGAAAATATGTTTATATTATATTTATATGGTATGATAGCCGGCGCCGAGTGGTAAAGATCAAGAGCATTGCTCTTTATCCGTTTCGTAATCGAGAGTTCCTAATTTGTATTCATATCGTCATTCTTCGGAAAAAAAAGTTTTTCAAAAAATTTACCATTTGTCAGATTTTCAATCTGGTCAATTTAATAAGGTATCGATGTCCAATAAAAGATAAAAAAAAAAAAAAAACTGAATCTTATTATAAATGTATTTGATTTTTTTAACGTTTGATATTTTTTGAGATGCGAATTCTTAATAAAAAAAAAATGAGATCTTTTTAGGGGCTGTGCATTTTAGTGTTTTGATTTATTATCGTTTGTTACACGGGAACCCAGGCTGAGAACCGCTGATCTAGATAACTGAAAGTAGTCAGTATAATATCAGGATATTCATTTATTATATATTACTATTAAATAACCACATTTAAGGAATTCCTTTATCGAACTTAGTATGAGAGAAATTCAACAAAAAATCTTTTTCTGTAAAATTTATAAATTGTCGGTTACGATTTCCTGCCTATTAACATTTTTTTCTTTGTTAAAAACTAGATACAAAAACTTTTTGAATTGTATATTGCTGTAATAATTATAAAAAGTAACTTAACTTTGTGCACTCAACGAAGCATATTGAAGACTTCGAATTCAACTTTGAAAATAATTCTTACATTAAAGAAAAATATTATATTAATTTTTACAGGTACCTTTAAAAGAGCTCATTCTTTTGTTACTGCAATATCATTATAATAAGTCATACGAATCCGCAGAAAAAATTTAAATTTATATCATAGTAATTCCACAGATTGTGGCACGTGTTTCATCTCTTTGTGAAGCGGCTTCATACAAAGTATCGCAAAGCTATTTAGATATAAACTGACCTTACTAAAGTTTATGAATTAAAGATGCTTCTCAAAGACGTGTCATGTGTCACAATTTATTACAACATGTTGAATAACTAAGCTAACAATGTTTATTTTATATCTAGTCTATTTTCTTTGGTGAATAATGAGTTCAAACGATTGTTTTTGTATTTAAACAACAACCAATAGTTGTATTATTTCACTAATTGAATACAAAATTAAACATTATTCAGACAAAAAACGTTTCAAAAATATTTGATCGAAGATTTATTCAATATATTGTAGCATGAGTTGATTTTTAAACAATCATTATTAATAAACAAATATTCACATACTTAAGATATTCGATTAATACAGTATATTTTTCATATAGAAATGTAATTTTAAATGTGAAAAAAAGTTACCAGAAACGTATTCATGTGATGAAAAATATCCGTTGTTGGTCGTATCGCTGGTAACTTTTTTACATGGCTCTTTGAAAGTGTTCAAACTTAATTAAAAACACATTTCACGCTCACAAAGACACAACGCAAGCCTATTAAAGCTGGCGCCATTTTGCAGTTTTTCAAACTTCCTAAAGCACACAACGCTTTTACATAATATACAACTTTATTTTCCGATCCTTTTGTGTTTTTGAAAAAATCCTGCGAGGTAAATTTATAAATATAATATCATCACTTAAGGCAATAAAGAAGCATAAGGAAAATAAGTTTAAGAGATGTAAAACAGTTTACTGTTTTTGAAATAATTATTAGTTAACTAATTCTACATATTAAAATCATTAAAACACAAACGTTTTATTTCTTTATTTGAATATCATACGAATTAAATATATGAATGATATTTAAATATGTAGTAATGAACGTTCTTCAGTCATTGGTCCAAAATTTAATAAGTCAAATATATCTATATATATGTATTCATATCATCTGCCAGTGTGGAGTTTATCGTCTTCTTATTATTGTTTATTGTTTCAAATGACAGGACAATAAATGGCATTACAGCTGACGCTAATCCACCATGCTCTTGACAAATATAATTAAAATAAAAAACAGTGCATAATACATCACGTCGGTACATAAAAATATTATTCAAAAAATTTATACACACAAATATTGTTACTGAAAATATCCAATGAATGTATCTCAAAAGAACTGTTTGTTACACAGTTTCTCAAACTCTCTTTTTCGAAGAGAATAGCAGGGAAAGAAGTATAATATATGACTAGGACAGAAGTAGTAGTTAACGATCGTAGTGGGTACACCCCGTTGTTTAAGGATAGGAAATGAATATTTAGACATCACAAACACTCATGCTTTCGAACAGAAATCGATAAATCGAAAAAATGTTTTTTTTTACTCGAACCCGTGAGATCCGACACAGAAGCCAACAACGTTGACTGCTGCACCACAACCTGACCCAATTTTAAATTAGCATGAGTTATTATCTATATATTTATAATATAACTAAGATTTTATAAAAGGTAATTCATTTTTATAATTGTGTTTTTATTCATGTTACATATACAGTGGAACCTTTCATAACGAGTAATTCGCATAAAGAGCAAAACAGATTGTGGAAAAAATGGTCCCTTAACGAGCGATAATTCCCATAACGAGTGACGCAGAAAGAGAGAGTCCCATTTTCACATCATTCACCTGTGAGTGTGCACTCTAATACCATGGATGACAACGATATTGATAAAATTTTAGAAGAGCACTGTTAAGAGCTGACCACCGAAGACCTTATGGAGTTACATTGTTTTTCACAGCAAGAAGTTATGGAGGAGAGTTTGCTAGTAGGGAAGGAGGAAGTAACAGATCAACAATCTTCTGGCGCAATAAGAGAAATGCTAAAAGCATGGGAAACTGTTGCATCGTACATTGAGAAGCATCACTCTAATAAGGAGGTGGCTATGCGTTTTACAAATGTATTCAATGACAATGCTGTGTCACATTTTGACCAAATTTTGAAGCTTCGGCAAAAACGAATGTCTCTAGACAACTTTCTAGTATAAAAGAATTAATTATTTGTCATAAATTCATACTAATAAACTAGTCAATTTTTTTATTGTTTTTTTGCAAATCGAAATCGCATTCCAGGTTGTTACGCTTACAATTTACAAGTATGTAATTTTATTTTAATAAACGTTAAGAATATAAAAATTGATTTTATTTTCGGCATGGAACGCATTATTGTATTTTATATTGTTTCATACGGGAAAATTTGTTTCGCATAACGAGGAAGACTCTGGAACGAATTAAATTCGTTATGAGAGGTTCCACTGTATTTTTCAACCTATACCGTTTATATTTTTATCACAATTTTTGCTTCAATTGTAAAAGCAGATCTTTGTTTTTTAACAGTTGTGCACGTTGATAATAATTTACATTAAATTAAAACATAAAACTCATGATGGTTTGTTTTCATAACTCTTCATTAATTGTATAGTGCGATTTCCTACAAGAATTTTACTTGAGACAATCAAAAAGTTGAACGCGGTTCAGACTAATTCAAAAGTTCTCAATTTCGACTGCAAAATTATCGCAAATTGCATAATACTCCACTGACCTTTGTATAATTTTCAGTAGAAGTTTGGACAAAGCACATACCGTCGTTGGCCAGCAGAGTAAGCTACTGACAAAGATTGCTGAGTTCTGAGATAACAGCATAAGTTTCGCGCTCCAGTTATCTCCAAAGGGCCATGAGACGCTGTCAAATGCTTCTATGCCTGCTAGAGTGAAAAACTTTTCAATCTTACATTATCATTTGCCTCTGTTATTAATTTCGTGAAACATTTACATCTGAATTGAATTAAATTAACGGCAACCATCAAATGGTATTATATTTTATTATGATAATATAAAATTCGATAAAAAATCAAAATATCGTGTATGCTGTACCTGTACATAAAATATTGCTTAACCGCTTAATACTTCCTCTTCGGTGCTAAAAAATACTTCCGGTACGTTGCTGCCCCTTTCGGATTCAATTGAAAAACATTTTTTTTAAATATACGTCCTGGGTTTTTACCGTCTATCAAACGGTAATAAGTGTTAAAACATGTTTTTTCACATGGTTCTTTAAGTGCCATATTTTGCATATTTAAGCGCCGTAGAGGAAGTGTTAACACACATACTCTATATTCAGCTGGGTCTCTTGGTCGAGTGGTCGCGACGTTGGATTCGATTACGGATATCATGGGTTCGAATCCCAGGATGAGCAATTTTCAATCGATTTATGGATTTCTGTAATGACCAAAAAATCCCTCTCACTCATAGTATTCTTAAATGGGGCGTAGGCGCAAGCGATTCGGTATCTACTAGTTCTGTCTTAGCTGTATCTTTATATCCCTACAATCTTCTAAAAGGGAAAGTTGTATCAATTGAGCAACTAACAGTTCTTATAGAAAAACTTATGTTGAAATTAGTGCCATCAGATATATATATATATGATGAACATTGAAAGCGGAAATGATTAAAAAAAATCCAAACACCTGAATGTACAAAATATAGCATGAACGCTGCCGCCAAAGCTGCACCAAACGTTGAAAATGTATATTCAAAAAAAAGACATTGATAATTGCCTATGCGCCAAATATTCTAATATTTTAAATCACATTAAATACATTCAATGGGAAATGACTTCACAAACAAACATATGAGTAGTAAAATTGAAAAAATCGTAATTGAATATATTTTGAATCGATGTGACACATCTTAGTATTAGGGTACAGCTTTTAACAATAGACCACATATCCTGAACATAGATTACCATTGTGTTACACTTTAAAAACATTTATTTTTCGTTTTGTTCTCTTTATTATTGTTTTGTATCATCCTTCTTAATCAGTAAAACCATTTTATTTAGAACAATCGATTAATGCGTGCTTCGAATATGATGTAAATTCTTACATACGGAGCGGAAATAGTTATAGTGTTAAATAAAAAGTATTAGGTACACACTCTACATATTTTTGCAAGGTGTATTTATATTTAGATTTCTTGTGGGATATATATTTATGTTTGTCAGAAATACGTATAAAGAGTGTCGAGGTAAATGCACAATAACCATTCATTGTAATAAGAGGCGAGAAACATGCGATCGCTGAATGAAATAAAATGATCTTATTAAATCTTGTTTCATTTGTAATGTAAATCAGTTTTCCAGTGAATAAGTTTTCTTCACCATCCCTCCTCGTCAGATTTCTTGCAAAGTGATTCCTGTGACACCGGAACTGGAAATTGTTTTCCGTTCAACTTTCACCTTTGAACGCAAAAGGGCAACCAGCACGCGGATTTATGCATAAATTCTTTAAACACAACTCCAGGCAAACGGAATTTACCAGTCCAAAGCATTAACTTTGGCATAGGAATATCAAAGTTATTTTGAAATTATTTCAACACGGAAGTAGATTTTTTCTATTTGCTTCGTTCAACATCAAATTATTTTAAGAAACTTTTGGTTTCCTTACTTAAGTTAATTTTATCATAAAATTTAAATACTAAAAGTTTATTTTAACTTAAACCAAATCACTCAAATTATGTAAAAGATTGAAATTCATATATTTTAGTATCATGATATGTATTGTTATTTAAACAATATTCGATTATTTCAAGCGTTGTTATCAATACAAGTCAAGTTCTAATACAGCTGGTTCAAAAAGGACTCTTATAATATATTTTTTCATACCCTACTGCCTACTAATTTGCGATATAAAATTTTATATTTAAAGAGAATATTATCTTCTTATTGGACGCAATTTGCAATGATTTACTATGATATATACTTACTTTGATAATACTATGTATGTCCTTTCAAAAGTATTTGTTTTTTTCCTAAATATCCTTCTATCAATTATTGATTTGGTATCGCGTTGTACTATATTTTTTAATCACCTGGTGTGTTGAAAGTCTTTAAATAATGGCATGCATCAATCATAAAAAATCATCTGCTTACTAAAATATGCATAATTTACTATCGTTGTAATTTTATTTTTTAAAAGATTACATGTTAAAATAAACGTTTTTTTCCTTTATTTAGGCGCTTTAATGTATGGAGAAAAAGAGTAACTTAAAGCTCTAATTTATTATATTATATGATTTAATATTTATATATTTATTTGAAGTATAACGCATTATATCTTATACGTATACCTTTGCGCTATCAATTAGTTAAGAAATAACATTTCCAGTTACTGTGGAAGCAAAAATATATTATAAGAATTTAATGAAAACACTGAAAAAAACTCGTTAAAAGAAGTTTTTTTCTTAAAAGTTTGAAATTATTAATTGATAAAAAATTGAATAATCGGAGTTTTCTTAACTTTTTTTTTGATAGATCTTTTGCATAATTAAATATCTTCACTCCGTAACAATTATGTATTCTGCTATCGATGTTAAAATCATTATGTAACTTTTTTCAAAATTGATATATTTCTTACTGTAAATTGTTAATATCGTTGCAGATGTAATAAAACCTTTACAGAAAGAAGTTTTTGTTGTCTAAGCGTTGATTAAAGCTTATAAATAAAGCTTTTCTTAAATATTTAAAAAAACGAATTAATCAGAATATGTCGTTACTGTTCTGGAATTAAATGCAATGTTGAAAATACTATTTTGATATTAAATATTTGTTTTCAATCTGAGATCATTTTAAACTATATGGTTTACAGATTATAATTATACAGAGAAGATTCGATATTAATAATTTTTCTAGATTAAATTGGATAAAATTATTATAAAAAAAAAAATTCTTGGATAGACACTATAACTAAGCTAAGATTGTTCCTTTCTAACTGAATACGCCGGTTTTACATTCAAATAATATCGTTTGCCGATTTAATCGAAAGTGTAAATATCGTGCGTACCAGTATTTAATCTACGCTTGATTGGCTTGGTTTAGATTTTAAAGGCTCAAGCCTAACAGAAAAATCTGTCTTTAATCTCATAAATTTTGACGCAAATAGCATAGTTGTTTCGAATCACATCTTTTTAAAACTCGTCAATTTTTTGTAATTAATATTTGAGGTACATTTTGTTGGAAAACAAATAGGAAATGTCTGAACGAATAACCAACAGTGCATTACTTTCTATCCTGTTTTTAAATTTATTATTATTAAAACACAGCTCAAATCAAATTTAAAAACAATTATAATTAAGTGGCATATTTTATTGTATTTACTGTATTTTTTTAGTGGAAATAATGGTTTTCATAATCTACTGATAATTTTCGTGATGAGCAAAACTGTTCTGAAATTAAATACATAGTGTGGAGTTGATACAAAATAGTCTACCATTTTTTTTAATTTAAGCGATCGTTCAATTTTATATAGTAATTAATGTTCTTAATTTATTAATATTGACCATGTTAACAATTTTGCTTTTTTTCTGAACGATCCATATTATTGTCAGTTATCAAATTAACGTGTTTCAAATACATATAACAATTGACGATTTTCGTGATTCAGTTCGTTTTTGTTTATAAAATTGTATATTGGTATATTTGCCATAGTGGGGCTTTTCAAATATGGCACGCATTGCCGCCTTAGTAAGGAAGAATTGATGAGTCAAACTCCAATCTTATGAGCGCTACATATTGTTCTGTTAGTTTGTGAATTCTCATGATCAGAAGAAGTGACATAAATATTTTCATCCCTCTTTGAATATAAAATATTAAAAGGATTTCATCTTATTTTTTTAATATTTGATGTTATCCGAAACGGTCGAATCTTTGTGAGCAATGTAGATAGCTCTGACGATGGCGAAAGCCGAAATAGCTATCAACGCATAAAATATAAAAAACTGTAGAACTGAAATACGTTGATGTTTTTACCATATTAAATGCAAGCCGTTTCACATTTAAATTTTCGAAAATGAATAATATGGATCTAATTTTATATTTTCACATAAAATATATTATTTAAAATTATAGAATATAGAATATTTTAAATGTAAAATTACAATTGATATTTAGTTATTCCACAGATTGTGTAACAAATTATGACACGAGTTTTTAAGAATTATTTTCAGACCAAATAACGTTTGGGCTATTCACAACTAAATTTTTATTCTTATTCCTTATTTACAAATTACAAATTTGAGGTTGGAGTATTTACCTTTCTACTGGATTCAAGGAAATACCAGTCACAGTTTGTTACACAACCTGTATAATAAATAAAGTATCATTGTTTTATTATTATTAATAGATTTACCACCGAATCCTTCAAAAAACAGAATAATTCTCGTTTAAAAGAAGAATAAACCTTCTTTATTGCATAGAACCACAATTATTAATTAAATGCTTTTTTCATATAAAAAATGGTGTATTTTTTCAACAAAGTGTAAATATGACTTTGGGTAAACTAATATATTTATTTTCTGAGCGTGTCTAAGGAAAACAATATTGTTTCATTTTCACGCACTTTCTTCATAATAATTTTCGAATTATAATGTAATTTGCAAAGTGGACTCCGCTGTTCTTTTAAACATTCATCCTTTTACACCGCGGCTTATACAAATAAAAACTTTTACACGGCACTCATAAACGCTTATTACCGTTTACGGCGTAGAGCTACGGTGTAGTGTCGTAGAAGGAGTCTACTAGCAGCGTATCTTTGTTTCATACCTTAAAACCCAGATACATGTTTTATAACATAAACTCATCGCTAAATAATCGAAGGCAATTTTTTCATATTTTTATTTTTAGATAACCATCATTTTACGACAGAATATTAACCTCTTCATGCCTTCCGAATTTTCAAGTCAACGTTTTTGAAATTACTTATTATGCTACTAAGTATTATTAAAGACTAGCTGGTTCCCGGCAAGCGTTGCAATGCCACACAAAGAAAGAAAGTGTTACTATTTTAATTGTGTTTATTGAAGTGCATTTTTTTCTTTTGTTGTGTGTTTGACGTTTGATGGCGATTTTCTATGGTACGACACACGCGCCACCTACTGTAATTTAACCTAACCGTACTACGCCTATAACCTTCACGCAAGTTGCATGAACTGTATGGCAGACATACATACATTGATTTCTATATATAAGACCTACTTTAAGTTAATTATAATATGCCTATAACCTTTGCGCAAGTGCAAGCAAAAAGTTTTTCAAAGTTTTATAGCAATCGATTGAGCCATTACCCTATCTTTGAATATGCTAGAGACAAAGCGGTGTTGCAGTGCATAAAGTACGAACAAACAAACATTCATGTTTACATATCAGATAATATTTTAAAAATTTAATCGATGTATCGCGTATCAATTGTTTGTATATACTTACTCGGCTTATCAACTTAAATATATTTAGGAAACAGTACTCACTGCAGCCTCGTCATTTGCCGCTCAATATAATATCAATTAGGTATATGTTGACGCCTAACTCTCTGACAGGGGAACTTATTGACGGGTTTCGTCTTCAACCACAAGGAAAGACAAGTTTGACATACTAATACGCAACTTTTGCCTTGGTATAGTTCGATATAGGCCTCCAGAATGACAGGCTTAGTCATCTTAATGTCACCCAAGAAATATTAATTATTCCACGTTTAATCTCAAAAGTGTCATTTCTTCTATAAAACATTGGTATAAATTCATTTCATATATCACATACATTTTATATTTATTTCTTATCGATGTTGTGTTATTTTAATGTATATTTTTTTAACGGCATCACACGTAATTTTGAAGGCTTTGAAACTTTAATTTTCACAAACGAGTGATTTTTGTTTTCATATTTTATATTACGTTGCCTTCTAAGATTGTTATTGTCAAAAATATTTTTCTACCTATAACATTATAAGTGAAGACTAAGTTGATAAATAAATAATGAATATTCGATATTGCTTAAAAGCACAATTTATTGCACTTGATAGAAACCTTATGGAGCTTCGAACTTTGGACAATAGAGCTTAGAACTTTGACATACAATTGGTGTCTTACAAACTATTTCCATGATAACATTTGGCTGTTATTTTGTAGTCAAATAACAACATGATTTTAATTAAATTATGTTATGTTTCATCTTTTTGTAAAAGTGAAACAAAAATATACCCGACTGATCGAACAAATTCTATTTTATTATGACATTTTGTTATCGGAAGGTAATTGAACTCATGAATTCAAGATTGAATTCATGAGTCACAGTCAACAATATTCTTCGTATGATAAGCACAATATGATGATTTGATGATTTGATGAGCGCTATGCTTAATCCTAGTCACAACTTTTAAAATCAAATAAAGTCAATACGGATAACTTTGGCCATCGGTCTAACATTATAAGAAAAAAGATTTCAAATTAAGCCGTTATAATTTTGGTCATACCATTGCCAACTGTGTATTTCTTAGCTAAGCAATGGTGTTATGTACCCCTTTGGAGATGAAAATAAAAATTATAATGTGCTATATATTTGCTATATTGTGTAATTTTGTCAGCTGTCTGTTGAGTGTCTATCATATTTTTAAAAACTTGGATCGGAAATATTTTTAATTTGTATTCTTACTCAATAAAAAATGCGCTGTATGTTTTTTAAGCCTACGATTATTTACAAAATACACGAAGTCGCGGAGAAAAGTTGCGAATACATTTAAAAATTTGAGATTAAAATGTCGATCCCAGGGCAAAAAAGGTTGGACACCATTACCCTAAGCCATATCAGTCCGCTATATCGAGGTTTCACTGTTACGCCGCTTAGTTATTTTGCAAAATGAACCGGATCGTTATCAAAAATATACACTCACCTCAATGAAAAAAAAACGAATTCGGTCCATTTAAAAATTCTCGTTATATTCTTCCGAGAATTTCCTTTTCGTAGCTGAGGTTATAACATCAAAGACCAGTTCAAAGGAATGTTGAGTACCACTCAATAAACCCAAGAATCTTGATGAGTGGGTATACATGTGGAATTTATAGTGTAGGTGGATATACGTCTAAACGTTTTTTATTACGCACACGGAACCAATGTCATATTTTATTGAAATCAAGGAATCAGATTTAAATGATTTGTTCAACTCGAAATAAACACATTATTTGACAGCTGTTTGATTTACAAATTTATAAACGACTTAATTTCATGATCATTTTTTATTTTGAAGATATTGTTGTCATCAGTCCAATATTAATTTATACAATAAATTGAAGATCAAAGTTATTCTAATGCAAAATATTTTAGAAGTAAAACATATTTTTTCTACTAACTCTACAGTTTTATAAAACGACTGTTTTTGTTCATAGGCAAGTTTTTCCAATTGATAATGCTATAGTTAAGAATTTTAATGACGGCTTAATAAGAACTAGTTGCAAGTCATAAACCTTTGTTGTCGGAGAAAAAAATAAAAATATTAATGGAGTTGGGAAATCACTTGATTTTACTATGAATTAATCGTTTTTTATATACCTGTTTACACGACTAAACACGAGGTGGTTGGAAAAGTAGAAAAAATATCACTTGTCTCTCTTTGTTTGGTTACAAATCGTTATATCATTGAATGAGTCGGGTGAGGACCAGGTAATGACAATGAAAAAAACAGTGTATCTAATTGTAGTATTAGCAATATGTTTGTATTTTAAAATCATAATGTTAATGTCTTTTAATTAATTGAAATTCACGTAACAAAAACTTAACACTATATAAAAAAGAATGTAAAGATTTAAGAGATCGAATAACTTTTTTAAGTTTTATTGTATGCTTTTTAAATGCTGTAATTGATAAAAAAACGATTGACAATACTTACAAAATAATTTGTCGTGAAATTCATTTGTACGATAGTTTTGACTTTTTTTTCAATAACAAGAACTTTAAGTTACATTATTTATTCATTATTACGTTTGAGCGAAGAGATTTTTTTGTCACAATGAATGTTACATCAAAAAATTACAATAGACACTTTTGCATAAAAGGCATATTAATTTGAAGAGTTTTTAGGCTTGCCCACTTTTTCAAATTGGAAAGCTTTTCATTTTTACACTTGGTATTGTGTGACATAAAAAGCTTTTTAGTTCCTCACGAGCATATTGTCAGTAATGAAGCTTTTGTGGGTTTTAATATTGAAACCGTTGTTTGCATGAGTCCTGTCATATTTTTGAAAGATAATGAAAATGCTCTATTTAATATATGGACCTTTTATGCTATAATATGAAACTTTATTATATTTTGTATGCATTCTGAAACGCATTTTCTGCATATTTCTACCATATTATAACAAGTGATCTTTATTAAAGTATTAATTATCACTTTACTAATGAATAGTTTGGGTTAGGATTATATTGTCGACGAAATGGGGATCAAATTTTGCATCAATGAATACTTGAGAAGGAGGAAATCTCAATTCAAATAAATTAATGAAAAGGTGATGCCCGTCTAACTTTAATCATAGTTGAGTAAGACATAATTACTTTCTCATAAAATATGCTACATTAAATATTATATAATAAAACAATTTGACAAATATTTTCCAGTAATTTTCCAATAATAATAGCGTATTTTATTTCCACTGTTATTGTTTGAGCAGTCACTAAAAAGCAATCGAGTATGTTTTTAAATTTTATTTCGCATCCAATTATTAATATGATACTATTAAATTGTGCTTTGTTAAAACAAAAAAGACAGAAAACATGTGTTCATAATAAATAAATATTTACAAAACCATTCCATTTTAAAATGCTGATGGATGATATTTAAACCAAAAAAGCTCGTAAGAAAAAAGTTTTTTCACTATATAATACCGTGGAATTGTAAAAGTAAAAAAGTGACTTGGCAAGATTTTTTCTGAGCAACTCAATGAAAGCATAATTTTCATTCACTAAAATTAGCGCATTTTTCTTTTACATAGTACTTCGGTATACTCCATGCAAGACTATATTATTTTTCCTCTCACAAAAGCTTTCTTAATGATCCCTCCGGTTCTATAAACTTCATTAGAAAAGAAAAATCAAGATTTATTGATAATACGAATAAGCGTTTTTACCCTTTCTTTTATAATTTAGCCTCCGTTTTAATAATTTATCTCGCTGAAGTTCTTTGGCGTACTAATTTCATAGAAGTAAGGAGAAATCATACTTTTAATTAAAACCATTATTTTTTACGGATATTTCCGAAATAAAGATCTAAGCTCTGAAATGAAATCAAGATTTCGTTTAACTTTTTGTGACTTTGGAGTATTCTTAGTCCACAGTGCTCAAATTGATGTTACTTTAATTGTTAATAAAAGTTAAATCAGATAGTAATTCTTCCTTAATTAAAATTTGCTTTTGCATACATTCTAATAATTATATTTAAAAACAATTGTTTAATATTAAAGTCAAATTTATTTTTTCTTATTGTACATACATAAAGATTTTAATTTTCATGTATTTATTATATACCCTTTACTGGTGGGCTTAAGCAGAGCATAATTTGGTCAGTGTTGTATTAAATATGTGCTGATTAAATAAACTTGAATTGGATTTCCTTTACTGACTAATATATCTAATAAAATTGACAAATTTGGATATAAAACATTAGAAAGGATTCAAATTTAGAGTTAAATTATTGTTGAAAACATCGTTTGTTATAAAGCTTACTTTTAAAAGTTGAATAAAAATAATATTCGTATTTGAAATTGTTTATATTTCTCTATTTAAATCGACAAAAATATTTGGCAATTTTCGAGAAAGTAAAAAGATTATTTTATTTATTGTAAAGAGCTTAATTTTACATGTTATGTACAAAAAAAATGACGGAAAATTTGTTTTTATTGTTCACGTTTCAGCTTGACAAATATCACGTTACAAAAATCAACTTTAATGATCCAAATCTCATAAAAGTATTTGAAATTTTTCATCTTTTTATTAAACAAATAATAAATAATAGACTCGGCAATCAGAGAAAAGTTTTTTCTCTCAATTCTTTCGTTGTATTTAAGCTTTTTTATACAAAAGCTCTCTTTTCTACTAGTTCAGAACCAGGATCGTTTAATATAGTTTTATTAAGAATATATATTGAAACAGGAATGTATATAGTAAACCAAGTAAGACTTATACGGATATAAGAACTAGAAATATAAAAGATTTTATAGATAATGCATGATACAAAATATGAACAAGTAACACTTAACGAATGTAACGTTGTCTAGTTAATGTATACAATGATAATGTGCATGCATTAATTACACACATATTATGTATTCAAGTATTATCGGTGTAAAAATGTCAGGATAATACGGTTTTAAGCACATACATTCTTTTTTTGTGGTATAGAAAAATTAATAAACCGTGAAATGTTGATGTATATTTTTTTTATCTATGTCCACTCCAGATGTGAATTATTTGTCCTTCTAATGAAGGTATCTAAACAAAAGTTGTTTTACGAGAACTGATTGTTGTTCAGTTGCTCTACTTTTGATTTTATCGAAGATTATAACGATGGAAAGGATAGGATTAGAACAGGGTTACTGGTTAGCCTATAGTTCTACAAACGCCCCGCTATTTTAGGATTAGAAAGGGCAGAAAGAAATTCGTCGACATTACAATCGTTTAGGCAATTCTGTACTGGGATTTGAAGCCATGGGAGCCGTCACCAGAGCTCACGACGTGTTGACCACTGCACTACGAACCTGACAATGTATATAAACGTAGCTTTTATTTTAAATTATAGTTGATCACTTGATTTAATTACCTCATTAATACCTTTGAGCCCTAAACTTTTTCAGCTAACTAATCACTTTTAAAGGTATTCACTGTCAATACTTGGTGGAAAAACATTATATCAGTGATTTCTAACCTGGGAGGCATGGACTGTTGCAAAGGGAAGCGCGAACAGTCCAAAATATTTATTTACCTTTAAGAACGTGTTTTTATTACTATATTAAATAAAGGATGGGGAGGCGCAGTAACATAAAGGTTGGAAACCACTGCATTATATGATATTAAGAAAAAACACTATATTTATTTGCACTTAATTTCCACTTTTTATTTATCGAGATCAGGACCGGTTTTACACATGGCGACGATTGTCAACTTATATAAAAAATAACGGTGCTATTTATACAAAAAAAAACAAATTGAAATGAAAAGGTGTAACAAACGATTGACACAGAAAAGAATTTACAAATAACAGAAGAAATTATCAAAAAGTGACTCTAAAATAGCACAAATTAAAATTTTGACAATGCTCGTCATGCAGCGAAATCTGTACTGATCTTGATAAATAAAAATTGGAAATTATGTACAAAGGAATATAGTGTTTTTTCTTGAGCTAACTAATACATTCCTTTCTAGTGTTAGAGTGATGCACTTTGATCTGCACCGGCTAAATTATTTGTAGGCACATTAAGTGGATGGTTGTTTTGACAACGATAATGACCACCGAGCAAGCAGTAATAGTCAAGAGCAATCTGTCATTACGAAACCGCAGCTGAAGGCTCGAGGGGTCGAGCGTTCTGTAATTTAGTGATGGAATGAATACAAGCACGGCCATGGGTTGTTACTTTACGCTGAGTGTGTGAGGTTAAAATAAGCCTAATTATAAAGTATTTAAATATCAATTTTAAAAACTATAAAAATCACACTAAACTTAAAAAACGTTTACATACGAAATTTCAAAAGTCAACTCAATCAACTTAACCGTTTAACTGCCATATGCGTCTTTATGCGCACAATTTTCCGTGGACGGAACGCCGGTCATACAAATTATGCGTCTTTAGACGCTTCGCTTTAAAAGAAATTTTACTAACCTAAATCAATCATTTTAAACATAAAAATATATTGAATACACACCAACATTGGCCCACTTTTCATTTATTTAGTTTTTATTAATAAACTTTAATACATTTTCAATAACTTTATATTAAGAGGGTTTTATTTTTGCAATAAAATATTAACGTAGAAAAACTTATGTCAAGATACCTCCATTAGGAGGTCATATGCTCCACATTGGGAGCGGACATGCATAAAAAAAAATCGATTATTATTATGGACTTCTACATAATAAACGTCAATTCAATCAATACATTAAACACTGTCCAGAGACCCATATTATCTTTTTATAAACAAGATAATTATATTCATTTTTAATACTTCAACACTCGTTTCTTTGATTTTTTTTTAACTCTTCCTTTTTATATTACTTTTTAGAATCGGGTTGCCTTATGACCCGATAGCAGTGACCATCCTTGATATAGAGCATATTCATTCACAATATTTTTGTTACATTAGCCGACGTAAACATTATTTTTCATAAAATATCAAGTGCTGTCATCTAGAACAGTGTCCTTCAACCTATGGTCCGCGAACCAGCACCGGTCCGCGAAAACTTTCATGTTCCAAATTTTTTTGACATATATACATCCACTGTTTTTGTAATTAACTACTAAAAAAATTGACAGAAAATGGGAGAATGTTTTACTAATTGAGTCGTCCGGTATCAAAAGCAGAACTATCCCATATATGTCGAAATTAAACTAATATTGTCACATTATTTTGCTGGTTATAGTGTATGGCTAGAAATTAAAAAAATGTTTAAAAATCAAATAAATGTGGTACAAAAACGCAAAAGAAAATGATGCTTGCTATCAAAAGCAGAACTGTCCACGACGTTGGAAACAAAAGTAGAACAGTTTGGTAAATCAGGATTTCGACCAATCACAGAGTTACTTTAAGTGATGTCTCATACAAATTTTAAGTTACACTCGTTGATGAGCTATGTTTAAAATTGAGTTTAAATTGATAAAACTCAAAAAGCCAACAATACGTTTTACGTGTTTTTCTCGCAACTTCTAAAAATGGATAGGTCTACTTTTGATACTATACGACTCAATTTATTCTCCGCCGTAAGTTGAGAAATGACTCTAGAAATATGGGTATCTGGTTAACGCCGGTCCGTAAATTATTTTTCCAATTTTTACTGGTCCGCGAATGTAAAAAGGTTGAAGAACACTGATCTAGAATATTATTATTCTTTTACAATAATATGTTATACATATGATCAAACAAAACAATATTAATCACATTGCTTTACGTCTCGAGTAATTTCAATTGCTACATAATTTTGTCACACGATTCATGTCAATGTAAGTAGTAGGGCTTGTTTGCCTTCTATAACCGGTTTTTAACGAAATTTGCGACATTCAAAAGCCAACTTGGTAGCTGTAGTCTTTAATATCAGAATTGATGACATTTTATTTATTAGTAAAATTTAATATAAAAAAAACATTTCGTTACGTTTTTAAACTGACATAGTTACAAATAAAACGATATGAAATATGTTGTTTAATTATCAGTATACATTAATATTTTTGCTTAAAATATTATACTTAATGTTGTTGTTGCAAGAGTTCGTAAAACTCAACAACACTGACGTTCGAATTTTACATACTAACTAACAAAGATAAGAATCTATACGAAAAAATCTTCTTTTCCGGTAATGGTTCGAAGAAAGATTTTTTTATATTTAACACCTCCCGTTTTTTTTAATCCATGTCCGCTCCCAATGTGGAGTGTATGGCCTCCTAATGGAGCTATCTCAACATAAGTTTTTTCTACTAGAACTGTTAGTTACTCAGTCGCTCAACCTAACTTCTTTCAAAGTGAGTAGCAGGGATAGAAGAATAAAGCTAGGACAGGATTCGTGATTTACTAATCGCTCTCGCTTCGCCCAGTTATTAAGGATCGGTAAGGGTGGGAGAGGATTTTTAAGCACCCATTCATTCGAACAGAAATCGATAAATCGACATTTTTTTATTTATTTTACTTTTACATGTGATTTTTTAGAGACATCAAACTTCACAATATTGTGTGTATCAAAGTGTAGTAGTAGGGAAAAAAGGATAAGGCTAAAACAGGCATAGTGGTTGGCTAATCGCTATGGCTACACCCAGTTATTAAAGGATCAGAAGGATGGGAGGAAAGGAAATGATGTGAATTGACATCATAAACACCCAGTTTGCGAGCACAACTTTGAATTGAATAATTCTTCAATTCACTGCGATCTAACCGAGAATCAAACCCAGACTTGCGTGATCGGTAGAGCAAGCTCTAACCAACTGGGCCACAGCAGGCGACAAAACATGCTTTAACAGCTACCGTCCTTTAATGGACGGTAAAAACCAAGAACGTATATTTAAAATAAAAAACATGTTTTTCAATTGGTTCCTTAAGGACTTGCAACATATCGGAAGTATTTTTTATCACTGTGGGAGAATTGTTAAAGAATTTTGTTATCAAAATTACATGACTTAGTAAAAGTTTTTTTTTGTAAGACAACACTGAATAAAAAGTTTTTTTAAGATGTTCACTGTCAATACTTGGTGGAATGGCATTATAATAAAAATAATAAAAGATTTTTAGTACTTTTTCCACAAAAAAATATTTGATCAGGAGTTTCGCTCTTTACTTTAGTAATGTGGAGTTTCATTTTGTTTTAAAAATTTCCCAAATTTTAATTGGGTTTATAATTGATATCATTTGCCACTTATATTTATTGATGATTTTTTAATTGTATGTTATAGGTGTTAAGCATTTTAATTTTGCGTAATTATAATGTTATTTGTAAATCCTTTTCATTGTTAGTAGTTGCTTACACCTTTTATTTCAATTTAACTTTTTTATATTTTTCAGTTGATAATGCTCGCGATGAGCGAAACCGGTCCTGATCAAATAATTTTTTTGTGGAAAAAGTACTAAAAAGTGTTTGTTTATTTTATTTTATTTATCTTTTTATGTTAAATTTAAAAAAAACCGAGCTTAATGGTGTATAACCGGGTTCCAGAAAATATTAAAAAATGAAAACCGTTTATAAGTCGGTTTTGTATAAGCCCTAGTAAGTAGTACAAGGAAATTAGTAATAAACCCAGTTTGCTTCGTGCGAAACGCGGTAAGTCAATAATAATTTTCTAATAGCAGACGCTGAGTGAAACCTGCGGCGGCAAAACTAACTTCCGCTAAAATATCTTGCCGGAAGTGACGTAGGCATCTGTTGTAGTTTACAGATTGAGCGGGATTATAATTCAGCTTTACCTAAAGCCGCATCTATATCGTATAGCTCTATTGTTCTTTGTAGTCATATTACAGTGTTGTATGAATTAAATATCGTGTCATCGGATCCATCATATAATTGAATATCACTACGGGTGACTAAAAATTTACTTCGCCCATGTGGTCCAATTCTTCTGCTACTGACAAATTTAAACGCAACTGTCACAATATTTTTTTTAACCCTACCAATATTTACTAGCTGAAACTAAGCAGGAGCCTGAAACGAGGCTCTCAACTTCTTGAAATTTTGTTTACAGTTTATATAGTCTTAGTTTCTCTTTTCCTTATATGTATTGTATTTCAGATAAGAAATTTATTAATACAGATTTTTATTCAACTGAAATTCTTTAATAGTTAGTTACCAATCAAAAAATATATTTTTGAATTGTATCCATTCTTGTGAAGAACGGCGAGATTTGATTTTTTAACTATGCTTACCTTTATATGGAGCATATGAACGGCTTAAAAATGAATTGTTTACGAGGACTGCTTGTTAACAAGTTGTTTGACCTATTTTTTTTAAAACATTACTCCATTGAAAGATATGACTAGAACAGGACTAGTAGTTAGCTAATCAATTTCGCTATTTCCCGTTTTGAGAATCGGATTTTTTGCCTCGTGAATTATTTTATACGAAACGTTTATCATTATTTTTGTATTGTAGTTTGACATAAAATATGCATACAATAAATATATCACAATTTCAACAAAATATTTATATTTTAAAATATTGAATATTCGAACAATGACGATGATGACAAACACTTATTATTTTTCACCAGAAATACTGATACTTAATAACCAGATAATACATTCATATTAAAGTATCATCATCAAAATTTCATGTGTAATAATGAGCATACAATAATTTATATTTTAATTGTAATTAATAAATTCATATTTCAAAATATATAAATGCTAAAGAGTATGTTAATACTTCCTATGTTATTCTTGTCAATTTCTCGGCTCTAGCTATTAACCGTAAACAGTTTGTGTTAACATTACTTTAAATATCAATCGTCGACTATCGGCGTGGTATTCTAATATAATTCCGTTGTAAGTTTATGTATTTGTATTTGACAGCTGCCTGTTACGTCAAGCTTTTACTTTGGATAGTTTATAAATTAAGTTTACAGACTAAAAAAACATTTGCAATACTGATTTCAGAAACCTAAATCATAAATCAACCACCCAAAGAGAAAGACATTGCAAAACTATTTGCTTGTCTATCAATAGCGGATGCTTTTTTTTGGTGGCACTTTTATATACATTTTGCTTTTGAGGGTTCTGCTAAATAGTCCAATCCCGAACCTTTTTTACGATTCCGGGATTGATCATTTACCGTTAGTTCATGCTTTCATTTTTTAATTCCAGATAAAAAAAAATCTGGCATAACAGCTTACGGCCAAAGTGACCGATTGTTTTATTTTTAAGCCGCAATTGCTTCAAACCACTTCGATAACAAACACTCATGTTCAATTTTTCTGTATTTATTATTGGCTGCAATTAGACATATTATCTTCGGTATTAAATTGACTTTTAAAAAATATTAAGAATTAGACAACCATTTAGAAAGAAAAAGAAAAAAACACAAATATAAGTATACGAATTGGAGAAGATAATTTTATAAACTGAAGCTTTTTTCGTGGAGTGGTCATGGATATTTCTTCATGGTAGTAAATCTGTAATTAAAATCAGTTAACCTTAAAGTTTCACCTATTGTGTTATACATTGTAGTATTAACATATTTTTTTAAATAACAGTTTTTGTAATGATGCTATAACATCTTATGTATCCGAGGGTGGGCTGGAGGGGGCTTGGAGGGGATCGCGCGAGCCCCTTGTTGAATTTTAAAAAGGCTGGCGAACCTCTTGTTAATTTAAAAGAAAATTATATTCTCAGATCAAATTACTATATAAAATAAATTTCTGACTTATATATTATCTACGACAGCTTCAGTATACTGAGTAGTACATTTTTAGCCATTTACATTGATAATTCTTCTGTCAATTGCATACTTTTACATATTATATGTGTATACAGTAACAGTCGTTTGCTTATTTAATTATTACATATAATTGCATAGGAGTGGTAAAAAAAATTCACTACTTCCCCAGAATACCAAGAATTGTATTGAGATTAAACGAACCCTTTGTTAACGTATTGGTAGCCCATCGCTGTATATATCGATGTCACTGGCTTCTTCTTTTGTCAAAACTATTTTTTTTCTATTTTTTGTTCTTGTTGATATTTTAAATTCGTATTAGTATTTAAAAACGCTAAAATAATTTGCGATTTGGGGGTCATTACATGATTTTTCCAATCGGATTAATAGCACAGTATTTAACGTAACATACAGCATATTTTCAATCGATTTCTGTTCGAAGGCATGGATGTTTGTGATGTCTAATAATTCCCTGTTACCATTTTGAAACTAAAATAACGGGGTGTAGCGAAAACGATTAGCTAACCATCAGTCCCTCGGTCTAATTTTTGTATTCCAACTCATTTATAAACAAAAGAAAGGTTTAGAAACTTAATAATAAATTGTGTAATCAGTGTTCGTTGAAAAATTAGGAGAACATATACTTCATACTGGAAGTGCAAATAGATTAAAAAAATATTATACTAAAGATACTACGACTAATTCTTCAGTTTGAAACACTTTTTTAAATGAAAGTTTATTCATTATTTTGAAGCACACCATTTTACCAAATTATTACGGGTGCATTTAAATTCCTACCAAAAAAATTCGCTCTTAATTCTATTATGTATTTGAAACGCTGAAAAGTTTCCAGAGGTAAAAAAAAAATCATTCTTTTTTCGAAAACCGTTATTCCATTGTTTTCCCGAAATTTTCAATTATTTTCGCGACTACTCACTTTGCAGCGGAGTGTCTTTTTAATATCCAAAAGCGAGGTTAACGTTCAACTTTACAACTCTTATGAAACATTTTACATTAAATTACGCAAGTTTTGTATTCTCGTTTCAGGTTATTTATTAAATTTTACGGAAATTGTACAAAATAAGACAACCTTTGCTCGTATAAATTTAAATTGAAGGCTTAAAATATATACCTTGGTTTGCTCATCGCTGTGCGACATGCTATGTTTTGTATGCTTAAAAAGCTATAACTCATGTTTTGAAAACTTTCTCTTAACTCAAGACACATACCATCTACCCACGTTAGTGAAACATTTTTTAACCATTTTTAAGCAATCGGTGTGGTCATATGAAGAGATTACAATACCGGACGAATATATCGATACCATTTGTTTGGTAATTCATTTAAAATGGTATCGATATATGTATATTTAACTGGTATTACAAAAAAGTTTTAATAAACAAAAAAATACAACTAATAAAGATTGCAGTACCGACCAAGTAAATCAAAACATATGATAATCGTAAACGAAGAGATTGTATCAGAAAAACCTTTTTTTCTTCATCTCTGTTTCCAATATGGAGCGTATGGTCTACTAATTTAGGTATCTCAACAGAAGTTTTTTTACGAGAATTGTTTATTACTCAGCCGCTCAACTTCTATTTTTCAAAGATATTAGTAGAGATAGAAGATAAGACTAGAACAGTGCTAATGGTTAACTAATCGCACTCCAATTATAAATGAATCAGAAGTGTGGGAGAGAATTTTTAGACATCACAAACACGATCGATCGAAAAAATACTGTTCGTACTGGGATTCGAACTTGTGAGATCCGACACGGAAGTCCACAATGCTAACCGCTGTGCCATAGGACCAAATATAATGAAATTATTTGCGGTGTCTTAAAATAAGTATACATTGACGAAGGGTTATCAGTTCTGAAACCTGTCAATATGACACAAGTGTTGGCAAATTTAAAATACTTCAATTCATTGCGAACAGTTTCATCGAAATATTATGTATCGGTTCTATTCATTCATTTTAAATACCGAAATATCGGTATGCTTGCATTATCAAAACTGATATTTTGATATTAAAATAAACACCATAAAAACCAAAATTTTGTTTTTTTTAATACTGGTATTACAATCCTTAGTCAATGTACTATATATTGAGTGTCTCATCAGAAGTTTTTTCATGAGAACTGTTTTTTACTCAGTTGCTTAACTTCCCTGATTCGGTACGAATACAATCTTGAGAATATAAAACTAATAATATAATTAATAGTAAACCAATACTCTCCTAACATTTCAATTTAGGTTCAGATGAGTGGAAGGGTCTGATAACATCACAAATATTCAAGCCTTTAATAACAATTGAATAAATCATTTAAAATATAAATTCGTTATAATTTTCGTAATAATAAATTCATAATTAATAAATTCGTGATTTTCAGTTTAAGGATAACTCAATAGAACAAGAGAGTTGATCACTCAGCTATACTAGAATAAATATATCACTTAATTATTTTTTATTCACTCTTTATTGGTGACAAACTATCGAAATTTAACTTTGTGCATTTACCAAACCAGTACATATTAGTTTTGGAAGTGTGCTAACATCAGAATATTACAAAATGGAACGCGTTTCATAGTAAAAATTTCACGTATTTATACTGTTGGAGGCGATATTCTTCTCTTTTGCTGTAACCTAATGAAATTACACAAGAAAAAATATCAAATAGGAAAAAATATTCAAGAAAAAATTAGACTTGTAATATTATTTATTCTTATAACTTTTTTATATTTAAATTTAATCTCTTTTAGTTTGGTGTGATCATTTTTGATAGCCTAATAAAAATAAACATTTTTTTTTTCAAGAACTATTTTAATTTTCTTTTTTAGAAAAAAGTAATGGTATGAAATTGTAAATTATTTTTTTTATTGTAAAATAGTATTGTTTATTAAAATCATTTTCCATTCGGAATATTACATGATAATTGACTATTTTTTGTTTCACTTTTAAAATTTTATTTGCACACCAAATGGGATAAACATGTTATGTTATTATATATTATTTTAATAATGCAATTTTTATCATTAATATACCACTACATATTATGGCATAGTTATTAATTTTTTTTAACCTTATTTAAGTTTTATTCATTATTTTGGTGTTATCTTCTTTAAAAATAGATGCAAGCCAGTTATTAAACGGTACATTATTGTATATAAAAATGTCACTGTTGAGTTAAAACATCAATTGTAGTATCAAAATTCAACACAATATTCAAATACGAAAATACGTATTGTCCGCATGCGTCTTTGTAAGTTTTAACGTTTATTTATTTTACCCTAGGTCCATTTCCTGCTAACATTTATTCTCGTTTCAGTAGCTACAATTTTACAGACATTTGAAGGTAGTAAGTACCTGAGGCAAAATTATTCTAAATAACAATATATACTCGTATACATTTAAGTACATAACTAAAACAATAAATTTCAGAATCACAAAGCTACGCCGCCAACATTTTCTTCCAGTGTTTTCAGCAGGCGTTAAAGTTATGCGTATGTATTCTAAGCAATTTTACATTTTTTTTTGTTTTACCACATAAATACCATTTTGTTTTGTTGATGGAAAAAAAATATGAATTCCGTTAGATAATAAGAATTTACAAAATCCTAAATAAATCAATAGTCAAAAATCCCAATCAAAAATGAAAAGCTTTTTATACTATTTAAAAATCGCCAAATACTTGGTAAGGTATTGACTGTTTTTTTTATCTTAAAAAGAATCATTGTGTTGTTAAATCTACAAACAGACTTATTTTATAATTTAAGACTTTGACTGAAGGTGGTTGGTGGAATTTCAATATTAAATTTGAATCGTTCAAATTATGACATTCACACAAATTTCAACGACCCGGGTTTCGCTTTTCGGCATCTTCAGTCGTTCAAGTGCACGGATAAACTTGAACTGACTCCGGACTTGAACTTGAACTGACTTGGACATCCGTGCACTTGAACACCTAAAAATGCCGAAAGGCGAAACCCGGGTCGTAAGTGACAAAATTTGGGTGAATGTACATAATTTGAACGATTCAAATTTAAGATTTATTTTACTTTCGAACATTTAGTTTATATTTTTAGTATTTTTTATCAATTCTTTTGGAAGATTTATTATTCATGCACTATAAGCGGACAATGTATGAACCTTAAAAAGGCAAAATAGTTGTACACATATTCTAAAAGAGCTTTTTTATGAAAAGCTGTGTAAGACTTTGTATGATTTATTAATTATAAGGTATTCCAGGGTTTGCAGAAAAATAGCTTATCATGCATAGAACGGCATCTAATCTAGGGATCCTGGATCCCGAAATTCCAGGATTGTGATAGTGCTAATCCTGGAATTCAAAATTGAGGAAATTTGAGAAAGTTGATCGAGGTCTAAAAAAAAGGTCTCAATTTTTTTAAATTTTGGCATTGAATTTCTGGGTTTTTGCTAAATCGGTCTCAGTGGCTAAGTGGTAAGAGTTTTGCATTGTTATCCTAGTTTAAAATACACGTGATGAGAAAAACTCATGTTGATATTAATGAATAAATGTGAAATTATTATAAAAGAGTGTTTTATTTTCACATGTATACCTAACTACACATTCTGTTTTTATTTTAATCACAACTGATCGATAATTTTATTCTTATAATAACACAAAAAAAAATATTCTTTATTTAATATAAACCATTTGGTTAGTTTGAATTAAGAATACATCAATCTGGCACAGTGATTGTTTGAAAGGTTTTTTATTGTCTGCGCCTAATACAACAATACCAGCTAACATACATTGTGTACCTTTCATTCCTGACTAATCTCAGAAAGGGTGAATCCATCTGCAGCGCTTGTAAAGCCCTCGTCAGCCGAAATCGTTACGTGACTAAATGTTTCCCAACATTTTCTCTATCTTTTATTTGCATCAGGAAACACCTAAGTACAATTAATCTTTGCAAAGTTATTATAAAAATATTTTGTATGAAATGATTCAAAGAATTTCAAAACATATATACAACACAATACATTTTTATGGTATTCAATTTCAATACTTTGTATATACAATAGTTATTATTTATTATATTATATTGTAATTAATAAATATTGAAAATGATTATGTTGTGAAAAATTCTCATTTGATAATATTGATATTGATTATTTGAGATTTACTTTCGAAATAATTGTATTACAAGTACCTTTTTATACTCAATTGATTTTGTATCTAGATTTATTGTAGATTGTGACTAATAATTATTTACTAGCTGTAAGCCCGTTGACCTCAACGGGGGGGTTTTAGTTGCGTTTTTAAGTAGTCAGAAAATTTACTGGCATGAAAAATAAATTACAAACCTATTTATTGAATAAGCCAGAAATTCTAATAGTAAAAGAAATATATCTCAGGGCATACATATATCGACAGCCCTGCCCTGCAGTATTTAAATTGTAGATAATATAATTTTAAGAATAATTGAAATGTTTAAGTTTGCCAACAAATATATTTCGTAGAAGAAGAAACATACCTCGGGACATATATCGACAACCCTGCAGTATTTCAATTGTAAATTATTTAATTTTTGGAATAATGTTTAAGTTTGCTAATCGGGGACAATCAGACAATCAGACAATCATATGGATGGACATTATCGATTACATATATTATAAATATTACACATTTTATTCATTGATAAATTTCATTATTATATAATTTAATCATTATTTGAGTCGGCTGGTATCAAAAGCAGAACTGTTCCATACATCACGCATGGAACAGTTCTGCTTGTGATGCCAGCTGACTCATTTATAAATTATTTTTACAATAGTTCACTACACCTCGTATTCGTTACACCGTTTATTCGTAATACTTTATTTTACTTTATAAAGTTAAAATTTCATCAGTTGATAACGTTCGGGATAAGCAAAACTGGTTCTGATTTTAATTAATAATTGAAAATCAGAACTAAAACTAATTTAAAACAATATAGAATATAAGCAATGCGTTAAATTTTCATAAAAATTTTCCTACCTATAAATGTATGTATACTTAATGATTTAGATTTGTTCTGTTAAATAAAGCTTTTATTACATTTGTTAAAAGATAATCGAAAAAAAAAATTCAAATTATGAATTTAATTTATCTCTAATAAGCCGCATTCGAATGTATAACCACTTAAAACCACTTTTTATCCTTAGGGTATTTTTCTTTTTAAATTTACTTCAAATCTTGAATACGTATACGATGGTTTGTTTTTATTTTAAATTAGATACATTAATGATACCCTAGTGAACTTTAGAATCTTAGCATACAATAAACACTCATGAAACCACCTCTCAGGGGTGCAAACGCCCTACAGACAGGATATTGTTTCTAGGGTGCATGTTTCACGTGACAGTATTCGAACTACTGCAAGCGAAGCCTGACTGCGTTCAACTAACGTCTGAGAGCGGAGGCTTCACTATTCCGACGCCGTTACGAAGCCTGTTTCGTACGGAAGCACCGCGCTTACTTCCACGACGTCTTATTGCGCCACGACGCTTTTAACGGTAATCAAGTTTCCGTATTTAGCTACGATGGAAAACGCTGATAGAAATGTGTATCTTGACCTCGTTTGAGAAACAAAACAGTCAGTTATAAGTTTTAAAGTGTCTCATATCTACTATGTATTTGAATTGTTTTGTTATTTCTATGTACAAATCTATAAATGAATGTTTGTTTGTTTGTTTGTCCCGTATGCGATCCAATACCGTTCATCCGATTGCGATAAAACCTTGATGAGTCGTTGTGCGGACGCCCGTTAAAGTTCCTTAATTAATAGAGTCAGCGATGGGCTGCCAATACGTTAACAATAGGGCTCGCTTTATATCAGAGCAATGTTCGGTATTCTGGGGAAGTAGTGAGTTTTTTTATCACTCCAATGCAATTAAATGCAATACTTTATTGTGTATCCAAAAGCATTTCAATAAACACAATTAAATCAAGAACACTTTTTTCTTTGAGTGGCATTGCAACGCATGCCGGGTACTTGCTAGCTATAAATAAAAAAAAAACATTGTTATTTAACGATGTAGAATTAACAAAATAGCAAACTAAAAAACATGTATCATAAATATGTATAACTGAAAACAAGTTCCATTTAGAGAATTATTCAAGTTTATTCATTCTGATTTATTTGATAAGTAATTATGCATTTGATTTTTCCGATTTTTTTATAATTCAAAAAAACACTCCCATTGAAGACATCGGGCTTACAGCTCGTCATTACTATTTCCACAACTGGTTTTGCAGCCAAACAGCAACGCTCTATAGCAGACAAGTTTAAATTTAATCCAAATTTATCATTTTCATCTAATTAAGGTATATAAAATACTTTTTTAATTGTACCCAATTAATAACGTTTCAAAATTCGCTTTATTTTATTACACATCAATAAATATTGTCTTCCAACGTTAAAAGATTCACCACGGTTAAATAAATTCAAGAAACGGTCTCATATATTTTTTATTCGATTTATAGATTACCACTAGGGCTTCCAATTAACCGGACTTTCCAACTAACCGGTTTTCGGTTTATTTCTGGCAATAAAACCGGTTAACCGGTTTAAACCGAAATATAACGTATTTTCATTAGGTAGGTATGCAAAAAAAAAATTCTGGATTTTTTAAAAATATTTGTCATAAATGCTCCAATTATAATGAAAAATCGATATTTATCTTATATGTAGATGGAACACAGAAGGCATTTTATATATACATATATTATGTGCTTTTTTTTGAAAAAAAAGGTGCCGGAACGCACTTTTTTCGAGTATTTTCTAATAAGGTATATTATTTATTATATATTCGAATATCATTTGGATAGAATTAATGACGGCTTTTCATATAATGCATAGAAAATAAAACAAAATATACATATTTTAAAATAGAAAAAATTAAATTAAATTAAACATTTATTAAAATTTCGAGAAAAAAAGGTGCCGGAACGCCGTTCCGCCGCGTTATAGGGTAAAAAAAGCCCTGCATATATATATATACAACAATGACAATCAAATCAGGAAAAATATTTTATGATAAAATATGTCAAATAAAAAAATAGAACTTGATAATAATAGTCATCAAAAGAAAGATCTTCAAATAAATGCATTTATTTTTTTAAGCATATCGACTAGATAGGACATCCAATGCTTAGACAAAAATATAGTTGAATAGAATAATATTAGCTTATATGTCTCCACTCCCACTTTGAAGCATATAGACTCAAACAATTATTTTTTAACGAGAACTGCTTGTTACTCAGTTGCTCAACTCCCTCTTTTTTCGAAGAGAGAAGAGATTGAAAGTTATGGCTAGAACATGTGTGGCTGATCATTCTCACTAAATCATAGTAATTTAAGGGATAGTGGAATAGAATATTAGGCATCACAGACATCCATGCCATAGAAAAGAAATCTATGAACTGATTGCAAAAATCCGTCTGTACTGGGACTCGAGCTCGTTTGGTCCGCAACCCAAAGAAACGACGTTGACCACTCGCCCGTGGACTCGGCGTTATCATGTTCATCATGATAAGACCATAATACATAAATTATAATTGAGGATAACAAGCACAATAATAATTATATTTTATGATAACATCAATTATTTATTGGGTATATGTTATTTTCTGAACAATTATTTATTTATACATATAGGTATTATACGATACTAAAATTTTCATTTACGTATCACGTTCAAAATTACTTACATAATATTATATTCAAAAAATCATAGTTCACAGTGTGTTTGTTTATCTATTGCTCAAGAAAATAATTCGTAAAAAAACAATGCATCGAAAATGTTATATTTCACAAAACTACAAATTTGAATTCAAAAATTGTATCAATCAAAAATAGGCACCAAGCAAAGCTGTATTTGAATATATTTTTTATATTGTTCTAGTTAAGATATATATTGTGCTATTTACCTGAAAAATATCAATGACTTCTTAATTTTCTATAACCTCATAATCGCTGCGTATAAGCAATTTGTATATTACTGAGAAACTATCAATAATCTCATATTTTTTTATTAAAAAGAAAAAAATTTTCCGCATTAAAAAATACTTAAGTAAATATATTGGGATTAAACTCTACTGGGTCATAAAACATCCACTAGGTTTGTCCGTTCTATTGTTGATTATTTAACTTACTTCCTCGACCTTGTGAGACTGTAAAATTCTAGCCACATCTGGTATTAATTTAATGACAACTGAGAAAGGATGAGTACCTACTTAAATTACTAAATACTACTGCATCTTTTGTGAACGTTTTGCAGACGGAAACGTTTGAAATTGACAAAAACCAACCATATAATTGAACAATACAGTAAAAGTGACATGGGACAAAGTTCTTGGAATAATTTTGACCCCCCGTTAGGTAAAACTTTACAATTAACTCTTGTGTATTAGTTTTCACATATTGCATTATGATGCAGAATAAAAGGTTCGTACAATAATTTAAAACATCATATTTAAAGCAGCGATCTTTTGCATTGTTGATTTAAAGACAAAATCAAGTAAACTTAGAATAATTATAATGCAATAATCATGCAAAGGAAGAATATATCTACTAACAAGCACACAAAAAAATAACAGTGGGTAAGGAGATGTATATTATTACTCATTAATTAAATTGTATACGTTTTAAAGTGGTACATAGTTATATATAGTATCCTTATTAATAGTTTTTTCAAGATTTATATGATTTGTCAAATTTACAATAAAGGTTATTGAGTGACGTGCATGTAAGAATCATTACGTCTTTTGATAAATAATTGTCAATAATTACGAAAAAAATATTAAACTATTTGAAAAAGTCATTTCTGTTCACAACATGGACAACTTTGAGAAATAATTAGATTTTTTTATAAAATTCATATGCATGTTTCTTGTGTTATGTAAATGGTTTCCGCTTCTACGCAGTAAATTCATTGTAAAAGATTTTTCTTTTTGAAAAATAAAATGAAAAATAAGAAAAGAGTATTGTTGATAAAACGCGGTTAACCGCGTGAAATAAACCGGTTTTCGGTTTTTTTCAAAATATGCGATAAACCGGTTAACCGGTTTAGTGTTAAACCGGTTTGGAAGCCCTAATTACCACCCTAAGACATCTTAAATGTTCCGTCCCTTCCCACCCACTTAATCCAACCCCTTAAGAAAGCCGAAGTGGAAAAAATTCGCCAACTACTCGTAACAAGCCATTATCAAATAATGTTTTTGCAAGCATATAGCTGATAAGAGAGATTAAACAATTGTTTTAAAACTAGCTCTCGATAAAAACCTCATTTTGAAATGCTTCACTTAAAGTAAGTAAAATCCAAGACATGACCGAATGTGACATTATATTTATTTTGTAATTTTTATTTATCGACTGTGGAAATTTAAAAGGATGGAGCTTACAGTTTTTTCAAAACCACTTTTTTCAAAAATTACAATGTTTACAGATTGATACACGTTCTATCGAAAGCTATGTAAGCTGAAAATGCCAAATAAGTATCTTAATTTAGCTTTTAGGTTTGAAAAAATAAGGGCCTGCGAAAGTTGCCATCACGAAAAAAGACTTCAAAAAGGCTTTTTTATATTAAATAAATATTAGATAAAGTCAATTAAAAAGCAGTTTATCAGTCTCTGTGCACTTCAAGTGTGTATTATATTTCATAATTTGCATTTGGTCCAAAATCATCAAAAAACGTTTTTTGTGTCTCTTGTAAAATTTGTTATGTGTATTTTTCGTCACTTTTCCTTTCAAACGTCGATACATTATATATATATAAATCTATTTTTGTTTTGTTTACTAATAATTTTAATAGTGACTTATGTGCCCATATTATTCATGACGAAAACATTTTTCTAAAAGGATTCGGTAAAAAATAAAATAGTACGCTTTAAAAGACGACAAATCATAGAAAAACAGACGCTGCTAAATTTTATATATCATACAGCAGGGATGGCGAACCTTTTTGGGTCCGCGTGCCAAAAATCTTCAAATATTATTTCTCGATTGTGTGGCGTGCCCAAGCAGTATAAAGAAATTAACACAATAGAAAAAATATTTCTTAAAAATAGAGTCATAATCAATAAAAATACAAATCAGTTATGTATCAATAAGATTTTTTCTGTTGTACATTCGATGATAAATTTTTTTATCTGGTTCATTTTCGTCACTTTTTGTAATACACACGAAAAACTGGATTCATTCTATTCCTTAAACTACATTTTATAAAATTCATTTATGAAAATTTCGTTCATCTTGGGAATCATTTTAAAATCAATAAAACGGAATAAATTAATAATTCACGGATTATTTAATAAGAATTTATTTTTTTAAATTGGAAATCGTTCGCGTGCCATCCATATTCTCAAACGTGCCACCTCGGGCACGCATGCCCTAGGTTCGCCATTCCTGTCATACAGCAATACTTTTAAAACAAGTTGATTTTCTTATTTCAAATCTTAAAATTGCTTTTTTCAGGATAATTTATATTTCTCTTTTGACAATTTTAATGACATAATGCTCTCAAATAAAATACCAATTGAATGTTGAAGTTCATTTTAAATTGCTCATAAAACTCCTAAGTCTCTTAGTATACCCACTTCGGGGACTTAGTTACATGTGCCGTTTTAAATTCATTGAATACGACATATTAATATTTAAACAATTCTCCAGAGTCAATGTTTCCCAACTGTGCCTGCCGGAAGCAGTGGTGTGTCCGCACGGAGCACAATATATCTTTAACAGTTAAATGTTATGTTCTTATTTAAGCAAAGTTGTCTAAAAAAGCCAATCATCACTTATTATTCATCGATTAAAGGCTTACTATACTAGAAAAATATTCACTTTCATATTCATATCCACTAAAAAGTTACTTTTTTTTCGAAATATTTTATTCAACTCCGAAAGCAACATTAGTCTCAAAATGGGTTCAATGCTCGGAAGTACATAACTCTATGAAAGTTCATTTTCAACTCTTATATATATTTAATCAAAATACAGATATTCGATGTCAGATAAATTTTTATCAAATTTTCTGCATTTGACAGCTACAAACATTGAAATTGGTATAACTATTTTAGCGAAAAATAAAGACCTGCCGCAGAATTCTCATTATAATAAATTAAACTGTTACTCTTTTATAATTTGTTAATAACAATAATTAAACCATATTACATTTATTTCATGTATCTGTAGTACTTACTAATTTTAACCAATAGAAGACTTTTAAAGTAATTTAATTAACCCTCTAGAGACGAGAGCTTTTCTTCGATAAAAAAAATATTTTTTAAGCCATATTGAAATCACGAATAACTTTTATTCCTAACATAAATTAAAAAAAAAAAAACGCTAAGTCGTTGTATAGAAACCCCGTATGACTATATGGTCATGCTCACCCTTTTATTACCGTGTAATATTGTGTACGGACAGTAGTAAGAACGAGCCTGACCGTATGGGCACGCAAACATTCGGGTTGAAATATATTATAGCTAAACGTGAAATTTTTAAAAATATTTACAATTTGACCTCTTTAGATCAAAATAAATTCAATATAAATATATTAGCAAAAGAACTGTAAATAATTTGATATTTTGATAAAAAAAAAATAACTAACAGTTTCAAAAATGGCATGTGCTTTTGGTTGCCGTTTCCGTCCCCGCGGCTGATGACTAACTCAAGTCTGTTCCTTTCTTAACCAAATATGAGTGAAAGCAACGATATTCAGGTAGAAAAATGATGAATAGTGGGATCAATAGACAACGGTGTTTACTGTGACCATACGGTCACGCTCGTCCTTGGAGGGTTAATGAACTGTATTATTTTTGGTGCGGCTCACGGATACATATTTTTTTAATGCGTGCCCTGGATAATCTGATGTTCGACAGCCCTGTCTCACAGACTTAATTTATGAGACGTACAAATAATAAACATTTTTTCAAATCATCGGGACTGTCTTTACTTATCGCGAGCATTTACTGATGAATTTTAGACAAAATTATAGAAAGAGATTTAGGCGGAATCGTATTTCGGTATTGGTTTGCTTGACAGGTGCATAATTCGTTTATTCTTATCGCTGTCACTAACTTAGCCTCACATGTCTTACAAACGTAATACAAAATATACCATTTACATTTGTTTGATAAAATAAAACCATTCCACCAAAAATTGACAATGAACACTTTTAAAAGAATACACTTTATTATTTAGTAAATCAAACCAGAATTTGAAAGTCTTAAAAACTCTTATAATCTTACATGATGTAAAAAAACACTTTAATATTGATAAATTATTGACCGACATTATGTACATTTGAAGAATTTTTTCAAGACTTACCTTGATTTATCTGTCTTTATTTATGACTGTTACGTCAAACGTATACCCTGTGCATCACAATCGCACAGACACACACTCTTTATTTGTATGTGCATCGTGTGCAACAAGTACATAAAACGAATGTTTACATGTGATACTGCCATCTGGTGAATTATATTTTTTCAATTAAAGTAAATTTAATAAACATATCTCATTAAATTCTAAGCAAACGGCTCATTTTGTACTTTAACCGAAGCATTCAAAATATTTAATAAACTTGGCTGCTTCATTTTAATTTTTGTTAACTTAATGAATAAATTATTTTAGCTGACATATTATTTAAAAAATATATACGTTTGCCACTGTTTCGGTATCGGCAGGCAGAGTTGATCTTATTGCAGAATTAACTTCCGCGCTTGTCGAAGCTTCCAGTTGACTTTCAGTTATACTCAGACGAAATTCACAAAACACTTTGCGGAAAATTATCTCAGTTTCTTCTCACATTGTCTCTCTATAAAGTCAATATTTCTATAGTTGCGCAAATTCAGAAAGAATATTAATTATTTATATTTTTTCACTTAGCAAATAGTAAAATAACAAAAACGTAATGTGTATCCGGAAGTTTAGCGTAAATACTGTATATTTGAGTTTATTCTCCAAAGACTTCTTAAAATTCTGTAAGTAGGTACTAAAATATTTTATTTTTTATCCACACAAATCTTATTTTAGGACTCGAGGGTCTTCAATAGATATCCTTAACAGTTTATTACACAAGAGTACCAAATACACACATCACTCCTGTATATCAGCGGCACACTTTTAGATTTGTTTTCTAAAGTGACTATTACAAAAACATAGACTTAAAAATCAAGTATCCGATTAGAATAATTCGTCACAAAAACTTAAGTATTAGTAAAAAAGAAGCACTCAGTATCCAGGTAATGTGCAAGAAAAAACAGGCATACAGTACAACAGTCGTGAATTTTCTACAAGCACGTATCTCAACTTTTGTCACTTTTGAGTTTTTCGATGTAATGAATTTAGAATTTCAATACACACATATTGCTTTCAATAAACTTATATCCAAACAAAAAAAAATCACGCTTTATTTAAACGAATACAAAAACGTTGGAAAATAATACGGTCATGTACCATGTTTAGCATGAAGAAGAGGATGACATGGATAGAAACGTTTTTGCTCCTTCCTTATTAATTTTTTCAATGGCATTGAGAACAAAACCATTCCAGAGATATTTTAAAGTGTTGTAAAGCGACACCGATAACGGTAGAATAAAATATATTTATGTGTCTCCTGAAAAGTTGTATATTTTCTTTTATACGAGTTTGTAGAAAATTACCGATGGCATAGACGTCATGTCATGCAAATTAATAACATATTTATCGATCGTACATTTCGTTAATTAATTCAGTTACAAATGATGTGTGGTTTAATTTTACGAAATTCATTTACAGGTGCTTAAAATCAGGTACTTTCTAAAACATATTAAAATTTCTGAATAAAATAAAGACTACTTTATTAGTTGCTTGACTAACGAACAAAATGGACCAGAAACAATAATTAATGGTTTTGAAGAGAAAAAAATATTATTAGAGATACAGTTTCATATAAGGTACAGGTAACGCCAACGCACCAAATATTTTTAAATCGAAAAATAATACGTGATAAGATTAATAAGAATTGTATTGGTGTCAACTTGAAGAAAATGACATCGTAAAAATTTATGTTTTGGATATTAGACTTTAATTGGAAAGAAAACCACATTTAACTCAGACCTGCTTGATTTCTAATCAGACCACAAAGGAATATTTAAAATTTGTGGCATCTCCCGTAACGAAGCAAAAATCGGTCTGTGGACCAGAGGAAAAAAAATAGTTGGCTATGACTGTTCAATTTGATCGAAAATGTGACATATTATTTACAAGTTAATAATATTTTTGTTCAATTAGTTTTTAAATGAATATCAAAAAGCGTATGATTCCATGTCAGATCTGTTCACGTATGGAACGAATCCACTATTTTTTTTTTAAATTTAAGATATTTAAAATCCAAAGCACGTACGCACAGAACATTATACACTAAAACAGTGCAATACTTTATTTCATATCGTAAAGTTTTGTTTTAAAATAATGAGACATGAATTCAAATATCTTTGTAAGACATTTTAAAACTTCCTTTAAAATCACAGAGCGAGTTCAAACAACCTTTTGAAAAAATAAATGCGTACCTCTTTTAAAAATTTACATCGGCTCGAGGATTTTTTCAAAGCACAATGAACACCAGTTGTGAGGTGCGTAGCGGATTGAATGGGTTTACAAGAGATGGAAATGAAAACATTCCTCTTTCAAGCTTTTTTATTTTATTTTAGTGGCGTCTGAAATATTATACCGCCTTCAGCAATCTTAAAATTTTACACTTGACAAAAAATATATTCGATTCAAAAATTGTTTTATCGTCGAAATAATTTTGTTGACATTATAAATTCACGTTAGATCGTAGAGTCGTTTTTTTGCGTTATGTGATCAAAAATAATATTATTACCTTTTTAATCAAAGAACATGCAAGGTTTTGGTATTTTTTAAAAAAAAATTAACCTTTTTAATGTATATTAATTTAATGTATAAGAAGACACCTTTACTTCCTGATTTGTCTGACACTACAGTAGAACATCGATATAACGGATATTATTTGTATCTCGTTTATGTAACCAATCAATTTATTATAAGAAAGCAAACTATTTCGGAATTAAAAACAAACAAATTTTCGTTAATGCAACTTTCAAGTTATAATACAAACATTAATACAAAAAAAAACGTATAAAATTGACTCATAAATCCTGCATTATATAGCAGAATTTTTGGCTTTACGGTAACCCTCTCACATGTTTCCTTTATATCAAGGTTCTACAGTAGAACAGTTAATCTTAATTGATCTTTTTTACTAACATGAGTTATGCCATAGCAGTTTTAAGTTCCAAGCAGTGCTGTAGAAAATCAGCAAATTATGAGTGGGCCTTGAAATTCCAGCCTTTACTAACAAATTGTATGGCGGTTATACGTAGATCAACTCTAAATTCCAATTTATGAGCTTATTTTTCGTTCAATATAACATGTATGTTTGAAAGATCTCTTGTATGGATATTCTGTGATTTGTTGGTGTTCTTAATTTACAATTTACGATACATCGGAAGGGCCATATATGCAAATTAAGTAATGATTGTAAGAAATATAGTGAATGGCAAGAAATGTGATGTGTGGTAAAAACAAATACAATTTAACTTCCCACTATTAAGTATCACAGTTTTATAGAATATTAATTATAAATTACATAAACAACAGTAACAAGCGGAATTTATATTATATTATATAAGATTTTGACGCCTATTGTGATATTATGAAATAAACGCTGCGTCGTTTATATTATAATAATGGCAATATACCAAGCAAATGATGATTTAATCAATAACAATATTTTAAAAATAATGAAGTGAAATGTGCCACCCTAATTTGACTTTTGATTCATTTTTGTTAACTGATATGACTTGAGAAATTCTATGGAAAGGTTGAGTTTGGAACCAGTGTGCACAAATAAATTTTGAGATTTATATTAATTGATTAAAATCCCAATAATGACATTGGTTTTTTTAACGAACTATCTAACCTCATATTCTGTATTGAAATATTGTAAAAAAAAAAAAAATTATGTCTTCTTTGTTTGGTTTTGTTCTCCGAGATTTTTATTTAAAAACTTTAGAAAATGTGTTTTTTTCTTATTTTGAAAAAGATTTAATTGAAAAAATATTTAATTACAGTATAAATTTGTATTTCTTACAATATAACAAAAATAAATTGTTTCATAATGATGTGATATTACTTTGAACAAAGTGAATCCGGACCGCTCATCTAAAAAAGTACCTGTTTTCAACTCTATAGCATGGCTTTCACTATAGGGAGCTTTGGTTATGCACATGCGTCTTTTAAAGTAACCATTTTTTTCTATAAGATTTTGGAGCTCGGCCATGCTCTCAATATGGCAGTCTTAAATAAAATATTTTTTGAAACAGTTACAAATACGGGTTAGGATGAATTAAATAAGTAAACATAGCTGGATTTGGAACTTAAAACCTATTCAATTTGCAATATCAGTAAAATATGAATAATAAATAACAATCCTAAATCGTGAGAGTTGGTTCGAAATATATTTGCAAAACGTTGTATTGTAAATATTGCTATTAAACAGCTTGTATTATAAATGGTTATACTTTTTAGTTTTTCTGGATTTTTTCTGCGTCTATTTTACATATTTATAATCGCTCTTTTATATATCACCATAAACTGGTGGTCCGTGGTAAAATTTATGACTTACCTAGTAATTTTTCAACTCCATATTAATAATATTCTACAATATCATATATTAATGATTTTTACAAAGTGAATTATTCTTTTCGACTTAATTACAAATTCTTCGTTTTATCTTAAATACTACTTACTACAGTATTCAAACAGTCATAAATTACAAATTTGTATTCTCTGATTTAATCTACAAGAAAGATTATTTGACTGAAAAACTTTCCAAAAGATTTCAAAAATTAATTACAACTTTATGAAAATGAAAGCAATCCTTTGTTTTGATAAAATACGGGTCTACCATTGACCTTTGAAAACAGCTTTAGCTCAACTTACAACCCCATTGCTCACTTTTCATTCGTGGACCCATTTTCCAACCAAAACGAACGACGATTTTATTGTAATTAAGAAATTCACCCAGTTGGAACGCACTGATAAATGAAGCCATGTGTTTTTGTTGTGGTCACATAGGAGTCATACGACAGGACGGTGTCGGAGAATTATAATCAAATTTACCATAGATGAGAAATGTTTTAAACACGATCATAAATATTTTGTATCAAATTGAATAAGGCACATAGAATTCATTAAAATGTTTCACTTTTAATATAAACCAACCAAATAAAATTAAAATTTAGATAAATCTTTTTGGTGTGACTTAACTAAACACTTGTTTCACTTTTTAATATTATTTTATTCAAAATATTTTTTTTTTTATATATATATACACACTTAATATTACACTTGAATATTACACTTGAAAATTACACTTGAAAAACGTACTTTTATCGATAGTTTTGATTATCATATTTATACATGTGACGGAAAACAAAAAACTTTCAGTTAAGATTGTTTATTAAAGAAGAAGAAATATACTCGATACAGTATCGTCACCATACTTAAGTATACTTAACACATTTTTAGCACGGTAAATACGTTCCATCAAAAACCGTGTATTTAAAAACATGTTAAAAGTGATACACAAAAACAAACTGAAAATCGGTTCTCTTAATTTAAAAAAACGTGTTATTTGAAAAAATAACATTTTAGTATAGAAATCGTGTATAAAAGATAATAATGAAAACCCAATAAATTAAATATTGAAATATTATTCTCACATATATATTTCGTGTCCTATGGTGCAGCGTTGTTAGCTTCCGTGCCGGATCTCACGGGTTCGAGTCGCAGTACGATCAGCAGTTTTTCGATAGATTTATCGATTTGTGTTCGATGGCATGAGTGTTTTTGATTACTTAATTTCCCTCCCACTCTTCTTATCCTTCAATAACTGGGCGTAGCGAGTGCGATTAGTTAACAATTAGTCCTTTCCTAACCTTTCTATCTCTACAACTCTTATTAAATAAGAGAGGTTGAGTGATTGAGTAACAAACAGTTCTCGTAGAAAAACTTCTGTTCAGATAACTCCATTAGGAGACCATATGGAGTGAAGATACATCAATAAGATGTATTTCAAAAAAAATCAATACTTATAAAAGGAGAAAAAATACTTTCTATATCTATCGTTAAACGAATTCAACTACACGCAATTTAGAGATTTTTTCACCATACAAAAATCTTGTAGAAAACAGGATCAAAGCTTCGCATTCGTTAATGCTAATTTCTTACTGCGAGTGTGAATTTGTACTGTGCTTGCTTTATAGACCCGATGCTTAAAAACAAGAGAATTCTTGAGCGGTTTTTTTCTTATCAAATACGGTCGTGCGTTTTAATTTAAATTGCTTTATTTTTTCTTCTCTCTTTGAAGCACTGACTTTTTGAATAAATTAATATTAAATCAATCCATTAAGTTTGTATCTTCTCTCCCTTTAACTAACTTAAAACATGATTGTATTTTTTAATCATTTATTTTACATTGAAGAAGAATAATTAAAATTTGTTCCTCAGCTTTTATTTTCCCATGAGATTTTTTTACATTTCCTTTTTTCGCATTTTTTTTATGATATATTTTTGAGACATTCAGAAACTGCTATTAATTAAATATTCCAACCAACATACAATACCAGTCTGAACCCCGGTACGAACACTTTCATTCAGTGGCTTCTAGCTGAATTTTTATTAACACTTTATATGCAGGCGTTTTTTAATGATTAGCGCAAAAATATATTACATTCTTAAAATCGTCACAACTTCTAAACTAAACAATATTTTCGGCTGAAACTTTCAAAGAAATCTTATGTAACATTTAATCATTAAAAATAAAATGAAAACATTTTCAATACATTATAATTTCACTACTTTTCTAAGCTGAATATAAAAACCTGTTATTAATTTAGTAGATAGCACTCCACTTGTTATCAATATGAAATATTCAAAATATTCTGTATAAAAAATAACATTAATCCATACCATACAATTATATAAATAATTATAGTATAAAATCTTCATTCCTACAAATTTACAATCACTAAAAGTGTGAAATCTGATGCCCTAAATATTCGAGAAACATGTGTCGCCTTTTAAAAAAAATACTATTTGTGAACGAACATTCAAGGCATAATAAATTATGAGGTTTATTGCTTATTGTCAAAAAGGGTCACTTGCCGTGGCAGTTATTTTGAAGAAACCATTAAATTATGAGTCAATATACCAACAAAACTGACAGTACACGATAAACGTATTTTTACGTTTCCCGCTTATAATGTGTTAAAAAATATTTAATTGAAATATTAATTTGTCATCTTACTAATTGATCGTTACAACCATTATTCCACAAGGTGTCTATTTGCTCCATAATTGGAAACAAAACGAACTGTTTTTAATTTAATTTATGTTATTACTTATCATACTAACAGAGAGGATGAAATAAACAACTGATCATTTATAATAAAAGTGGAATAAGTACAAATGAGTGTTTTATTTTTTTAAATACAAAACAATGTTTTGCAACTTGATAATTTTTTGAGAGTAGAATATTATGTACAAGAATCATAAATCATTTTTTATCGAATATATGAATATTTCAATAAAATTTTGACGTCAAAGGTCTTGCGGTACGTCGCATGCAATTTTTATATAAACACTCTTTGGCCAGGCGATTGTTTTCTGTATTAGCCGAGCACGTGTTTGATATGCACGCTGCACGCGTCGCCCCGTAAAACGCGACCGCTCAGGCCGTCCCTTTTGGCACTGTCATTGATATTATATTATAAGTGGCTTTGATATTTAAATGTTATGTACATAAATTCAATAACCTTTAACTGCCGCCTGTACAGGGCGTATCGAGAGCGATTAGCCAACCACTAGTCCTTTCTTAGCCTTTTCCTTCTATTCCTACTCTCTTTGTAAAAAGAGAGGTTGAGCAACTGAGTAACAAGCAGTTCTCGTAGAAACACTTCTGTTGAGATAAACTCTATTAGGAGTCCATATGCTCCACATTGGGAGCGGACATGGTAAAAACAATATATTTATATATATATATATCATGGCATCATTGCATAGTAAAAATATAAATTAAAGTAAATGTACTTTCAGGAAATACAGTATTCAAATGACAAATTTGGTTGCATCACTTATACAAACTTAAAAATCATTTAACTTCAGTTAACGGCATTTTTATACATTTACATAAAGTTAATTTTTGTTATGGAAATATGTCTATTAATTAATGTATATATTTTTTTTATCACCACTCGCTTTCAATTTTGATCATATGGACTTCTAACAAAAGTTGTTCTACGGTGAGTCTTTATTATTAAGTTTCCCGTCGTTCTTTTTCCGAAAAAAATATCGTGATATTAGAATAAGATTTGAAAAGGATCATTGATTAGCTAATCGCTCTTTCTACGCCTTGGAATTAATATCGCAAGGGTGAGAGGGAATTTAAAAGCCACAGGCATTCATGTCTACAAAAATATATGCATAAATTTATACAAAATCATTCTTTGAAACTATCCGTACTGGGTATCAAAAGACAAACTATTTTCATTGTGCAGATTGTATTTTTTTTATAGATATCTTTTTAATCATAATATAACTCTTTCCTAGTAATTAAAATATCTATCTAACTTTATCTATAACACAAGGTTCACGATAATTACACATTTTCATTACGTCGTATATTAATTTTAAATTGACATTAAAACTGTTTAACCCCTTATTGGATTTTAGATATATATATCATGTTTCAAATGTATTTTAGGTCCTTCCTCTATTTTATGACAGTGTATTACATTATCAAATGAAAGTTTTACCATTAAAATGACCTTTTCCTTTCTGATGACGAGAAAACCCATTGGGATTCAATTAATTTAAATGTGTACCCACAATAATTATAAAGGTATTATTAAATTTCCTTTAGTAGAATCGGTCCTTAATCTTTGCTTTTTAACGAGGCTACAAAACCTTACATATTAATCATTTTTTATTTTGTAATACATATATTACAAAACTCCATTTTCAATGCGCACATTGTATTTAAGATAAATATTGATACTAGAAAAAAATATATATCCGTGCTAATACACTGATTGTTTCAACTTAAAACATTACATTTTAAATTTTAATTTTATCTCCACTATATTATTGTACGATTCTTTTTCTCTGCAGCATAACTTTATTTTTCAGGCTATGCCACTTATTTGAGTTGACTGATCATTGAAATTAATAATTCTCCATGACAAATAATTCTCATAACTTGTTAACTGTCATAACATTTATAAGAACACATTTTTCTTAGTTCACAATTTGTAAATTAATATAGAACGTCTTTGCTGATTGATGTTTCAATATATGCATTGGTTCTTTAATTCAGCAGATTTTTTTAATCTGAATTTAATGAGATAATTTTACTTGTTGAAATATTTAATAAGATTGTTGAAAATTATTTTAATATTGTGTCAAAATGAATTACATTACAAGTAATAATTGCAATTGCGTCAAATATTTAAATTAACGTAAGGTCAACTCGAGGAGAAAATATTCAGAAACACTTCCACATTTCCAGAATCTAAAAAATAATAACTAGAACTGTACCGGCTCAGCAAAATATAGATACTTATAAAAAATATGATTTAAATTTGAATCATTCAAATTATGTACACTCCCACAGATTTTGTCACTAACGACCCGGGTTTCGCCTTTCGGCATCTTCAGGCGTTCAAGCGCACGGATGAACTTGAACTGACGCTTAGTAAATGGATGTTTCGTGTTTATATATTAAATAAATGTATCACTGAGTCTAAAGCCATCGCTGGCGAAAAAGGGTAAGCTCATGGGAATTCCCAAAGATTTGGGTAGTGAGTGGTTTTTAGAATTATATTTATTTGTTTGTCGGCAAAGGTTTTATGATATTATTTATATAGGGTATAGAAGTGGAGACCCAGGAAGGTTTAATATCTCGTTCAAAATCGGAAGACTATGTAACTGTGCCCTATTAATTTCTAAAATTTCCTGGAAAAAGAGCTTATGACTGTCCGTATTTGGGTGTAACATTTTTATCCCCTGTTCCTGATTGAACACGTGTCCTTCCGAAATTAAGTGATTAGCAAAAGTAGACGTGTCCTTTTTCAGTCTAAAGGCTGCCATATGCTCTAATACCCTGATTTTTAAAGTCCTCTCTGTTTTGCCGATATAAAATTTATTACAACAAGAGCATTGTAATCTATAAATTCCAGATTTATTTAGGTAATGTATTTTATCTTTATTGTTAACTAATAATTTGCCTAAAGAGCTTTTACAGTAAAAGGCTGGTCTAACACTATCAGCTAGTTGTTTTTTAATTTTAAGACTAGTATTTCCTAAATAAATGATTCTACGCCAATACCTAGTATGATCTATGTCCTTTGACAATGTACCTTGAAATAACATTTTTTCTGCAAGTTTAGTTTGTTTTTTTGATAAAAGATTGTCTATAAGAGACATATCGTATCCATTGTTGATGGCGATTTGTTTGATGATTTTTAATTCGATACTAAAGTTCTTTTCATTCAAAGGAACACTCACAAGTCTATGAATTTCTGAATGAAAAGCGGCTAGTTTATAAGAAAATGGGTGCATTGAATCCTTATGTATCACGGTATCCGAAAACGTAGGCTTCCGAAATATTTTAAATTCGTGAGAACCGTTTTCAATATTAATATTTAGGTCAAGAAAGTTAATATTCTTGCCTCCGACTTCTAACGTGAATTTAATATTTTTATCTAATGAATTTATAAAGTTATGAAAGTTAGTTATTTGTCTATCCGTTCCATTAAACAAGCAAATAATATCGTCTACATATCGGAACCAATAGACTATAGGTTTGGCTTCTGTTTTGTTTCTAAAAATTTTATCTTCTAAATAGTTCATATAAAATTCAGCTAACAACGGCGACAGACAGTTCCCCATCGCAAGGCCTTCTGTTTGTTTATAAATTTTATTGTTAAATTGGAAATAATTCTGGCCAACGCAAACATCTAATATATTTAGTAACTCTTTTGTTACTATTGGGTTGACTCTACGTGCATTTAAGGTATCTTCGATAATCCTTTTGCATTTGTTGACTGGTACATTAGTAAATAAACTGACCACGTCAAAGGAAATTAATTTTGAGTTGCCAAATCTTTGGGAATTCCCATGAGCTTACCCTTTTTCGCCAGCGATGGCTTTAGACTCAGTGATACATTTATTTAATATATAAACACGAAACATCCATTTACTAAGCGTCAGTTCAAGTTCATCCGTGCGCTTGAACGCCTGAAGATGCCGAAAGGCGAAACCCGGGTCGTTAGTGACAAAATCTGTGGGAGTGTACATAATTTGAATGATTCAAATTTAATATTGAAATTCCACCAAGCACCTTCAGTCGAAATCTTAAATTATAAAATATGATTTATTTAAATATTAGAAATTTGTATTTATTTTAAGAGGGTAAAAATATTTATTTATTTAATGTATTTATTTTAATAGGGTACAAGTATATGGGGGATTTTTACCCTTTTATAATGGAATTCCACCAAGTAAATGCCGAGTCAATAAATAAATGTATTTATTTTAATACTTACCTCCTTTGTTACGAATGATAACGTTTGTTTAAACAAATTGAAAAGACTACGTGATGATTTTTAAATCTAGATTTTTCACCTTGAATGCAGTTTAAAATAAATCTTACCGGAAAACATAGGCTATTGAATCCCCATCGTTCGTTTCAAGATGAAAATCAATAGAAACATTGGTAATGGAGAGACGTCGAGAACGAATCCAATTTGAGAGCAGATGGTTATTCAACATCGGTGTTTGTACAGGCTTTCAATGTCTAGTCTCTAGTAATCAGGGGCAGATTCAATTGAAATATAGCCTGCTATAATAGCATTTTACAACTTTCTTTCGGCTATAAGATTTACGCGACAAAATCATCGGTTATAATCTGTTTTTGGTTTATAAATTCGCCATCCATAATTTGATTTTTTAGTATACACGGGAAAATTGTAATGTTTAAGTTTAGTTAAGATTATGTGGATAGTTACGATAAAGTAATACTTGTTCAGAAGTATCATGAAGCATATCTCACGGGTTCGAGTCCCAGTACGAACAGTATTTTTTTTGATTTATCGATTTCTATTCGAAGCCATGCAAACTTTCATACATATAGAGTTTTTGTTTGTTATTATTTGTCGCCCACTGTGGTCTAGATGGTTAGAGCATGCTCTACCGACCAGGTTTGTTTGGGTTCAATTCTTAGTAAGGTCAATGTCAAATTTAGATTTTTCAATTTAAATTTGAGACCAAAGGGGTGTTTGTGATGTCAATTTATCTCGAGTTTATCTCGAATGACTTACATTACTAAAATTCTCATCGAGTTTTTCTCGTATGATCTTTCAACTGTGTGAAATATTTGGCGCATTGGCATTAGCTGTAATGCTAAATATTTTTTTTAATCCTTAAAAAAAAAAAAATACTAAAATGCATAATTATGTATTTGTATTCTAGTAGATTTATTAATCACCAATGACTCCTATTTTGTATGCGTCAATATAACAAACACTTGGCAAAAAAACAATTAGCGATAAGCTGGCTATATCGCTGGGTGAGATGTAAAAAGGAGGTGAAGTGAGCCTACTAGTAAAATGTTTAAACTATTTTCTTGGATTTTTAAGTACAATCACCCTTTACTTGGTGTTTTGTTGGGTTGCATATTTTTATTTTACGGAGATAACACTATTAAAATGTAAATTAACTGAGGTTACTCCACTTTTACGATAATTTAAGACATGTAGAATATTACAACGGATCTAACTTATTTTTTTCTAAAATACCAATTGGCTCACTTCACCACTAATTGGCTCAACTTGATTACTAATAAAATAAACTATATGAACAAAGTTAAAGCCACGAAGTTAAAAGTGTTTTAATAATAAAATGATGTTTTTTTTTATTTGATTATCTTTATGTGAAATTGTGAAAAACAATCTTTTAATTATACCAGTGTTTATTTTTTTTGTAAAACATTATATTTTATAAACAGTGTGTTAAATATTTTAAATCCATGGAACGGATATACATTTATCGCAAATTCTGTTTATCGATGATAGTAATTCGTATCGGGCTGTTTTTACTACCCCTAAAAATTCAATCCTGTAAAGCAGTTCAAAGCCCACTCGGGGACAAAGTGAAAACGAGCCAATTGAAGTGAAATTCACCTGAAGGGTACACAGCACACTAGTCTAGATAAATAACATTCTTTGAAATAAGAAAAGGTAAAAAATCGATATAATACGATACATGATATACTACACTGACTTGTAAAGCTTTGTTATGTAACAGTCAATTACAGCACAGAAGTACCAGTAAATAGTACCATACTAAGTTGATACTTAATAGATAACAAACCGAGGCTTTGGATTAGGAGACGTAAAAAATGAGTTGCTCGAAAAAATAGACGACATTCGTTTTTTATCGAGATATTTTATATATTTTTTTAAAATCGGATTTGTAGTAGTAGGTAAAATTTTATTAAACAGTAAAGATCGCGTAGAATCATTGTCACAGAGTGGTATCTATCGCCTCTCTTGTGGAGACTGCCAAGCTTCTTATGTAGGGCAGACAGGTAGAAACTTTAATATTAGAATTAAAAAACATATAAGGTGTCTAAAAAGTAAAAAAAAATCAGAGTTTGCCAATCATCTAATAGAAAACGAGCATAATTTTAATAAGAATAGTAACGTAGAAATACTCCATTGAGTAAATAAAAAAGGTTTAAAAAAGAATAGCTTAGAATTTTTAGAAGTATTAACAATAAAGAAATATTATTAAATAATATCTTGAATAAAACAGGTGGTTCGTCACTGTTCAATTTATTTTCCAACGGCTTAACCTGTCCTAATTGATGCAACTAATAATTAATCATTTCTTAATGTAAATTTCATTTGTATTATCATTATTATTTGTTTGTTTTTCTATCATCCCTTCTTTGCCTCCCATTTTTATTTGATTAAGTACTTTATGTACTTAAGCAAGCATTTGTGAAAGTATTCTGTCTGAGGATGACTTTGAAAGAGGCGAAACACGTGTCACAGTTTGTAGCACAATACGTGGAATAATCTAAGTTATTTTATATTAAAATGAACTTCCACAAAGTTACCGCCGAATCCATCGAAAGTATTGAAATATATATTTTTTCAATTTTTTTCGCCCGATCTCCGATTTTTTTCTAAAAAATCATACGGCTCATTTTTCAGATCACTATTTTAGACTACTTCGGGTTGAAAACAGTTGCTATTTTCATATAAATGTAAAAGTTGTGTAACAAATAATGTTCATACGTCTAAAACAATGATATGACCAAGAATCAATCTGAACAGAGTTAGTTACATATATACTAAATATCTTTTATTTACGCAATAGGCATGTAGGACTTAAAATGAATATTGTGGAAATATCTATATTCTGGTACAATACCTACAGTCTTCATTGTATAAAAACACGTTTTCAGTTTGGAACAAATGCGCGTTCATATTTACTTGTTATTGTTTCTATAGGACAATGGACCGGTCCCGTTTGAAGTATTATTCTCCTGAATTGCCGCGACAACTTTTTGTTAGCATGTGTTCTCATTTAAAATTGACAATACGAAAACATTTTATTTGTTTCTATCTCGAAAACTTTTTTTTTTGCTTTGCTATATCCAACAATTCTATTGTATATAATAAAATTGTCTCCCTCATGAAGAATATTATAAACTATATCGAAAATTTATTTGGGGGCTTAGTGTCACAAGGTGAAACTACAAAACAATATTTTATCACTATTGCGAATTGCACTTCACTTGTTTTATATAACATTATAACAAATGAAATGCAATTCGCAACCATTGTTATGTTTATAATTTTTACTGAAACACTTTTATATGTTGGTTCAACTTTATTCTGATAACATAATTTTACACTTTATAAATCAATAAATCAATCTTAATAATCAAGAAGAAAATGGTGAGATTGACAGGTTGCAATTGTTTTCTTATCCTCTTGAAGTTTTTTACTTCAATTGTTTTATTCTAATGCACGAAAACATATTTGAAAATAGAATGTCATAAAAAATAAAACAAAGTATGCTATGGTGTTGAGTATACATAACACCATCATAAGAAAAAATAGCTTAATACTTATTTTTTAAATCCAATACGCTCTCAATATGGATTGTATGGCCTCTTATTGGAGGTTCATCAACAGATTTTTTTCTAAGTGCACTGTTTATTACTCAGTTGCTCAAGTAGTAGAGAGACTAGTGGTAAACTAATCGCTTTGGCTTCGCCTTGTCATTTGAAAAGATTGAAAAGTTAAGAACTTTTTTTAGTCATCACAAAGATTCATACATTGGCTTGAAGCTATTCATGGCCTTAATCATTTGCCTAACACTTTCAAAAAGGGATTTTTCAATATTGATTTAAAGCTGGATATAATTGTATACATTATGCATTTTTTTCACTCACCACCATCAAATTTTGACTATAATTATTTGACAACTAAATTGCTTTCTTACCTTATCTTTCTATCTTTCTTTACTCCGGCTAAAAAAGAATACTGAGAGAGGCGATGAGAAATAATATTCATTATAATGTAACTGTTATATTTATGCTCCTTTTTTGTATGTGGATAGTAAATTGAAAACGAATTTTAATATCGGAGCTTATTTTCAATCATTGTGATTAAATTTGCGTTCATAAATCTGTTTTAATCGTTTCGTGCTAGAATCTTTTGAGCCAAAGCAATAGCAAGTTTTTACCGAAATCGTGTAATTTTTTGTAATTTCATATTATTCGCACCGCGAGCGTTGGACGACACTCTATGTTCATTTCTGATATGGCGTATTGATAACAAAAGACTGGAACGAGATGGACTTACCCAATTATAAATCGGCTCACGCCTCTCTTACCACGGGCCGAATGCCGCCGCCATTCTCATTTTTTGACAAAATTGGATTAATTTTTGCCTCAATTTGCATGCTGATGGGTTTTTTCGAATCGCAACTTGTTGCCAGAAAAATGTTTTGTCATTTCATACATAATTGGATTCATTTAGATTGGCCATAGAAATGTTATGAAATCATATTAATTTAATGGGCCCACTCCGTATTACTTCTCACAGATAATCTATTAAATAAACTTTATTTATATCATACTATTTGCACACAATTTTTTTTTCATTATTTTATCAATATCTATATTTCTTTGTCACTTATATAAAAATGGTGTACATACATGAATGTTTTAATGTTACAACTGAAAACACATCAAAAAATAATACACTGAATTATCATATATTTGCAAAGTGTAACATATATACAGACTACTTAATTCTAGCTTTAAAAAACAATTATTCCCAGCTGAACTGTTGATAATAAAAGATTTATAATCCGCCTTGATTTATGACATAATTTTCTAGAAATAACTATCGGCTTCATTATTTCTTGGAATTCTGTGAATCCCAAGTTTCAAATTGTTGAACTATTGAGTTAAGCGAACACGTGTCTAAGTTTTTTTGTATTTCTGCACGTCTCTACCCATAGAAAATGGTTGTTTCGTATTACAATATATAAATAGATGTTGATTTGAAACTTCTACAATTATAAATCTAAACAGCTGTTTCTTTCATAAGGTCCTTTTTATATATGCATACTTAATTTTGTTAAAACCCCGGCCTTTAATCCGTAGCCTGAATATAATGCATTTTTTTCAAAACTGATCTCGAGGATAGACACCAATTTAAATTTATTTTAAATCAAAATTAACTTTTTAGGTCACATTAGCGATTGCTTGCATCCAATTTTATTTTGTTAGAATGGTTTTTTCAAAATTAAAATGTAAAATTTGGCTGTCTTAAGTCCCGGGACATTTAACAACAAAGTCCCGGGACTTACGACAGCAAAAAAGCTTAAAAGTCCCGGGACTTTTGTCCCGGGACGTCTCGACACAGAATCCCTAGTGGATAGTAAATTGAAAACGAATTTTAATATCGGAGCTTATTTTCAATCATTGTGATTAAATTTGCGTTCGTAAATCTGTTTTAATCGTTTCGTGCTAGAATCCTTTGAGCCAAAGCAATAGCAAGTTTTTACCGAAATCGTGTAATTTTTTGTAATTTCATATTATTCGCACCGCGAGCGTTGGACGACACTCTATGTTCATTTCGGATATGGCGTATTGATAACAAAAGACTGGAACGAGATGGACTTACCCAATTATAAATCGGCTCACGCCTCTCTTACCACGGGCCGAATGCCGCCGCCATTCTCATTTTTTGACAAAATTGGATTAATTTTTGCCTCAATTTGCATGCTGATGGGTTTTTTCGAATCGCAACTTGTTGCCAGAAAAATGTTTTGTCATTTCATACATAATTGGATTCATTTAGATTGGCCATAGAAATGTTATGAAATCATATTAATTTAATGGGCCCACTCCGTATTACTTCTCACAGATAATCTATTAAATAAACTTTATTTATATCATACTATTTGCACACAATTTTTTTTTCATTATTTTATCAATATCTATATTTCTTTGTCACTTATATAAAAATGGTGTACATACATGAATGTTTTAATGTTACAACTGAAAACACATCAAAAAATAATACACTGAATTATCATATATTTGCAAAGTGTAACATATATACAGACTACTTAATTCTAGCGTTAAAAGTTTTACTGAGTGGTGAATGTCCTAGGATTAATTATTGGAGAATTTAAACTATGTAATTTATTAATTTCTTAATTTTCTGATTTTATATTCAGTACATTAGGGTTGCGCTTGTTGTTTCTCCTTGAATTGATTTCGATAAAGATTTAGAATATTACTAAATATTTTTAATTATCTTTAAACTTAGTAATATATGGAAAATTAAATAATTGGGTAGAGTTTGTGTTAAATAAAACTCTGTTTCATAACTAATCCACTCTTATTTCATTTTATAATTAAAAAGTACTGTTTTCATCTCTTTACTATTCGTAAACGCAATCAAATTAGCAAACGGAAAGGTTTACATATTACGAATATCTAAAATTTTCCATGAGATTGTTGAAAACAATTTTATTTTGCAAACATAGAAATCTCGTCCTTTTCAAATACATCTACGCCAAATTTAACTCTGGCGTAGCATACAAAAAACCCATTTGGGTGTAAATTTTGTCTGAAATTTGGATGGGAGATTTATACCGCTTCTACGGTTGAGAGTTTAAGCTAGTACTTCTGCCTACAGGTTGGACTGTTAGCATGTTTGCGGTGTTAACATTGATGAGTATTTAAGACGGATTTAATACTTACTTTAAATAACATGGAAACATTTTGTATACATGACTTTTAAATTAAGTGCGTGATACTGAATACATAATTTTTAATGGAAATTTGTCAGGCTGAGAGACTTTTTTTTAATCTCTTATATCGTCCTTATTAAACGAAAAGTGGCAAAATATCATTTTTGCAAAGATGAGTATAATCATTGCTAAGTTTTTTTGTTTCAGATTTTCTGTCAGTGTGAAAAGTGGCGAAGTGATATTCTTAGTATTGTAAAAAGATATAACGAAATATAGAATTTATTTTTTGTCCATATCCGCTACCTAGTCGGAGCATATGGCCATCACATGATTCCTCCAAGATTCTCAGTACCCCGCCAGTCTTCTTGCTTCCTCCCATGTCATTCCAGCGTTCCGTAACTCCGCTGAGTACATCTTATAGATGGTCATCAGTGGCCTTCCACGACTGCGGAATCCATCCAGTTGGTAGAAGATTCTCAGTCCCCCGCCAGTCTTCTTGCTTCCTCCCATGTCATTTCAGCGTCCCGTAACTCCCACCGAGTACATCTTATAGGTGGTCAATCAGTGGCCTTCCACGACGGCGGAATCCATCCAGTCGGTAGAAGAGACAAGCAGAATTCAGGCTTTCTTGTGGCATCCTCAGCACATGTCCAAGCCAGGTCCATCGTCGCTTTTTTACTTTGGTCGTAATTGACGGCTGTTAGAATTTGTTTTACTCTTGGTATACTTAGTAAATTGGGGATAACGGATAAGTAAATTGTTTAATTTTCTCTGGACAAAAAAGTAATCAATGCAATTGAATTATGTTTTTGCGAATAGTAGATTACGTACTTGTCCAGTTTTCATTAAACATATTAAATATTGTTAAAAAAAACCCAATTGAGCTTGGAAAATACTTCATTTTAAAATTTGGCAGTGGTTGTCTTTTTTTAAATTGAACTGGCATTTAATTAGTAGGAATACAAAAATACAACACATTTAGTTCAACGCGTATCATGTTACAGGTGACATTTATTTCAACAGTAACATGATACGTGTTATATCACTTAAACATCTTAATAACTTTAAATAAAAACCATATTATATATTCAGATATGATGTGCTTTTATTTGTGAAAAAAAACACAGCACAAATTTTTTATACAACTTTATTCATATATAAAATTAAATAAAGTTATATTCCAAAGCTTCCAAAAATAATAAATTTTTAGTTTATATCATATTTTTTAGTTTATTACGTGGATTTTAATAAAGATATGTTTATTAAAATAGAATTATTTTATTTGCTTTGAGGAATTTAGGGGGTACTAGGGTAGGTGAATAAAACATACCTAGAGTATACAATATTTTGTAACCACACTGTAACTTAGAGACCTCACAGATGGATCAACGAATGAATAGTACATCTTAAGGGATCAATATTTCCATTCGAAAGATAGCTTTTTCATTTTTAATTAATCATTTTACATTTGTAAAGATTCAAATCTTCATTTTGTCGTATTATGATATCTTGATATATATTTTTTTCGTTTATAATTTTTTTTTTCAATTTTATAAAAGTACATTTAATCTCATTAAATGTAGATACGCTGTAGTTTTAAAATATACTTATGTATAATGGAAGGTTTTCAGTACTTTTCTATTGATATTTTTTTATTAAACATATATATATATATATACATATATTATCAACAAAAAGATAATATAATCATAAGTGAAGTATATTCAATCATAGTTGTACAAATTATTTCTTTGTGAAGTAAATAACATTTTTCTACATCTTACGTGCGTAAAATCAATGCAAATGCGATTGCGACGCGATTTGAAGTGATATAAAGCGAAGCGGGATTGCTATCCTTCATGCCCACTTAGGGCATCCAATCCCGGGATCCCGTTCAACTTTCTGATCCCGAAATCCCGGGATTGACATGTTCGCGATCCCGGTATTTCGGGATTGAAAAATTTTGAAAATTGATACGATTTTAGAATTGGAAGGGCTAAAAAAATCTGGTGGAATAGGGTAGGATTTCAAATTCCTGAGCTAAAAAAACGACTCCAAAACTTTCAAATTATACACGATTTCACGTTGAGTGCCCAATCCCGGAATTGAAAATGAATCAATCCCGAAATCCCGGGATTACAAAAAGGCTCTGGGATTAGATACTCTATGCCCACTGTCATCTTTACTATCACCAGTCGGCATCGCACATACATTGTGTTTTTTTTTTTTAAATTCATATTTAATATACTAACTAATTTTACAGAAATAACTATATCAAATAAGTGATTCTAGGTAACAATATGTATTAAGAAAGACGTGTTCATGAAGAATTTTATCATTTATACATTTGAGATGATGAAATAGTTACAACTTCTGCAATCACGCTACGCGAAAATATAAAGCCAACTAATAGCATCGCTGAAAAACTGTGTCGCTTTGCACCGCTTTGTCACATATGTCACTCTATAGCGGAGTAGACCGTTTGATAATTTCGTACTGCACCGGGTCACGTCGCGTTCGCGATCGCGTTCAATTCACCCGCGTAAGACAGTGTTAGCTTTTCTATAATTTAAACAATTGCTTTTTGTGGAACGTGCCAACTCCACAAATCTGCTACGCGAACGAGAAACGACCAACTGTTTAAGACTTCCTGACTTGTTAATACAACTTTAATGAATATGCGTATATATACATTCATTATGATTGTAAATCCAATCTCCGAATGACATTAGGATTTTAAAATTTCGAACGCCTTATTTCTAATAATGAATATCGTATATAAATAGTAATTTTGGTGAAATTTTCAGTTCTTATGACACTCGTTAAACCTTGAATCCATGTCGTAAATTAGTAAATACTATCTTAATAAAATTTAAATTTAAAAAAAAGTCTAGCTGCTTATTTGTTATCGCTAATATCAATAAAAATTGCACTATTTAAATTTTTCGTGACTATAAATAACGATGGGATTTGATATTATTTTTAAATTTCGGCTTATTTACATAATATATTTTGCTAAAATGAACAAATTAATTCCACCCTTATTTTGAATTTCAATTTTATAATCAAACAAGTTATCAATTATCATATGGTTATCAGATTATTTCTCTTCTATATAAAAAAAACTTTAAATATTACATTAAGTGTCATACTAAATTCAAATGAACGTAATTACTTTTTATCTCAAAGTGAAAAAGGCTATTATTTTTAACAACCCCGTGGGTTACCAAAAATCTATTAACATTACCAATCATCCCTTGGGAATCTTCTCGTCGTATTTTCCATCGTTTCTATTCATATTATCCCGGAATTTCTTTCTCTTGGGCGTATTAAATGTACATTAACTCGCTGGCCATATCAAATTTGTTTCGAGTTTCTATCTGCGAAACTAATTTTCAGAGATTTGCAGGCTTACACATTCAAATTCGGTTTATCCGTTGAGATGATGGGTTTTCAGAGTACTGAAACGTTTTTTAAGGATTATATTCTCATAATGTTATTCAACTTGCTTCTTACGTTCATTAAATTGTTATGCTCATCAATATTAATATATGAACACAAAAGTAGTGATAAATTAACAATAAAATCAAATTTGAAAAAGACTTTGCTAATATTCGCCTTTTTTACCGAATTTATTTCAATTCATATTTTTAATTCGTCATCTAATAATGACCGTTTACAAATGCCCCAATACAATTTATCCACAGCTTAACGCTTTGAAATTTAAAATTTCACAGAACTAATCCATCGTCAATGGTCAGAACATAACAAATGAATCTTCGTCGTCAGACGAGTTTCTGACGATACTTATTTGACGTTATTTAAAATTAAACATTGTTTCTATTTTTAAAAAAAAACTCATAAAAATATAAGTATTTTAAATGAGAATACTTATTTTTCTATCCACGGACTTTTATGTATAGTTTTATCCGTTAACGAATTTAGCGTGTTTGCTATTTTTTTATCCGGTTTAATCCTAATACCCACTTTCTCCCGTTTTAAAGAATGCATTTTCCTCAAACACAAATCAAAGCCCTTTTATTTAAAGCCAGCTATAAATTCTGTTATAAAAACAATTAAAACCGTGCTTAGCATCCAAAATATTACATTATTAATGTGACAGATAACAAACTCTTCAAAAATATATAGTGGAAAATTATTCATCATTCAATTTACCCATTTACAAACGATATCACGCAGCTGACATCAAATTGTGCGTATCTATTACTTTTGCAACGTTGTCAAAAATCTTCTGGCTAATCCACCAAAGATGTCATTTCGAGAATTCTTCAAACTCTGTTAAAGTGACATTATATTGTGATATTCCAAAACTTTCTATTGGAGACAATAAAAAAAATTATCAGCCAACTCAAGGAATGTACAGTTATTTATTATTGATAACGAACATGACGGCATTTGATCTGACTACTCTTTTGTCCATGCTCACACTGAGTATACCACAAATTTTTGACGCTATAATCTTCAACTGTTTTAACACAAATTTAGAGGTTTAACAAGCTGAGAAGATCTTAAAATGTCAACGGGATTGAATTTGACACGTATCGTGTAGCGTGCTTGCATTATAACCACTCGATAATGATAATGAATGGAACAAAACATCTAAGGAAGTTACACATTCGAATTCAGCGTAGAAAATTCGTAAACTTTTTATTCGAAAGCGTTTTAGAAGAACAAAAATGACTTTATGTTTGAAGATATTGTGAATAGCTTGATAGTAAAAAACCTTAACATAGCTTAGAACTACATCGATGGCATTTAAAACGAGGCCTTCATCAAGCTTGAAGTCCTACTCATATTATCATTGTTCGCATTCAACATCTTTGCCAACAATCATAAAGAGAATCAAAATATTGTTTATTGCCAATAATTAAAATATATTTGTGTGCGAAAGGAAAAACGCGTTGAGTTTTAAAACTTGTAAAATGAGTTTAATATGCTTTAAAAACTACAATGCATGATTGAGGGGATTAAAAATATGTTTTTGATGTATTGATCCAGAATTGTAGAGCTAAAAAAATTTTTTTCATTTCATCCGTGCACTTGAACGCCTGTATATGCCGAAAGGCGAAACCCGGGTCGTAAGTGACAAAATCTGTGGGAGTCTACATAATTTGAACGATTCAAATTTAATATTGAAATTCCACCAAGCACCTTCAGTCGAAATCTTAAATTATAAAAAAAATTCAGCATGTGAGCTGTTATTTCAGTAGCAAGTCTGTTTTCATTACATAGAAAATCGTTTTTTTGAAATTCACTTTTGAAACGAATTCAGCTTCTTCAATCTACGCGTTTCGTCGCATATAAAAAGCCGCGAGACAAAATATTTGCTCGTCACATTTGACGATTTCATTGTGAATCACAATATTCTACTTTAAGGTATATCGCACTTCTCAAAATTTATTCTGTTGTAGATAAAATGCTGTCTTTGCTTTTGACCCCATCGATATACGTAGAGATGTCACAAAAACAAATAAAATTAGCGTTGTTAAATTAGTAAATTTCATGTTTAAACATGACATTTTACATATTTATTTTATTTTTTTTACCATGTCCGCTCCCAATATGGAGCATATGGACTCATAATGGAGTTTATCTCAACAGAAATGTTTCTACGAGAACTGCTTGTTACTCAGTTGCTCAACCTCTCTTTTTCCAAAGAGAGTAGGAATAGAAGGAAAGGGCTAGGACAGGACTAGTGGTTAGCTAATCGCTCTCGACACGCCCCGTTCATGGGATAGGATGGGTGGGAGGGGGGAATTCAAGACATCACATACATCCATGCCTTTGAACAGAAATTCATAAATCAATTGAAAAATCAATTTATAAAACTGCCCGTACTGGGACTCGAACCCGTGCCCTCCGTAGCGGTAGCCAACGATGTTGACCACTCGACCACACAGGCTTTTTTTTACATATAATGTCATATAAATGCAAATCTTGTTTTGGCTCTTCTGAAAAGTACAGACTTAAGACTTTTTCCTTATGCGCACATATATATTAATTAAATAAATAAATAAAATATCCAGGGTAAAGCTGAGTAATAAATTATAGTGCTCATTTCAGTTTTTGCACACTGGGATATGATTCAGAGAAACAGTGTATAAAAAGATACAACGGTCAAGGATAATAAAACGTAAGTCAAACAACTAACATACAATTTGGTTTTCTACCAACCAAATAATATTCTTTAAAAAAAAGCTAAGATTTTTTAACGCAAGATTACCAAGTCATCTCCGCACTGACGAATGAAAACATATTATTTCTGAAACACGACGCTATCTTTTGTTTCAGCATATTTTTTCAAGTTGTAATAATGGCATATCTCTCGGTAAAAAAAAATATTCTCTGCAAAATGCACCTGTTACCTCAGCTAAATTCCCAAAAGTAAATAAGAGATATTGTATCGTTTAAGAGATAAACCTTTTTATACATACGAAATTTATTTTTGAAATATTTTACGTCATGAAAACGTGAGTTGTATTATAAGGCTTTGAATTGTCACGCGTATCGATTTCTGATACATCGGCTTTAGACTAAATTTAGTTGAACACGCTTCAGTAAAAGCCGAATTTATAAAAAAAGTTTGAAATATATCGTAAAAAGTGGTAAGCATATAAAAAATTACATTACTTTTCAGCCTTTTTTGTACTTTTTTATCTCTTCTATATATCATAGTTAACTATTGTCGTCTTCTAACAATGTGTAAATCAATATAATAAGATTGTATTTTACTGTCAAATTAAGTGGATATAAAATTAAATTAATTCATCTTCTTTGTCCAGATGGGTTTTCTTCTCCTCCTGTTAATGAACACAGAAGCTTAAGTACTTACCAGTAATTGCAGGGAGAGTCTCAATGACGAAGCAATCATTAATGACTTGGTTGCTAAAGTGTACTTAAACAAAAAACAATTTATAATTTAAGATTTCGACTGAAAGTGCTTGGTGGAATTTCAATAATAAATTTGAATCGTTCAAATTATGTACACTCCCACAGATCAATCAGGAACAAGGGATAAAAATGTTACACCAAAATACGGACAGTCGTAAGCTTTTTTTCCAGGAAATTTTAGAAATCAATAGGGCGCAGCTGCATAGCCTTCGGATTTTAAATGAAATATTAAACCTACCGGGATCTCCGTTTCTATACCTTATATAAATATAATCATAAAACCTTTGTCGACAAACAAATGAATGTAATTCTTAAACCACTCACTACTCAAATCTTTTATCCTTTTCGCCAACAATGGTTTTAGTCTCAGTGATACATTTATTTAATATATAAACACGAAACATCAATTTACTTTGCGTCAATTCTAGTTCATCAGTGCGCTTGAACTCCTGAAGATGCTGAAAGGCGAAACCCGGGTCGTTAGTGACATAATCTGTGGGAGTGTACATAATTTGAACGATTCAAATTTAATAACAATTAATATTTGAAAATTTTCTTTGGTCTATATCTGCTCGTTGTTCATATGAAATCATGTTTTATGAATTTATACAAGTGCGGAACACTTACTTTTTCTCGAAACAATAACTAAATATCATCAGAATGCTATTTGTAAAAAATAATAAATAAAAAACATCTATTTAATGTATTTAAGTGTAAAAATTACTATAATTTAAAGAGGTTATTTCTACAAATCATTGCTACCGGATTTGGTAAACAATACCGTTTAATTATCAATTTTAGATTCTTTCTTGCTGTAAGCACAATAGTAAGTGAACAATTATTCTTTATTCTAGTATGTCTTACAAAAATCAGTAACTGTTTCACAAATAAATGTGTTACAAATTAACTTAAGCTTTGATAAAGATACGGTTTTATCAATTTTCACTTACTTTATTTTATGAAATTATCATTTTTTAAATGAATAAATATTGTATTTGTGCAAACTTGTGTCGTCTATATTTAAAATAAATTAATCCACTACATATTTAAAATAGTGAAATGTTCGTTGTTAAATTTAAACCGGTTGAGAATTTGCAGTCAATTAAAATTACCTCATGTTGCATTACTATTTCTGAATTTAGATATATGATATTTGTTGGTATAAAGATTAAACATAGTTTTTTGGTATATTTTCGTAAAAAAATATTTTGTCACTTTCTCTTGTATGATAACGACGTGCTTGAACTTTCTCTAATCAAGTATTTATATTTATAATTCAACTATAAGAAAATCGTAAAAAAACGAGATAGATAAATTGGATTTTTTTATAAAGTTATACAGTTTTCTCACTAATGTACTAGTTTAAAAAATATGGAATGTTGATTGGGCATATTTATTTTAATTCTTAATATTTTTTTCAATAGTTACAAGAGGAAAATGGTTATCTATGTAATTATTCGAAATATGTTAAAAAGCATTGACTAAATCCCCTTAATATTGGAATACATGTTTTTACTTACAAGTTGTAATTAAAGCTATTTTCTGTCCTTCAAAAATAAGATTGTATATTCCATCGATAAAATATTAAGGTAAACTGAAACTGGCTTATTATTCTGGTTTAGTACATTATACTTGATATTCCTTAGAGACAGTTATACTGCTTTACTAAGGATTTCTTAGAAAATATGAAAGCAAACATTTTAAAAAAACTTATCGTTTGTCTTTCAATGTAGTACAGAGTAAAATAAATAGAATTGAGTAAGACGAAGCATTAAAAAACACAAGCTGCGCAGAAGACTGGAGTGTAAAATTAATATTTAAACGAAGCTTTTGCTGCACATTTCTCTCAAGTACAGCGTTTTCCAAACATTTTTTCAGTTTATAATTTCACGAAATAATGAATTGGTCTAAGATTTAGAAACTTCTGACTTACCTGTTGTGATATATAAATTAAAACTAAGAATTGATATGCAAGCTTTTTAGTGGTATTATATTTAATATATTTTTTTAAACCATGTCCGCTCCCAATGTGGAGTATATGGACTCCTAATAAAGTTTATCTCAACAGAAGTGTTTCTACGAGAACTGCTTAATACTCAGTTGCTCAACCTCTCTTTTTCCAAAGAGAGTAGGGATAGAAGGATAGGGCTAGGACAAGACTAGTGGTAAGCTAATTGCTCTCGATACGCCCGTTCAAAGGATAGGATGGGTGGGAGTGAGGAATATAAGAAATTACATACATCCATGCCTACGAACAGAAATCCATAAATCGATTGAAAAATCAATTTATAAAACTGTCCGTACCGGGATTCAAACCCGGGACCTCCGTAACCGAAGCCAACAACGTTGACCACTCGACCACACAGGCGGAGAAATGACCATTGTCTCGTTAATATCAAATTATTTTAGGGTATGTATGTAATAGCAGTAAAATGAAAAAGATATTTAATACAAATAGCACAGACAATATCATTGGACATACCAACGACCGGAAGAAACCAAGTAAATAATGTTCCCAACAATTCAGCATTTATATTAATTGTTTGTAATAAAACTAGAGAAATTTAAAACCACTGTCATGGACGGATCGGATTACTTAAAGCACCATTTCATGAATATCACTCTCTTTAATCTTTCGTATTTAAAATGGATGATCCAAATTGAATTTTTACTTTAAGCCATTAGGTTTGTCAACATTTACACAGGTCGATTGAAAAGTATCTTTACCATTCAAATTAATTCACATCACATTTGGACGATATTTACATTTAAATAAATTAATGACACCATTGACTTGTAAATTTAACTTCACCAAATTTCAAATATTTTAACCTTTAATAATCCAACAGTGTTGATGATATAAAGATATGATTTTAGTCACAGTGCGTATTTTTGTTGATAGTATAAAATTTCTTTGTTGGTATTGAATTAACTCTCGCGGCTTGGAGACTAGAAAAATACTTCTCTGCCGATGGGGGTCGTTTAGGGACCCCAGTGGTTTCCTCATTATTGGTCTTATTCTTATGAATTTAAAAAAATATATATTCTAAGGGCTTTAAAATATCTCTCTGCATCATTTCTCATACAATTTTTTATAAAAATCCGTAGTTTTTTAATAAATAATCATATTTTAAGTTGCGCGTAAAAAAGACGTCAATCCAGTGCAAATATTAATTTGCTACTGTCGCGTTCAGCGGCGTTCAGCCTAGTTATCTTACGAACGATCTCTGATAAGTGGGCGCTTATCTCTTATCTTATCGTATTTGTGTAAACTACAAAAGGTCCAAAAAAACTATGATATAAGAATACCTTAATTATAAACATTTTATCACCCGTATTAAAATAGATATTTAAGAAAATGTAGGTATTGGGGTCGCATTTCTTGAGCTTAGAACCGGAAAAGTTAAAAAAAAAGTGATTTGATTTATATCGGAGATCGGAGTATGACGCGAACATGAAATGAAACTAAACAATACAAGAAATACGTTAAAATTTGTTAAACTTACCTGCTAGACTAAACATTATAATTCGCAGAAAGTGAAGAATCCATTAAATAGCCAAACAACTTCCATTACCTTTTTTGTTAATAGCTTGTTATTATTTTTAAATTTGAATAGTACAGTGAAATCGTTAAGTAGAACAGGAAACTGTGGATTTATATCATTTACTAATAATCAAGTCGTTCATGATTGTTGTTTCATACTATGAACACCCAGTGCACTGATATATTTCATCAGAAATTTGTCGAAGAGATTTCTTTATCTATCTCTAAGGATAGGGTCAGTGTTGGATTACTCCATACGCGAAAGAGGTGCGCGCTTAGGGCCTCTGGATCTTAAAGGCCTCAAAATAAGCATATATTATTAAGAGTCATTCAATTTTTAATATTCATTCGTATTTTTTCAAAAAAAAAAAAATTTTACGCTTTTATGTTATTATAACAACAGGGCACATTTAATGCTTAATGGCAAAGTAGTCGTTCCCGCTTCGTCTCTTTATTTAAAGACTGGAATGGTAGGACATAATTTTCAAACATCACAAACATTTATGTTTTTGAACATAAATCAATAAATCTATCGACAAAATGCTTATCGTACATGGATTCAAACTCGTGAGATCCGTCAGAAAAACTCACGACATTGGCCACTGCACTACAAACCTGAATAATATTATTTACCGAAGAAATAGAAAATAAAAAAAAATAACCAATAATCAACAAGAAATAATAGTGTATGTGAAACTTATCTTTAGTAAGATAACACAGTTATTGATACGTCATGTTTTAATCCATCACTACAAAAACGAGGTCATGTAAATAAATAAGAAAATTATAAGTAAAGTTTTAATATTAAATATCATACGATTATTATGTAACATATTTCATGTCTTCATCTCCACTCGTAACGTTTTAATAACGCCAATAAATATGACAATTAAAACTAAAAACATCATTTTTAATGCACACTGCCAATTAACATCAAAAACTACGTTAATATCTAAGCGGATCTACTATGATGATAAACTTCACTGCTGGCATGAAATGTAAATGATAATTTTCAGAAACCAAAAAGCTCGCATTCGAATAAAAGTTTTGTGAAATACCTAGTAACGCAATCAAGGGAATAGTGCCTGGAAACTTTTATAGGCTCGCAGCAGTCCAACTTAACATAAATGTTTCAAATTACTACTTTAATGAAGTCAGCATAATTATTGCCATTTGTTTCAGAGTATTTTATTCATTTTTTTATCAATTCTTATGTATGATAGAACAAAATTAAATGTGCTTTCTATGAAGAAAAATGTTATTTATTGAATTCGTAATTGATTAGTAGAGCACTTTTAAAATAAGGTTTTCATAGATTATCTAAAAATTCTGGGATCCTAATTTAACTATATTATATATTCCTTTTAGAACTAAATTCTTGTTCATACTTAATATGCTTATTGAATTGGATTATACATACATTTTTTTTAACTAGGTATATCCGATTCCAATTTAGAGGATAGTGAAGTGTTTAATAAGATCTGGTTTTAATTGAATCACTCAAAAAAACAGTTTTCATATATAATGAGAATAGAAGGACTCCTACTAATGATTTGTACCGATTATTCAAATATTTGACATTTTTTTCAAATATTGGTTTTTCATAAGGTTCATTTTTTTTAAAACGAATAAACTTATACTAACTCAAGACACATTAATGTGCGTTAATAATTTAAATAAAATGATGAAATTCATCAACTATATAGATTTCGAATATTTATTTTCAACTAATAATATTATTTGAAATCCCTAGATATAACATAATATTACTTTGCTTATCGCCCTGTTTCAGCTTTTCGGAAATTCACAAAATGATTCAAAAAGCAATTTGAATCGAAAATTTTTATCAATATTCTGGTTCAAAGAGTAAAAGTGAAAGAATAATTATCATAAACAAAAATTAATAGTTATCTTTCGTAAATATTGGACGAGTCGAATATTTGTGTCACTTTTTCATAAAAATAAATTTCGTCATCGTATTGAAAAGCAAACATCATAGTTTCAAAATCTGTGAGAATGTACATAATTTGAACGATTCAAATTCAATATTGAAATCCAACCAAGCACCTTCAGTCGAAATCTTAAATTAAAACATCATAGAATTTGATTGCACTGCTATCTGGTTTTTCATACTGTAAAATATCTATCACAAGTAATACAAACTGTGTTCTTACAATCTTAATTCATCTTCAAAATTCAGTTTCCAGTTCCTTCAGTTTACCCTGCTTCCGTTGCCCTAGATCCATTCCCTAGAGCAGGCATGATCAAAACTTGCCCGCGGGCCACATGTGGCCCTATTGGAGGATTTTTGTGCCCTTTTCGAGGTTTTCAACTTTCTTTACATTTTGCATTATTTTATTAGTATACTGCATAAAAAAATATGACTAAATTTGTGACGAATTTGGAATTTTTGCCTTTTGAAATTTTGCATCCGCCGCTAGTCATTCATTCTTATTAATTCCAATTTCTAAAGACCCCCAAAAAGATAGAATCATAAATTTACAAACCATGATTTTCTGATGATTACTAACTACTAAGTAAGCGTTGTGGGACAGCGGTAGCCAACTGAGAAAAACAGTTTAGCACGTGCCGGTTGCTATCTCGCTCTAATAGTCAGATTATATTTTATTAAGAATTTTACAAAATAATAAAATCATTATGAGCTGTTTATTTTATTATTAATACAAAAATATCGTAGTATTATTAAGGTTCAATGTTTTTATGAGTGACCCATAAGAGACATGCATTATTTCCCCCAAGTGATTTCAGTTGGGCATGCCTGCCCTACAGCCTAGGACAGTGATGGCGAACCTTTTTGAGTTCGCGTGCCAAGAATCTTCAAATATTTTTTCTCGATTGTGTGGCTTGCCTAGGGTATCCAATCCCGGAGCTTTTTTCTAAAATCTTCAATTCCCTATACTTCTTCCTCAGATTATCTCAAAACCTCGTTTTTTTTTTAGCTCACCGAGGAATTTGAAATCCAAATTCTCAAACGTGCCACCTCGAGCGCGCGTGCCGTAGGTTCGCCACCCCTAGCCTAGGAGATAGCTCGATACACCGCAGACAAACAAAATGCAGCGTCACACATTTCAGATCTCACTCACTCGTAGGCAGACCGTGTTGTATCTCAGCTCAGAACGGTAATGCTTCATATAAATTGCATATGCAGTTGATGGGACAGACTGTTAAGTGAGTTTCCTCACTTGTGGTTGAGAATTCACCGCTTTTGCATTTAGCAAATACCTCGAAAATCACGCCTCGTGAATCATATCAGTTGCATTGCATATTTGGTACAGTTTGTCTCGTATGATATAACTTAGATTGTTTTATTTATCTTAACTATTCTGCAACTAAACTTATTTAACCTTAAGACAATCAATTACCTTCAAACAAACTCCGAAAGAACACACAACTTTATAATGTTTCGTAATTATTTGCCATCTTTATTGCACGATCACTGAAATATCTCCATATCTCAACAGAGCTTTTTACGAAAACTTTTTGTTAGTCAGTTACTCAACCATTTTTTTAAAAGAGAGTAATAGTGGAAAGATATGGCTGGTATAGGACAAGTGGTAAACAAATCGCTCTCGCTTTGCCCTGTTAATTTTACGATTGCAAGAGTGGGAGGGATATATATCTCAAATACCAACGCCTTTAAACAGAAATCGATCTTGTAGATCTAATATTAGTTTTGATAATTCATTTTTACTATTATTGATTTGAAAAAATATTTTCAAACGTCTTTCGGCATAAAAAAATTTCAAAGATTTTTTTTGTGAATATTGATATCAAACATGAAAAAATTTAGAAAAGGGTGCCGGAACGCCGTTCTACCATGTTGCACTGCTGCATTGCTTAAAACATATATATGCTCACAGACAGACACTTTTGTGTTGAGTTAAAAGTTCGTATGTACTCCTTTACATAAAAATCTGTCTATCGCTCATCAGTAAGTAATTCATACATTAAATATTAAAAATGGATTTTAATTCTAATTATTTAAGTTTCTTCTAAACTTCTAGTTAATGTACACATTGAAAAGATTTCACATTTTAACTGCAACATATACACAACTGGCCAAGTTTTAGCGGATATAAATCAAAGATACTTTAAAATATATACATATAACATATATGTTATATAACGTTTCAAAGCTCTGTATACGGTATAAATAAACAATAGTATAATATATAAATTGTCAGTAATGTGTGACTGCTGACCTTAACACTGATACAATAAACCACAAAATTGAAAGATAAAGTTCATTTTAGTATTTAAACTTCATTATTAGATTTTACACTTTATTTGTGGTACAAACACAATCATTTTTTTACTTAATTGATCTGATTTTCGTTTCTAAAATACTTTTTGTAACATTCTGTTCTTAACTAGTTATTTCCGTAACATCAATTTGTATGTTCACTTGGAATCTGACAAACCGTGTGCCAATCAAACAGGTGAAACCAAACAATTACCAATCAATGTTGGCAAATCTACCTTTTGAAACACATTTCGACTTCTCTTTATCGTCTCTTAGTTTTATACCAATTTGTGGAAATAAGAAATACATAGTTTTTTTTTATGGTAATCGATAATATGAAAATTTTCGTTAGTATTTTTCTGTGATAAACGGTCCAAGGTTTAATATTAAATTTAATTTGATAACTTTGTTAATTCACGTGTTGTGTAACAAATGTGTTGTGTGACAACTGTTTTTCCTCTAAACCCTTCCCTTACTATGCAAAAAAAGCACAAGCTCCTGAGCTGTGTATCCGTTACACATCAGGCAAACAGGAGTGAATCATGACAATTATATGTAGTACTGCTGTAGTAGTGTTATATAATTGATCATCAGGCAAACGGGAGTGAATCATGACAATTATATAACACTACTACAACAGTGCTACATATAATTGTCATGATTCACTCCTGTTTGCTTGATGTGTAACGGATACACAGCTCAGGAGCTTGTGCTTTTTTGCATAGTAAGGGGAGGGTTAAAGAAACATTATCAGACAGAACATATCAATGTTAATGAATCATTATGTCATCAATTACAAAATACTGGACTTTTTTACTGGACAATGAGAGGGAGGTTATGATACAAACATTGAAATTACTAATTAAAAATAATTATTGTACTATAGACGGTAAATTTAAATGGAAACATATTTATCAATAATGTAAATCCAAACATTAATTTGTAATTTAAGAATCAAAATCTTCTTTTAATTTATTCGTAAGCCTTGTGATATTCTGTGTATAAAATGAAAATCTACAAAGTTATCGAAAATATGTATAAAAGATTTTACAAAATCAATGTCACGAAACGTTTTGTTCTAATCAAAAGTGTAACCAGTACAATGATTAAATTCAGTATGAATATCAAAATTATTACCTGTTTGGTAATAATATTATGTTTTACATCGAAATTAATAAAGCAGTATTATAATTAATAAAAAAGTTTACAATACTACTCTGATTCTGTGGCAGACCGGTTATAATGGTTTGCGCCATTATTATGGTATCTGTTTAGGTTGAGATGCGGTTATCTGAAATTCGCCAAAAAGTAAGTATGATAAATTATTGTTTTGTCACATTCGGATCATTCTTTCAAAATGTAGAATAAAAAATGCTTTTCACCTTCGCAAAAGTAATGTTCCTGTTTTTATCCATTATTCATTAATTATTTCAGTATTTATACCTTGACATCAAAATTTTCACTGAAACATTTTTGGTGAAGTTCATTAATCATCGTTATTTTTTGTTTGGTATCTAAGCTATGATTTAACGCTCGTTTTTTGAATTGGTTTGCGCGGTTTTGTCTGAAACTTCTTCAAAAATACTTTTCGTCGTACAACTTACAAAAAAAAATTGTTTTAAATATTTTTTCCTATAATGAGAGAAAAATTATTCCGATGTATTTTCACTTAGATGCACGTTACGTTATACTTACCTTTTTGAATTGTTTTTTAGTATTATTAAAAAAAATGTTTTCATGCATGATACGTGTTTCGCTTCTTTGCCAAGCATTAAAATAGGTTGTAACGGCTTTTTTTAATAGACATTTTCGAGGTTACTCTCTTTAAAATAATTTCAATTAGAAATTGAAAGCACGAAAATAACTTAAAGAATATTGAAATAAGTATTAAATTTAAAACAAAATCTGTCTGGTGTGTTTGGTTAAAATGACGACTCACATTTGTTTTTTTGTCGTAAATGGAATATTTCATTCTTCTGCGGCCTGAAAAATAATAACAATAGGTATAATATTATAGATAAAATTTAACATGTGGGAAATCTCAAATAAATATGTATGGTATTTAATAAGAAAATACGATATGAATAACCAAAACGGAAGACGATAAAGAAGCTATAACATCAGTTTTATTTTTTTATTATTTTTTAATGTTTCTTCAAAAGAACATGTTGTGTTATAATATACTTATAATTATTCTGCGGATCATTTTTAAAATAAAATTAGAACAATTCTATTCTAATTTTATCAATTATTGATAATGCAAATTTTATTTTTTTATACTTTTACTTTATATATAAAAAGTGTTTAAGAAGATGAAAACCAACAAACCGTAGTATTATTATGTTAATAATAAAAAGTGTTTCTTCTTGGCTGAAATTTGATAGGTAATAAAACATTATTCCCTTGTGTCAACGTTTTGCCTATGTTACCAATATCAACGAAAAAAGGTTTAAAGACGAAAAGATTTCTACTTTATCCATTGGCGTCTAACACGTTCGATTAATCTTCCTTTATATAATGATATCCACTTTTTTAACTTGACATAATATAAAGCAACTAGTTTTTAGAACCAAACATAAAGTTAACGTCTGTTTTATCTTTTCACGTGAAGACAAATTTTAAATCGTACTTGTCAACAATATGAAGCGTCACTTATTCTTTGTATAATATATTTTTACTTTTTTTATTACACTGATCATTAATAAAACTTTTTTTTCGATCTTAAGTAATTCTACAACAATCTGAAAATCCCAACTAACATATTTCCTTAGGACTGTCTATCTTTCATTAGAATGGTTTTATTCACTTTTAGGGTGTTCACTCTCAATACTTGGTGGAAAAGCATTATATTAATAAAAACAAAATATTCTTCTGTACTTTATTCCACTTTATTTAAAAGGTCAGGAGCATTGTCAACTGATAAGAAATATATATAAACAGTGCTATTTATACGAAAATAAATTGAATTTACACCTTTTCATTTCATTTAATTTTTGTATAAATAGCACTGTTTATATAAAATTATTGTCAAGGTGGATAGTTGATTATACACGATTTATCAAAAAAAAATCATAAGTCAACCGGCTTCGAAACAAAATCAGACCAATAATATTAAATATTTACGTTTAAAAAAACAGGATATATTGTCAATGAAAGCCACTGGCAGGTACGTTTTAAGATTTTCGCTTCGCATTGCATGCTTATTTCCCAGGACACTGAATAAAACCTTTGAAAAATCTGATATAGTGATAAAATCAAATGTTTACGCAAATGAAATAATAAATGAGTATTTGAAAGCGCCAGGGTTTGATCAATAAAACTTTGAATTCGTTTTTAAACATACGTTGAAGAATTATAAGAATATAACTATACATAGTAAAAAACATTGCTGCTATTTTTGACTAGTTTCTAACATAACTATAGTCTTCTAACAAGGAACTATTGTGAATTCATTGGTCAAACAACTACGAACAATTGAAATTGGAGTTAAATATACACATTGAATCTCAATTATATATTTTTTTACTAATATTATAATCATTGTTCTTTTTAAGTAGTATAATACACCCACGATTAAATATAGTAAAGATATTATCTAGTCTTTCTATGAGTTATGTTTTAAAGTTTTTGATTTTTCGTATTTCAAACATTCGGAGTTCACAAGTTCGTTGTCCCACCACCGCCAGCTATGTGTGTGCAGGTGCTGTATTAATAAAGGTAAATAAAAAAGGTTTAAAAACGAATTGCTGAGAATTTTTAGAAATAAATAAGGTATTAACAATAAAGAAATATTATTAAATAATATCTTAAATAAAACAGGTTGTTCGCCACTGCTAAATTTATTTTCCAACGGTTTTACCCTTCCTTATTGATGCAACTCGTTAGTTAATCATTTCTTAACGTAAATGTCATTTGTATTACCATTACCATGTTTGTTTTTCTAACATCCCTTCTTTGTCTCCCGTTTTTATTTTATTTTTATTGTAATAAAATATCAGAATAGTAAAATTAAGATCATTCGTACTTAAACAAGCATTTGTGGAAGTAAGACTGTCTAATGATGCCTCTGAAAGAGGCAAAACACGTGTCACAGTTTGTAACACAATACGTGAAATAATCTAAGTTTTTTTATATTTTATATTAAAATGAACTTCCACAACGTTACCGCCGAATTCAACGAACGTATTAATAATTATTCAATTACTACCTTTAATTTGCATTCTTTATAAAGTATTATTTTTAAGAATCTTAATAAATTACTATAGCATTTCTAGTTATAAGAGTTTGTTAACGATTATGAAAATATTATAGATCAATTTAACCACCCTTATTAAATCAACACTTACATAATTGATTTAGTTTACACGTGAGCAAATGTCGTACAGATTAATTAAATTTTCTTGCGTCGGTTTTCATTCGTGATATTAATAACTGTTACCGTTATATTATACGTATTTATTTAGAAGCTTTGATCTGTGTCATAATGCTTAACATTGGCAAATATTTAATACTATTAAATCATAGACGATACTTATCTTACTCAAATAAACTGATAATAGTTAATAAAAAATAATATTAATTTATTTAGATCGTCATTTACATTCCAGTTTTTAAGTAGTTAATTTCAAAAGAAAATTCCATTACAGCTAACAATAAACAAGATGTTTCAATCGCTTTTAGATTGATATATTTTAATCTAACTCAACTAATACCATGTTAAATTTAAATGGTCTATATTGTATACCTCTTTTAATAAAATCTAAGTACAATCGTCTTTATTTGGTTTTTTGGTAGATTACATGTTTTTATTTTACGGATATAATACTTTTACAATGTGTATTAATTGAGATTGCTTCACTTTTACGATACTTTATGACATGTAGAATATTAAAACACTTCTAACTTTCTTTTTCTAAAATTCTACTTGGCTCACTTCATCTCTAATGGGCCCATATATTCTTTAATTAAAAAACTGCAATAGGCTTAAATGGTGTCTGCTACAAACAATACATTTTTTGTCATAATAACTCTGCCATCTATCAGCAGTGCTGATTCAGCACTTTACCTGGGACATTTTTTTTTAATCCAACTTCGTACATAAAATACTCGATTTTCCAGGTCATAGTTAAGTAACACATGTAATAAACAATATTATTTGTTATATTCGTAGTCATTAATTGATAATATTACCTCAGACTTGGAAATAAAAGAACTTATTTTTAGTATGTTATATTGTATAACACGACTTATATTTTTTATGCTAGATTACGTTCAAAACATTTGTTCTTTGTTAAATCTATGTAGAGTCAGTATTCAACGATACGCAATAAAAACTCCAAAGAAGTCAAGCCGTATGTTAGTTCTCTCTATTTTTTTAGAATAACGGTCCAATATTATTTCATTTTTTCACAATATTTTTTTTAGCAAATATACCAATTTTCTAATTTTTGATAGTTTTTTGATGATGTTCTATCTATTTCGAAAATTTTTGGTCTTAATTATATTAGTAAACTTTTTATTATTTTATACGTCATCGCCCTGATATATTTATTTGTTTTAAAGCAATAAAGTAGTGATGCACAATCTTTATCATCAACTGAAAAAAATAATTGATAGAATTTGTTTCTACCTTACGCAAATCAATGATTCATTTCTTCATTAAACCATTACTTCGTTAGATTTAAATGGATAAATAAAATGCCGCAAATCCAATTGTCTTTATTGAAAAAAAATCCGAGAATGGAGATACTAAAAAACTGAAAGATTCAATCATGTCTTTCAACGTAAACTCATAAAATTCTTACCCAAAGCCTATATCACTCGTTGGCTGTTGATATAATATCAGTGATGATTTGGTCCCGTGATCTATTTTTTTGTCAATCGCACATTTGATATTTTATTAAGGGATGTTTCAAGACTCAAATAACCTATACCAACTTTTTTCTTTGGTTTTATCCCTTCTTCTTCTTTCTTTCGGCGCTACAGTACGGGGAAACTTTGGTCGCTTCTAATAATCTTCTTTATTCAGCTCATTCCTCCGGTTTTCTACACCAGTTACTTACCTCCAGCACTCGCAAGTCATATGACAATACATCCATCTATCGCAGGTTTTTTTACCTTATTTTGGTAACGGGAACATTTGATAATTACGATAATAGTGACGGGCGCACACCAAATTTCTAAAAAAACACGAATTTAGTCACGTATGCTATATTAAGTATAGTATTGCTCAATTGTTATTAGTCGGCAAATAATACATTTATATGACTATGAAGGTATTTAAATAATATGAAATACAATAAAGAGTACAAAAATATATTAAAAATAACACAGTAAAATTAGTGTGGTCTTTGGCATTGCATTTCACTCAATAATTTTTAATGTTTGAAGTGTTAGATTTTCATCTTAATCGTTAACATTTTTTGATATAACATACTTTACAAGGATGCATGAAAATAGCTCCGCGGGCGCACAGGTGCCCTTTCTAGCACTGAGTTAAAAATTCATGATCTAGAAAATTCGCGGTCTTCCAGAGTTCCGTCTTTCTCAATCAAATTAATTGATTATAAAACTTCAGCATTGCCAATGGTTTTATTTCCACGAAAAGTTATTACAAAATGGTTGTCTTTTTCTTTTATTTTTAATATCACGGAAAAGGGGTGACTTTGTTTAACTTACAACAGGTATGTTAGAGCTCTAAATTCTGCGGTTTGGGATCGGGCATGGCGTAACCAACCATATAAAAATGCTTATTTATTTTCAGTGCACTGTTTCATTTTTTCTACACATATTGATTTATTTACACTCCCGTTGTCAAGTAATTCGGCTTTAATAATGCAATATAATAATACCTTACGCATGATCGGACCCCTTTGTAGTCAATTTTGCCAGACACTTAAGCCAATTTTGCTACACATAATAATAGAAGGGGATAACATCAAATTTGAATGTATGGATAATTATTGTTCAGTGAAGAGTACAATAGATCAGTAATTTGGAATCAATAGATATGTGTTAAGTAATAACATATATATCATTATGTTGATAGCCCGAAGCTTTAATCAGATATACAGAATTGATTACAATGAGTGTGTAAGGCATAAATTATATTTACTACCTGAATTATTTCCCTGTGGAAACATGTATGACATGTAACGAAAATCTGTCAAACATCTTTTAATCTCGTATAAACTAAAATCGATGGTGCTTCGGTCGAATATCATAGATAATAATACAATATTTGAACCACATATTCAAAGTTCATTTCTATGTATGTTACGTTTCTACCATGACTTGTCTTCCATTTCTTATATTTGCAAATTGCAATGACATTTTTAATCTCTTATACAACTATAGAAAATGAATACAACATTTACAAGAAGAGCTTGTATACATCGTTATCTGTTCGATAGACAGAGTCGAAGAATGATTTCACAGACTTATAATAATGCTGATTTTGATCAGCATTTTGTTTTCTTTACTTTTGAACGTCTTTAATATGCCCAGTATTCATTTTTATATGTAACTAACTGGTTCCCGGCAAACGTTGCAATGCCACTCAAAGAAAAAAAGTGTTTGTGTTTTAATTGTGTTTATTGATGTGCATGTTTTCTTCTTCTGTCTGTTTGACGTTTGCTGCCGATTTTTCATGGTACGACTCACGCGCCACCTACTGTAAGTTAATTGTACTTTAACCTTCGCACATGTGCAAGCATACGTTGTCAAAATGAACTGTATGGCAGACATACAAACATTGATTTTTTATATATAAGACCTACTGTAAATTAATTTTACTATGCTTTTACCTTCCCGAAAGTGCAAACGAAAAGTTTTTTAAAGTTTTATTGCAATTGGATGAACGGTGTGGCTACGCATACAGTACGAACAAACAAACATTCATTTTTATATACGTATATTAGATTGTGTATTTCAGTGTTAAGAATACATGAGCACACTATCAATTAATTTAAATCGTTTGTTTAAAAATATTTGAAAATATTTGTTCATAGACAATATAAATAATTTCAAAAAATTGTTAAATTTAATGTCGTCAGCATACTGGCAAAATACGTTTAGTCAAAAACTGGTGGTTTTGAGTTGTGAATGCAGATAGATATAATAGATTTTAGCTTGTTATATCTTATTAAAAAATGGATTCAAGCGTATTCTGTGAATTTTGACATACTATATCTACACCAGTTAGTATTTCTATATAAAACTATAAATGATATAACGCTTTTGACTATGTGTATTGAATTCGTTATTTATTCTCAGTTTCACGAACTGGTTGGAACGATAAGTAGTAGATATATTGCATAAAAAGAAATGTAAAAACTTCACGATTATCGAAAATGACGGTTATTTCAAAACAAGGTTTTTTGTCTTATCCTATTCTGTCGGTATACCGACAGTATAAACTTTGTATGTGAGGATTAATTTACTTTGAAGTTTTCAGCAATTAAAATCGCTTAAGACTTTTGTACGTGGTGAATTTTGAACGAAGGTAAAGCTAGTCTAATGCTTAGCACGGAATAAGATGGATGCAACGTAATTGCGTTAAGCACGAAACTGCACACTTAATACTACAATGTAAATAATGATATCCTGCTTTTATGTACAAAGCTCAGGGATTCATTCTGACGATTGTGAATTGTGAGGTTAATATTTAATATAAAACAGAAAGCGTATTATTTCATATAAACATACTTAAATTTAAATATGATATTTCAAAGAGTGACAGCTTTAAAAATTTCATTGTCAATTTTTGTCAAATTTAGTAACTTTCATCTGCATTCTGAGATCTCTTATATTAATAAAGAACAGATCAGAGTTGCAGTTTTTACCTCAAAATCGATGCCACCGTGGATTAAAAAAAGATAAACAGTATTACTATAAATTCCTTTCTAAAGAATAGTAAGTAAACTCTAAGACTTGTCTACACTTTCAGTTGTTATGATACCTGCCACATTAAAATATATGAATCTTTATTGTCATAGAATAAAACATTCCAAATAAAATAAAGAAGGAAGATATTTTTGCACTCAGCTTTCTACGTTTCCGATTCTGTCATAAAATATACTAACATTGAATTTAAAACTTTATTCTTGCCCATTGCTTTCAGACATTCGAGTAAAATCATTTTAATACTACAATGTGTTCTTGTACAATTAGTATTAAAAATCTATCACAAAACTTTCACATTTACGTATTTTAACAGTGCCAAACATTTGAGTGTGACGGTGTCGTTAAAAATGTTAATAAATTCAAATAATTATTAATGAATGTAAAAATTATTATCATTTAGTTTTCTTAATAAACTATGAAATTATGGAATTAAAAAAACTTTTAAATTTTTAGTAACCAGGGCTGTAAAGTAATTTATCACCATGTACTGCGAATATTTTTTTTAGTAAGAAACCATTTTAATATTATTCGTTTGTTTATTAATTTAAAAACTTAATAAACAAACACGTGTTTGCTGAAAATTCCCGGCAAATAAGCCACAAGCGTCACTTTCTTTATTAATTCAAGGCTTAAAACCCAACCGACTCAATTCCTTATATATTTACTCTACTCAATTTTGATATTTAAATTTGACTGATTTTTTTTCCATTATTGTGCGGCTTATCCAAAATATTTTGAATTCAAATAAATAGATTAAATGACTGCCTTACAACTAGTTCTCATAAACAAAAATCTGTAGAGATTTAATATTAGAAGTTCGCATACTCAATATTTAGATGGTATATTATTGAGTTTGACTATTTTCGTTTATTTTATTTACTTCTTATGATTTGACATAGTTTACTACAAGATACAAATTAAACTACTGCTTTACAACCAATACCCGTAATACATGTTTAAATGAGAAGACAATATGTTCTACATTTGGATGCTTCATAGTTATAAACCTTAATTATTGTGTTTGTATTTTTAAAACAGCTCTTATTAAATTTTACACAAAACGTGTCGTTGATAAGACTAGATATATAACAATAATACGATTTTTAAAAAATACGTAATCCGAATCTTTTGTCAGTTTATCTCAAACCATTTTACAACACATAGTGTATTTTTAATTAGTGGGGTTTTTTTAATATTTAAAAAAGACTTTTATGAAAAATTATTCTGTATGTTATCTAGAATATGTTCAGTAATCATTTACTCATGAAAAGAAATATTGAAACATTTTATAAATACTTTACTATAATATGTTACTACACACGAGTGTCAAATTATCATTTATCATAACGTATCTTAAATGCGTGGTGATAGCAATCCCCCGCGGTTACCTGCTCGATTCATTTTCATCCTATTTGGAACTGTCGGCAAGTTGGACTTGTGAATTGATTTCCCGAACGCACACGTGTTCGTCTCTATTCAGGGAAAATTATCGTTTAATTGATGTATCTTCACCCCACATTTATATTATAAGTCAAAATCATCAGATAATAATAATGGTTTCAAAAAATATTGTAATGTTTTGTTTTAAAGAATAATTACCAATTGTTTTGATGTAAGTAATCTCCAGATAATCTCCAGTTTTTTTCAACTTTTTTTATCTATATCTCCTAATAGAGGTATCTTAACAGAAATTTTTCTACGAGAACTGTTTGTTTGTTACTCAATCAATCGCTCAATCTTTTTTTTTCAAAAGAGAGTAATAGGGAAAGAAAGATAAGGCTATGACAGGACTAATGGTTAACTAATCGCTCTGGCTACGCCTAATTATTGAAGTATCGGAAAGGTACGAGGGAGTTTTAAGACATCACAAACACCCATGCTTTCGAACAGAAATCGATTAATATATCGAAAAATGCTCTTCGAAAAATCGAACAGTGAGTTGCGGTACGGAAGCTAACAACGCTAATCGCTACGCCAAAGGATCCGGCATATTTCAACTAAATATTGCGAGTGACTAGAACTGAGAGATTAGAATTATAGCAAAACATTGGCTGTTCCACTATCGCTCTGTTCTTTTTACAAGTAGAGTGAGAAAATAAACGACTCATTGATAATCCAATAAGAATTGAACAACACGTTTTTTTTTCTTTTCAACACTGCTACGTCAATAGCATGCTAAGTGAGGCAAAAAATGACTCGCAGCGAGTCCAGTTAGAATTGAGTTTAATAACCAGATTTTGATGGATTTAAAAGTGTATTTATTTTTATTGTAATAACATTTATACTCAACAATTTCATGTTTATTGTCAAGTGGAAACAAAAGGTAAGTTGGGACGGAGAATAAAACGATTTGACATAACATTTCGATTTCATTGTAGTGCTTAAAACTATTCCTCTCAAAATACTCCTCAAATGAATAAATCACATTTTACTCTTGGTAATATCTAAAACGTATGACTCACTTGTTAAGAATATATTAAAATATTTCGTATATATGGATTAATTTCCGAAAACGTTTTTTTCCAAAACCCTTTTCCAATTTATGTTAACTCTCTGCCAAATTTCCAATACAATCAAATAAATTTCATCTTAACCCTACTATCACTTCGACTTCAGCGAAGTGTAATAAAATATTCAAGTATGATTTAACAACTGTTCAAAGTCCTCCGATGAGCGTGGCCACTTATTTAATAAGTGGGGTCTAAAGGATCCCCAGCTTTGTGATTGTGGTAAACTAAGTGGAAATAAGTTATTGTGTTCTATTTTTGGCGAGAGAAAATTTCTTTAAGATATTGGTGGATTTAAACGCCAGAAAACATTATATTTTTTCGCTGTATTTATTCAAAAGTAATATTGTAAAAGTTCCGATTGTTTCTATACAATTTCAATTTTTTTTTTGGGTCTGATGGAACGATTCACCAGAGTGACATAATTAATATATTGTAGGGTGATTGCCAATTCATTTACAACTAAGTGGTATATTATGATAGCTGAATGGAATCTTCCGTACAACATTTTCCTGAACACGAATTTTCCACACGAGAGAACTCCGTACACTGATATTCCGAACAAGATTTTTCCGTCAACAGAAACTTTCATATATAGAAAACTAACATAATAATAAAAGTCAAATATTTATCAGGTTGTGAACAAACAAAAGATTTTATAATATGTATAGTCTTAATATTAAAAATTTTGGAATAGTCTGTATTTGAATTTTTCTGTGACAGGAAGTTTCTGTATACGAAAAAGTCTTGCTCGAAAGAATCGGTGTACAAAGTTTTTTGTACGGAGAATTCGTGTCCAGAAGAATCAAAGCACACCTGTATGTAATTATATAACATTGAATCTCTTTTACATTAGTGCTAAACGTAGTGCTAGTCACCATTTGATATGAGTTTCCACCCCTGCTTATATGAGAAATCTTTTAAAGCACCGTTAATACCAAATTGTAGTTTTAATTATCTTATAGAATTACATATTTGTGTATAGAAATGTTAATCAAATGAGGATATCTTTGATCATTTAACAAGTTATATATTATGTTTGTTGCTATGATAAAAAATCTAAATACAATTTATAAGAATTAGGTTAAAAAAATTATCATTTTATCATATTTAAACAAAATATATCTTTTTTTTCTATCAAAACTCACTTTCTTAAGTCAGTGCCATCAATCAATATTATTAACAACTTATTAGCACACGCGGCAAAATAATCAAACCTTTTTTTGAATAAAATAATCAAAACTTATCTCGTGCAGTTCATGGTTATCTCTGTTCCTCTTGTAATTTGGTTGCGTTTTGTAAATGTATAATTGAGTAATACGACTGACAACTTTTTTACGATGTGTTCACTCAGAGAATACTTCTCAAAGATTGACAAGACAAGCAGATCGAATCAACATTTAGTATTTTGTTCTAGAGAGATTCTTTATAAAAAATCAAACAAGTTGCTACTTTGATATTGCTGAATACATTTTAAATAACGCAACAGTCATTTTAAATTTTAATCTGTAGACCCAAGGGGCGTCGAAGTGCCGACCCTCCCACCCTGTTCAACAGAATGCCCACACTTGGTGTCGATTATGCAGAGTTGGGAGATTGATGCGTGAATTGGACCCTTCCAAACTCTCGAACACACGCACAAGTACCTACAACTGCGGATCTAATGCTAAATTATCTTAGGCACCATCTGCTCTCAAGCGCTGCTTGAGATTAAGGGTAAACTGGAAACATCCCGTATGGCAATTTAAATATTTTATGTCCAGATACACGCTAAGGTTTCTTGATATTATTTGTGTTATTCAGATGAGAATCTTTAAATAGCTTATCAACGGCAGGCACCAGTAGTTAGAGATTGCTAACTCATTACAAAAATCAGAATTTTACAAAGGTGAAAAATGAGATTTTTTTTGTATTTTCATGGTCGAGTGGTCAAGGTCGTTGGCTACGATTACAGTCTTCACGAATTCGAATCCCAGTACGGAAAATTTTTAAGCATTGATTTTCAATCGATTTATGAATTTCTATTCAAAGACATATACGTCTATAATGTCTTAAATTCCCTTTCCTCCATCTGGCCTTAATTCCGAGGCATAATAAGAGCGGTTAAATAACCACTACATTTTCATTAGTTGACGAATTAGATTAGAAAGAAACCGGTCCTGACCTTTATAAATAAATTGGAAATAAAGTAAAAAGGAATATTGTGTTTTTCTTTATATAATGCCTTTCCAGCAAGTAAGTATTGACCGTGAATAACCTAAAAGTGATAAAATTGCACACTAGCCTGCTTTTAGGAGGAATGAGTTTTATGAATTAAATTATTTACAAATATTGATGTATTGATAAACCAACAATATTTTAGTCATAAGGACTGGAGAATGGCAATACACTTTAGGGTTACAATGCAGTTCATAATTATATCTTTGCATTACACATTATTATTTAAAAAAAAAAAATTCGACCACTTTGTTACTTAATTTGTTATGCTAAAAATTTTGACACCTGTTTCACCTCTTTAAGAAGCATCATCCAACAGAGCGACGTAAGTTTACTGGATTAGGCTTTCCAATTAACCGCCATTTAACTAACCGGTTTTCGGTTTTTTTCTGACAAATAAACCGGTAACCGGTTTAAAACCGAAATAACATGTATTTGAATTAGGTTAGGAAGCAAAAAAAAAACGTAGAAATTTTTCAATATTAGGCATGACAGCAAATACTCCAAATTCAATCTAAAAACACGACATTTATTCTAAATGGGACTCTAAGTTACCAACCTTGTTTGCTATGGCAAAGTAACAATTACTATAACATGTGAAAAAATAATTTTATGAAAAAAAAAATATACGTCAAATAAAAAAAATAGAGCTTGAATATAAAACTCCCAAAGGAATGATGTTTAAAGCAATTAATTTAAAAAAAAAACCAACTAGATAAGTCAAGAAATCCAATGTATAGACAAAAATAGAATAGAAAACCAAAATATTCACTGTCAAAACATGTCAAATTATATGAAAGAGTCATTTCTGTTCACAACATGGACAACTTGAACAGAAGTAATTATCTACAATATATGTATTAATATATGATATATGATTGTTGTATTTTGTGAATGTTTTCCTATATAACGCAGAAATTTATTATAAAACATTTTTCTTTTATAGTAAAAAACAATGAAAAAAACTGAAAAGAGTAAATTTTGAAGAACCCGTAACCGAGAGAAATAAACCGTTTTCGGGTTTTTTCAAAACATCGCGATAAACCGGTTAACCGTTTCGGTTAAACAGTTGAAGCCCTAACTGAATATTGAAAAACACTAGTGTTGTTTTTATCGGTGATTATTATATGTAACCACCTTAACATTCAAACTAAGATGGCTGAGGGTTTATAGTTCGTAACATTATTTAATCATATAAACTTCCATTCGTTATTTAGTATTAAAAATCTCTTATATACTGATGTGTCATTTGAGAGACAATTTTAATAATATACGAAGATTTTCTTTTGAATAATACATGTCCCTTAACCGAATTGAGTGAAATGTATTGAAACAATTACCTTACTTAAATAATGTTATCGACTCCACAAATTACGGTATTTTTACGTCACAATACAATACTCACTGATAAGGACCATAATCTAAATTATATATGTTTTTAATTGTAGCAGAAACAAATACAAAGTCAACATCAAATATAGATTTTACAATAACTTATTCTTTTTTTTGTTACAATAATTGTAATCGATCAGAAAAAAATACTCTTAACGTGCACTCAATGACAGAAATAATTAGCTAATCACCTTCTTTTTAATAATCAAGCTATCTATATCTTGTGTTTCTTTTTATGATTTTTTAATACTTACCTGTGGCTGAAATTTTATTCTAGAATACGTTACAGAAACCACTTCAAATCGAAGCCACGTGACGTCAATCAAAGGATGCTATAATTTGTAAAAAAAATAATATTACAGTTCATTTTATGGTGAGAATAAATAATTTATCAATCGTTTTGTGAATATTTTTTTGGAGGAAATATGCGTTAATGTGTACAGCAATGACGCCAAAATACACACAAAATATTTGACAGGCTCTACCTTATTTTATATATTTTTGAAAGGTTCAGATGTTTATTATAATATGTAACATCGACTGTAAATGAATGATTCGTTTATTGAAATCTTTCAATCCGTTGAACATGTATATTATATATCTCTGAATTTATTGAAGAATAATGCGAAAAATAATGCTGAAATAAATCGATTACGCAAAGGTTTTAGCGTTTGTTTGTCAAATAAATATAATATTATACGGTCTAACGGAACGTGTCTAAAGTGACATGAAATGTGTCAGAAACAGTCGTTGTTACAAACCTGTCTCTACGCCATTTCACATACGAGCAATTTATTAGGTAATAATTGAAACCGCCATTAACCGTACCAGAGACAACATTAATATTATTACGTTTCTGACTATACAATATCTCTGCCAATATTTGATAATCTAATATATAAAAATGAATTTTTACAACATAAGTGCTAGTAAATCAATATGTTATAAGTTACAGATATAAAAATAAATTTATGTCCAAGATTGAAAAAGATTTTAACAGTTTTAAAGATGGAACGGTAATTTAGGTCACTAAATCAAGGTACATTTAATACAGTACAAACTGTATTAAATTTGATTATATCAGTAAATTTCTAATTTTCTAAATTTGCAAGTAAATTAATAAACTGATTTTTTTTTTAAAAAGAATACGTTGAATGAAAAAGCTTAGTTTTCTTCATAAATATATACAAATTGAAACAATGATAGCAAATCTATTATAAAACATGTTTTTACGATGTCCACTGTAATTCACATTTTTGTCGAATTTCAATACTATCGCAAACATCATATGTATCCATAACAAATTAAAAAACATATATTCAACATTTCGTACTGAATTAATTAGTTATATTTAGGAATTCTGGTGATACCGAAATCATGCTAAAATACCGATATTCATGAAAAATTTAAATATTATATTTTTGAAATTTGTTACGAGTTGTATCAATATTGACAGAGTTTCCGAATCAATGAGCCTTTCAACGATGTATTATTATTTTAAGATACCGATAGTTATTTATAAAAATCAACCATAAATGAAAATGATTATTTACAAGTCGATATTTTAGATAAAATATTGAAATACCGGCTTGATTTACTCGCCTGGTTTGTCGTTTTATTAAAAAAAATTATGCCAGTATTTAATATAAAATATATATATTTAATTATTCAATTGTGTAGTTTCTTGTTATTTTGATTGTGTCAACATTGGACCTGTTAAAAAAACACTCTTCAATACTAATAAGAAATGTGTACGAATGAATTTTTTTTTAATACTTACACCATGATTTATTAATAAAAAAAACAATATTCTGTTTTACTTTATTCCACTTTATTGAAATGTTCAGTATCGGTTTCGCTCATTGCAAGCATTGTCAACTGATAATAAATATAATTTAACAGTGCTATTTATACAAACATAAATTGAAATGAAAAGGTGTAAACAACAATTGCCATTAAAATTAGCTGCTATGAGCAGTTTTATAAGATACAAAAATATATACATAGTATTATTTTTTATGCAAAATTTAATTAAATTTTAAAACAATAAAATATATTCATAGTTGTATTCTCATCTCCGAGATTTATGAATAAAATAAACCGTACGACACATAAACGTGGCCCGTATCAAGTACTTTGATCAAGCCGTTTTTGTACAAAACATTTCATTCAGCTTTTACATAAATTTCCGTGTTTTGTTTCCACTTGTCGGCTTTTTTTGCTCAGGACGTTTGCAAGAAATATATCTGGGGTTGCTCATTTTTTATTCGCTTATCCAAAGGACGATAGCAAACGTAGCGAGCATAATGACAAGAGAATCGTCGTAATTACATGGCAAACCTTATCCTCAAAAATCTGCCTCGCTTGCCTATATAACTATCCTTTCAGAAAGAAGTAACATGAGGCTATATGTCTAACAGCTAATCCATTAGATTCTATAAAGTCTGAGGACGATTCAAGATTTTTATATTATGAGCTCATCAATCTCCAGAGTATATTTCAACATCGCAGAAAATTTTTTCGATTTATTTTATTTATTGACATTGATCAGAAATATTTTACAATACATTTTAAAGGGAAAAAATAGCATTACCAAATTAAATGTGAAACCATACGAGATGATCTCAACGAAATTTGTATAAGTCTCTCAATTCATGATCATGATCAATTCGAGGAAAAGGGACATTATTTACACCTACGTCTAATATTTCAAATTTATATAGAAAAAAAAAAATTGATATCTACCTTACCGGGAACTTGAACCCAGACTATCCTGATCGTTATGACAAAGCTTTAAAAAGAACTAGAAACCACAGAATGATTTATTATGTCTTGATGGGCTAAACCAGGGGTGGGGAACCTTTTCATTTCAAAAGTCCATATTCATTTATCTGATTCAACATAAGGCCGCAGTAAAGAAAACTTTGACACCGCTTTTCCATTTTTTCGACTGTCGAACATATAATGAGTTGATAACGCTCTTTTTCCAAACGCTTGCGTATAATTTTTTGATCAAGTCAAAAGGCCACAGGTTCCCCTTTACTGGGCTAAACATTTAATTTTTTTTTTTTTACATATACATATAATATAATACCATTATCTTTGACTATATAAACCTAATAACTAAATCAGTCAATATGAGAAGCCATTGGCTAGGATTTTCCAGGTAATTAGGCAAACAATGAAGTGAATTTATTCTTATGATTATTGTTTGCTATCAATTTGTTTATCTCTTATTCCACACTTATCATGTTCTTAATTACTTTAGTAATATTTTAGTAATTTTGGCATGCAGCAGATTTGGGATTCAATTATAATTTCCTGCACTATCTTTTTGTGTCAATAAAGAAAATATTGTATTCATAGTTTAATGATTGTATTATCTTTGAAATTTATAAATACACAGACTGAAAATTAAAATCCAAGTTCTTAAATTCAAATTGTTTAAATATAAAATACTACACAGCGCTCATGTTAGTAAAAATATTATGCCGACACAAATTTATTTTTTCCCTGGAATTACCCGTGTGATGTTTATGACTATTCTTTTCTTTTTGGGGAAGAATCTTTTCTTATGGCAATAATAATTGTCTAGCACAGTGGTTTCCAACCTTTATGTTACTACGCATCTCTTTGGAGAAAAAAATATCTTTGCGCCTCCCCATCCTTTATTAAATATAGTTACAAAGACACGTTTTGAAGGGTCAATAAATATTTTGGACTGTTCGTGCCTCCCTTTGCAATAGTCCACGCCACCTCAGAGAGGCGCGCCTCCCAGGTTGGAAATCGCTGGTTTAGCATATATATATTTTTTTATTTGTATAGCTTGATGAAAAAGAGTTTTTATTATCCATTATAAAACGCACGCTTCTTTCTATTCTTGGCTCTGAATTAGAATTAGAAGAACTTGGTATAAGACCCTGATAGAATAGTTCTGAATAATAGTAGAATGTGATGGTGGGTTCTATGGCGCAGAGGTTAGCATTGAGGGCTTTCGTGCCGGACCTCACGGGTTCGAACAGCATTTTTTCGATTGATTTATCGACTTCTGTTCGAAAGCATGGGTGTTTGTGATCTTTTAATTTTCCTCCCACCTTTACCATTCTTCAATAACTGGCCGTAGTGAGAACGATTAGTTAACCACTAGTCCTGTTCTAGCCTTATACTTCCATCCCTACTATTCTCTTTGGAAAAAAGTTGGTTGAGCGATTGACTAACAAACAGTTCTCATCAAAAAATGTTGAGATATGCTCTATATGCTCCACATTGTGAGCGGACATGGATAAAAAATGTGATATAACAGAGTATGATATTTTATGAGAAAATCTTGATTATTATTCTATTTTCAGGTTCGTGGTGCAACAGTCAACATCCTTGGCTTTCCTGACGGACTTCACTGACTTGAAACCCAGTACAAACGGATTTTTTTCAATCGATTTCTGTTAGAAAGCAAGTATGTTTGTAATGTCTACAATTTTTTTCCCACCTTTCCAATCCTTAAATAACCGGGCTTAACGAGAGCTTGTTAACTTCTAGCCCTTCCTTAGTCATATCTTTTCTATCACTACTCTGAATAACAAACAGTTCTCGTAGAAAACATCTGTTAACATACCTTCATTTTAAAGCTATATGCTCTGTATTGGAACGTGGAAAAAAGACCACATTATGCAAAACACGAGACAAGCATATCCTATCCAAAAAACTACAGAAGTGATATTACTCATTTTTTTTACTAAATTTATTGCAAAAGAACGGTTGAGTTTTGTCATTGTTGTATGTTTTAAGTTTTATTTATAAATGTCTACATTATATATTCACATATTTTTAATATCTTCCGCTTGCATTTCTATTTGGTATAGACTTATTTATGTATGTAGCATGACTTATTCCCATTCTAAAATCGTTTAAAAAGTACCGTAATAGAACACATTTAAAATACACATTGTGTGCGGGTATAAAGCAAATCAAATCAGCATTACCGCAGGTAAATATATATCCGTGATATTTATCATTAATCATGATAATAAACCATATATCAATAACACAAACATCTTGGATACGCCGACTTCTACATTACGGAAAATACAGTATACCACTTGAACATGAACCCCAATTATTTCAAGTAATTTTAATATCTAACCACGCAAGTAAAAGCCCTTATTTATAACCCCTCACTTGTGTTCATAATGTGGTAAACACAAATATATTAAATTAATCAGTATAAATTAACCTTTATAATTTTGTTATTCCACAGGTTGTGTAATAAATTGTACATGTTTCGCTTTTCATTCGCTTGTACGTTATTTACGAATAAACAAAAAAGGTATTCATTTTTTTATCCACGTCCACTCCCAATTTGTAGCATAAGGCCTCCTAATGGAGGTATCTAAACAGAAGTTTTTTTTCTACGAGAACTCTTTGTTACTGAGTCGCTCAACCTTACTTTTTTTTAAAAGTGAAGTAGTAGGGAAAGAAGGATAAACTTAGAACAGGACTAGTGGTTGACTAATCGCTATTGCTACACCCAGTTATGAAAGGATCAGAAGGATGGGAGGAGAAGAAATTATGTGAATTTACATCACAAACACCCAGTCTTCGATCACAACTTTGTATAGAATAATTCTCAAATTCACTGTGATCTTACCGGGAATTGAACCCAGACCTGCGTGATCGGTAGAGCAAGCTCTAAACAACTGGGTCGCAGCAGGCGACAAAGATATTCACATTCTTAATTTATACATTATAAATTACAAAACTTTTCATTTTTTTAAAAAAATAACCTTCCACAAAGTTACCAAATTCATTTAAAATATAAATTAAAGCAATTTATTAATTCACTTTTTTGTCTTGGTTGGCAGTGTCTGTAGCCAGCTGAGCATATTATATAATATTAGGCTACAAGCAGTATTTTGTTGTTGTTTTTTTTTAAATATATACATACTATATACTATTGATCATATAACAAAATTATCTTTTTCCTTTTTCCTTTCGAAAAACCATCTCTCCCTTTGAAATCTTTGAGCGAGTCTTGGTTGCGTGCCTAGATAGGATTGAAAATATTTTTTCTTATTATCTGAGAAGTAGACAAATATACAAAAGAAAATAGTTTCGGCACATAAAGGATTCCTTTACTTTGTAGAAGTATGCGCAAAATGTTTCAGAAGAATTTATGCCTTTTGTCTCTTAAATAAATCCAAGTTCAGTTCATCGCAAAACAAATACGACTCGAGTCCGCGCATGCCATTGCAAATAAAAAATAATGTCATCTATCAAACATGAATTTTCCTTATCTTTTCACCATCTATCCATTTTATGAGACACCAGACGTTTGCTTAGTACTTCGAGACAGTCGTAACTTTTCAAATCATAAACGAAAGTTCGTAAACCTTAACAGCTCCAGCGAGACGAAATAATCCAGCTACGGCAGCGTTATTATCCTGTCGAGCTTCAATTATAACTGATTAAACATAGAGGCAAACTCATATGACGCTAATAAGATGATAGCTCGCTTTAAGTAAATTTGAACGAGTCTTCCTTTTAATAATTTTTAATGAATCATACGGTAACATTTCGGGGGAGTATTTATATACCACACCAATTTATATCATACTGAAAATTGCACACTATATCAATATTGTATTTATTTGATAAAAAAACCTTTTGTTGTACTTATTCATTCTACTTTAAGACCAGAACCAATTTTGCTCACTGCAAATATTATCAACTAATTAAAATATAAATCGATACAGGATTATTTATAAAAAAAACAGTAAGATTTATAATAATCCTTGTATCGTATTTTGGTGGATTAACAGGTTATTTTGTAAAAACTCATTTGCAACGTAAAATTAAAAACTTAGTCATTGCATTTAATATAATGCCTTTCCTCAAAGAAGTGGCAGTGAACAACTTCAACAGGGGATCGCAATGTATGTCTTACGACATTAATAAACATATACATATTATTTTGTTATTCAAACGGAATATTAAAAATAACATGTCTTCTGAGAGGAATGAATGTTTGTCATTGTTTTATATATTTGTGAAACATTCTAATTTTTTTTCGAGGTATGTATATTTGTGAAAAAAAAACTACAGTGAGAATTATAAGTAAAAATAACTGACAACCATTATATATATGCTTGGCGTATTCACACCACAAATTTTAGATCTAGATTGCAGGATTTAGATTCAAACTGACTATTCAAATCATATGTTTTCTGTATTAAAAAGAGCCTAACTCATATAATAAATATAAATAAACAAACACAATGAAATATATCTTAATTTTTTTTTTAAATATTTACAAAAATAATGACAGCCCGCCAAATATTTTTCATTTAAATTTGTGCCTTGAAAGGTATTTAACTTCTTTTAATGCCGGAGAAAAAATAATGCTTTAAAAGAATAATTATATTCATATATTGTAACTATTAAAATTGTAAAATAAATATTTTTTAATTTTTATCTGTTCTCGCGTCAAATACATAATACATTATAATGTTTTTTTTTTGTGGACAGTTTGTCTATTATAGTTTGTTTATTTAGTATTTTAAAGTTACACAATAGCGTAGGTATAGAATAATTATTTCCATTTTATCATTTTTTCTCATATAATTATATTCTCTTTATATATGCATGTATGTAACAAAATATTACAATATAATGTATATTTCTCGGCCTACGTTTTCAAAAGAAAAGAAATTCTTTTAAAGAAGGGTTTTCTTAATATACTTGTTTTGCCTTTTTTCTCATCTTTCTTGGATTTTCATTAACTCTATGAGAAAAATGAAGGAAATTTTTCATTTTGCATCAAACCTAGTTAAACCCCAGATTTGTCAAGTACACGGCACGGCATTGTCGTCAAATTTGGTACATGTTTCATTTGTTAATTTTGCTTTTAGCATAAGACCGCTAAAATATTGGATGACATCAGTAAATAATTGATTATTTTTTTAAATTATATTTACAAACAAACCAACCCACAATGAAATGCAAGGTATTTTAAGATATATTCAATGCATCAATTATTAAAGACTCATTTTTAATAGTTAACGATACGATCTACAACGAGATACATAATTAAGACAAATTATTTAGAGGCTTTTATAGAAAAAATATTGTAATTGATAAAATTTAGCTTAATAGGATTTTCAAACGACCCCAGTTGTTTTGATCATGCTTTATCATAAAAAATTCTACATTTTTTTATTAATTAATTTTTTTAATCCATATGTGCTCCCAATGTGAAGCATAAGGCCTTCTTATAAATATGTCTCAACATTTTTCTACAGAAACAGCATATTACTCAGTTGCTCGACCTTTCTTTTTTAAAGAGAGTAGGGATAGAAAGATAGTGTCTAGGACAGGACTAGTGGTTAACTAATCGCTCTCGCTACACCCTGTTATTTTAGGATTCGAAGGGTGGGAGGGAATATCTTTACATTGCAAACACTCTTTTTTTTTACAGAAAATACATATATTCGTTTATGAAATTATCTTATAAAAGTACTATTTAAAATTTAATGTTTTACGTCAACAGATTATTTTAAATTTTAGTTTAATTTACAAAATGGGAAAACGTTTTATTGTATTTTTTAAACGTTAAAAAAAAAAAAAACATTTGTCATTACATATAAATTATTTTGATCAGATTTTTTTTTGTGGTAATCCGAAATTAACTTAAGATTAAGAGATAATATGAAATCACACACACCTTATTTTTAATATCGAATTTTAAAGATATTAATGTGATACTGACAGAGGTCCATCTGGTTGTGAGTGCTAAATTCTTGCCACTGCACAACAAAGGCCGATGCGTATTTATTTTCAGAAGCAATTCACTTCGTGGGTCTGAAATTATAGTCATTCTATTCGGTTCAAAGATTCTCAGATAACTGAAAAAAAATGATTTTGAGAAACAGTTTATTTAAATCTGCATTTTTTAATGAAAATAAATTGATAAAGAATGTTTTGGTGACAAGAAAAATTCAAAAACTTCCACTAACTCTCCTAGTGATATTTTATGCATGGTTGAACGATGCGGTCTTGATTAAATTTCATATTTCTTCAAAATATTGACGTAGTATCTAGGGATTTCAATACCGAACGAATACATCATTACCGGTATTTCTGTGTTTTATATTACAATAAATACTGATATTACAGTAAATACATTTTTGGGTTTAAGCTTGCTTTTTACAAAATACGTAAAAATCTTTTTTTCTGTAAATCTGAAATGTCTAGTTCAGCGGTCGGCAAACTTTTTGGTCTCGCGGATCATTTAATTCATAAGTTTAATCCAGCGGACCACTGACTGGACTTTTTGTGTTATAAATATATATCGAAATAAACGTGATCAAATGCGTCTAAAAATGCACCTAGATCATAAAATAAAAGTATCAATTATAATTAAATTATAAAAGCTTTATAATCTTTTCATGGTTTAGATGTTCCTGGATATTTTAAATGATGCAATTTATATTTTTTTCCAATGATGTAACTGTAAGACGGAGAACCGAATGTATTTCAAGCAGAGGTCGATACCGTGTTTTGATTGCCGTGACAGATGAAATGGCCTTTTCGCATAAATATTTTGTGGAAAATTAAATTAGAATTTTCATCGCCACTTCACTAAGCAAAGTGTATTCTTTTTATAGACAGTCAAAACTAAGGTCTTGATAAGGAGAAATGAAATTTAACTTTGAGAGTGTCTTTGGATGAAGAATCGATGATTAAAATAATGTCAGATTTCTATGCAGACCACCAAAATTTTCTCGCGGACCACACTTTACCGACCGCTGGTCTAGTTCGTCAATTTTATATTTTATTTCTGTTACTTGGAGCTCTATTTAAATAAGTATACCTGAAAAAAACGTTCGATTTATAAATTGAGATTCTAAGCTTGCGTTCATTCTAAGATCGTTAGACAATTTTACCGCTTTTTTTACCATACCAAAATACCTTTTTTGAATTTTGAAAATTAGTATTTCTGAATTGAAAAAAATACCGGGATACCGGTATTGCGATCCCTGTTAGTATATTCAGTATATTTTTCTAGTAGCTTTCAGCAACTCATCGCTATGAAAAAGCTTGATGACGTAAACCAGACGTCATGGGAAATCTTCTTGACATTTTTGAACCAACCAATGACGCGAAACACTAGCGATGAACGAGTGCTAAAAATATGACATTAAATTGTTACGCGGGAACTTTTCGAATAAGGAATAGGATATTTTAAATTTACATAAAAAGTGACAGTACTGTTCTGTGACCGAAGTGAGTAACTGAATAAGTCAAGAAATTTAGTTATATTGTTCTGTGTGAGCACATAGATAACCACATTAATTAATTCTTAAAAGTATGATAAAAATACATTTAAGGGTGAGTGCAATCGTCTACAGCGACACCTGTAATTAAGACAGCTTGTTAATTGACTTATTTGCAAACATTCATGTAGTTGATAAAATATAACTTTTTTTTCCAAAATATTCTATTTGATTTAAGCATACCTTTTAAATTTATTTCATTAATAGTTGTCTGTAAAAAAACAGGGAACTACTATCGTGCTTAAGCAGTGACCATCTATTTTTTTCAATAAAAATAGCATCGAAACCAAAACGCATTTTTTTTACCATACATTATCAAAATTCAACATTTATATTTAGCCCAGTCCGTAGAATTTATCACCAAAATTATGTACACATTACTCATATCTTTTACATAACATTAACTAATTAAAAAAAAAAAAAAACATATAATATTGCTGAAAATCTACTGATCTCTTCAAAGATAAATATTAGTTTAAAGAAAATTAGTATAGTATATAAAAAGTAGTGGTTGAGTGATTGACGTTCGAGTTTTCATTCGGAGTCAGTATGTTCCAAATTTTAATTTCACAAGCCCTACAAAACTTAAAATTAAAACTCAAATATATAATGTTAAAATCTAGCTATTTTTACTGGTTTGTCAAGTAGAAAATACTACAAAGTCTCCCGTCTTGTGATTATATACTTTACAGTAAGTATATGTGGTGCAAGAAAAGGCGCGAATACATCCGTTGGATGTATCGGATGCACTTATGTGCCTGCACCAGCTTTATGCAACAACTCATCTGTGATGAACGAACATGCTCAGCTGCACCTAAACTGAACAATTTCACTTCACCGCACAGCTTTATCCGAATGCAAGCCATATACTTACATCGAAATGAGTGGCGGGGACTCTATTTATTTAATGGATGATATTCAATTTCGTTCACTTCAACCGATTTGAAATATCGTAACGGAAATATAGTAAAGTCACATCTTTGTTGAAATAGTCAGCTATTTTATGGTTGAATTTAAATTGTCGTCAACTCAACAATAAATTTAAAAGACAATTTGATAATATAATTGTTCAAATGATCAAAAATGAAACTAATAAACTATAAATATTCTAATTTTATCTAAATAACTAATAAATATTCTAATTTTATCTAAAATATTTTTACGTCATCTTTTTATTATTAAATAAGGACTAGGCTTTCAAACTGCCGCCTGTGTGGTCAAGATCGTTGACTACCGCTACGGAGGGCACGGGTTCGAATACCGGTACGGGAAGTTTTATAAATTGAATTTTCAATCGATTTATGAATTTCTGTTAAAAAATATGTGATGTCTTGAATTCCTCCCTTCCACCCATCTTATCCTATGAACGTGGCGTATCGAGAGCGATTAGCTTACCACTAGTCCTGTCCTAGCCCTTTCCTTTTATTCCTACTCTCTTTGGAAAAAGAGAGGTTGAGCAACTGAGTAACAAGTAGTTCTCGTAGAAACATTTCTGTTGAGATAAACTCCATTAGGAGTCCATATGCTCCATATTGGGAGCGGACATGGTAACAAAAAGGCTTTCTAATCTCGGGATAACATCCAATTTTGTAATCCCGAAAAAATTCCCTCCCGCCCATTCCGATCCTTTAATAATTGGACATAGCGAGAGCGATTAGTTTACCACTAGTCCTGTCCTCGCCGTATCCTTCTATCCCTACTTTTCTTTTTGGAAAAGTGAGGTCGATCGACTAAGTTACAAACATTTCTCGTAGAAAACTCCTGTTGAGATACTTTCTTTGGGAGGTCATATGCTCTATATTGGGAGCGAACATAGATAAAAAAAATATATTATGCAAGAACTTTAGCTATGATTAAAATGGTTTAAATTTGGTTTAATATTGAAATTTAAAGTGTAGATTTGTATCTGCGACAGTTGTCTATTAATCAAGGAAATTAATCTCTTTATTTTAAATATACATAGAGCTTGTTGTTCTTGCTTCACAAAGCGTCCACGCAACATGTTCGTAATCTAATAGCGGAATAAATGGATTTGGAAATTTTCGACTCGGCCGACGTGATTTTGAATATCCTCGTTGCAAAACTCTCATTTATAATCCGGCCGCAACGTGCAGACAAGGGGATGTTATAAAAGCCCAAAGCGAGCGTTTTAAAAAAGAGAGAAAATCATTTCGATTCATTTAACAAAAATAACAATTTCATACAGATGTTCTGCTCTATCATACACCGATTTAACATAAAAGAACAGTCCACTCGATTTCACACTCAAAAATTATATAATCTGTTTTTATTTTCAAAACACTTCAAATCAACAACACTATTTTCATATATCTTAAATAATTTTTAGACCTCTATAGGTAGAGTTTATATTCTATCGAAAGATAGCAATCATTTTTAGGGTGTTCACTGTCAATACTTGGTGGAAAGGCATTATATTTGTAAAAACACAATATTCCTTTGTACTTCATTCCACTTTATTTAATATGTCAGGACCGGTTGTTTAATATGTAGGTAATATGTTGCACTCTTCCATCAATCTTGTTGTTAACGACCCGGGTTTTGCCTTTCGGCATCTTCAGGTTTTATCAACTGTACGAATGTACTTGAACTGGTATAACCTGAAAATGCCGGAAGGCAAAACCCGGGTCGTTAGCGACAATATTAATATAAGAGTACAACAGTCAGACAACTCAAATTTTCAGAATTATGATATTGATTCTGGGTTTTTAATATTTAAATTGCTATTATGACGAATAATATTAAATGTTAAAAAAAAAAAATTGTTTAATTCATGCCCAAGGATTTAAAAGTATTACGATGTGAAGTGTAGTTTGTAGCCACCATATTTATTCTTCATGTAATATATTATCTCAGCCATGCTTTATTACTTCGTTGAAAAAAGTATGTATTTGCCATACACGTGAAACTAATCAGGCTAGCAGATAAATTATTAACGTTGCCCCAACCACGGTAGGATTTTCCAGTCATCCTGCGAATTCTGCTGATAAATACCGCGAATAGTATGTGGGGCCGTTAGCCATACTGTCCAGGAAAGTGGTTTGCAGGACGTTGGTTGCTTACACAAACCCCTTATTGTCAACTGTTTCTTCAGAAAATGCGTGCATATATTTCAATATCCCCAAATTACTAATAAACTATACGTGAAACCATTCAACTATCAACATCAAATATTCAACGATGTAATTTAATATTCAATGAATTGATTAGAATTTCAACAGTATTTTTAAACGATATTTATGTCAATTTAAAGTTTATTTATTAAATACTTTTGCCTATTTGGCGTTATACGGAGAAAGAATATGCTCCAAGTCATAAAAGCTTCGTGTTTATCTAGTCTAATAATTAATATTTTAGACACTCTGGGCTAAAAAAGATAACTGTAGATATGTTTAGCATTTGCTACTCCACTAAATAATACTCCGGCAAATAATTTTATTTTACCGTCTACCTTTTCTTATGTGTTTACAGTAAGTTATTTATTTGTCAATTTTTGCCAGGCAAAGTCATACAAATAGAAATTGTTTATCAAGCATGACGTGATCAATCAAGAAATAATGAAGAGTGTTGCAGAGTCATCTCATTGTGAAACATAAATTAAATAATTGAATTTTAGTAATGAGCAAATTAGGTTCATAATAGAAATAAATCACATTTTACGAATTGGTAACATTATGATTATATCTTTTGTTAACTTATCTAAGAGGTTAATTTACCTGGGGTTTGGTAGATTAACCGGCGGTAATAAATCGCTAACAGTTTACCGCTGCATCAATTGATCGAATAAATATCAGCTTACAAATGATCGCTAGAAAATTTAACCGTATAGATGCAATAAAATATGCATGTACAGATCATAAAGATCTATGTTTTCATTTTAGTTTCGTTTCTGTCTTAAGATGATAAGCATATTTTTGTAATTCTTTTAACTATGAGGTCTTTTAACTAATAGTACGGGAATCATTTGTAGTCTATAACCAATTTAACCGACCAATTGATCCGGCAATAATCCGCTAGCAATGTATTGCTGCAGGTAAATTACTGGTAGTGAATTTACTTTGTACATACGCCTTAACAAGTATGTATTGTTTTATTGACTACCGAAAATTGGCAAAACAGCAAACTATTGCAGAAGGCCGAATACAAATTGTTGCTAAAAAATCGTATAACCTCTCTTCACTCAGAAGATATAAGATATAAGCGAAGTGAACCTTTAGTTAGTTGAAATTCTTTTAGATTTTACCATGGATGACCAAATCATTAACGATGAAAGATACTCGAAGAACTTTGACGTTAACGCGCCCTTAGAACTAAAAGCTCCACTTATTTGATATCCAACAAAATAAATGTTTATCACGATATATATAATAACATATCGCACTTTTAAGACAACACCACCACGAATCTAAAAATGACGTAGAAAGTTTAAGCAGGCCAGTATTTATGATAAAATGAGTCTGCAATATCTTTAACCTGTACTATTTGTAAGTAATACAAATTATTGCAGTATTACAATCGGAAAGCTATACCCGTAAGATTCAAAAAGCCTAATACTATATATCCACTATCAAATCGGCTTATTTATGTTGAGACAAAGAAATAAAGAAAGTTGAAAACTCCAACTGCGATTTACTCAGAACATGATGCTTTAGATTGTGGTGGTGTTTCTCTAGGGGTGTGATATTTTAAAAATCTATAGTTTTATTTAAATTTTCTGCGACGTATAAAATACCTTCAATCGTACAAAGTTTAACTTTATGTTACAAGCAAAATGTGTTATATTGACTATTTTATTTAGGGAAACTGTGATATTATAATTAAACTCAATTAATCATTAAATTACTGTTTAATACCAATACAGCCAGAAAATATAAATGCCAACTGTCAGCTGTGTGAATAAATTTTCAACGAGAAAAACTTTCTATATAAATAAATATATCGAAGACTACTCTACTCGAACTGTATTTTACGATAGCTGAAATGCCAACAATAAAATAAGTTTTGAGTGTTTTAAAAAGTGTTTGCTGCCACTTTTCTAGAAACGAGCACTACACAAGACAAGAAACAGGTAACTAACTGCTTACTGGAGCCATTAATCTCGCAACATGCCACCTTCTCTGTGGACAACTACAAGCAATATAAAGATTCTCGCAAAAACTAGAACCCTGCATTAAGCCACAAATAAATTTCCACTGACTTTTAAATTACGTTGTTTTTAATATATATCTTATCTGGAAATTGGGTAAGATATAAATTTTCAGGCAAGTAAAACGTTTAAAGTAAATTTTCACCTTGGAAAATCAGTCTGTGAATAAAATACAGTATTACTGATACTGATTGTGGTGGTTTTTTACGGATAATTTATGTCGTTCTAAAGCTACATAAATAAAGTTAATCTAACAGAAGTTTTTTAAGTTTTATGATTACTTCTAGTCGTTTTAAGATGAAAATTGTCAACAATTGGTAGAAAGGCGTTGTATTGTAAGAAACTTCTAGGTACATTATTGTTACTATTCACATTAATTTGTATTGAAATCAATTAATCAAATTAAAATTTACTTTTTGATAATGTTATTCGTAACAAGAATCGTCATTCAAAACTATAATATTTATTTATGTATTTATTTAGTTAACATTCCATAAGATTGGCAAATTATAAATTTAAGACTTTTACAATGCAGTAGAAAAAAATTGACAAGGAAGTCAACTGATTAACGAACGAACCTCCAACAAACTCTACTTCAATACATAAAAAAAAATATTCGTCAGAACTCACCGACGTCCACGTGGAATACGTTTAAATCCGAAGCAATACTGTTAAACTCCGTTAAAGCTCTCTTCAGTAGTATCTCCATTGGCAGGCTGGTTCTAAACCTTGGGAGAACCAACAATTTATGTCTACGATTTCTCAAATAATAATCAGGAACATTAAACTTCACATTTTCAAGAATGATGGAATTTTCATTTTGGCCTCATGTTTAAAAATTGAAAACAAATATTCCTAGTCTTTCCGCTGAATACTGAATCAACTCAAATAAAATTAATCTATTTAGTTGTTATCAATTTTACTAGTATGTACAACTTATCAAACTTTTTTCAGATTAGCTTAATGCACTCGCAATCAGTTCAGGCACGAATTTATCTGACGTTTCACAAGCCTTTGCGAACGCTTATTCGATAAAGCTCGCAACGTGATATCGATAGATAATCTCATTGCAGGTTATCCATAATGCGATTTATAATATAACTACCCTTATAGGTTGGTGCATAACATAATCCCATGATAAAATGAGAGCGATTTTATTATTCATTATTTATATAAATATATCTTTCGAATTACTCCATTATTATTGACGCCCTCGTATTATATTTATCCTTTTTTTTAAAGATGATCTTTGGTTTTTTGTCGCATAAAAAAATATCTACCTTTTTGTCATAAAAACTCACAAGTTGTAACTATTTTTATATTAGAAATACATATTAACACAAAGACAATGTAGTAGCTTTTTCATCCTTTAGCAAATTCGATTGTATGTATTATATTATTTAAAATATGTGTATTTCTTTTATAAAATATATGAGTTAAATAGTTTTAATGTACCACTAAAAATGCTAAAAATTTCTGTCGTGTTTTATGAAGCGGTCACCTTGCAGTTTGATATTGTTATAATATTTCTAATCTAATGCAGGTTCAAGTCTTCAAATAGATATTCGAGTAGACTATTAACCAAAATATGTTTAAATATTAACTGTGTGACGATGGCCATATATATATATATATCATAAATAACTTATATATATAAAAAATGTATGTCAGCTATCAATATGCAATATTTGGCAAAACACACAGTCAGCATGGCTGCACGAGTAACCTGTAAAGTACAAGTTATGCTGTGTGGACAATATTGAATATCGATATATATAAAGAATGTATGTCAGCTATCACTATTCAATATTTGGCAAAACACACAGTCAGCATCTGTGTGGACAATATTGAGTATCGATAAATGCAACATAAGAACTATTTTGAATGACGACACCTCGAATTATGAAAGCACAATAGAATTAAAATATAGAATTTTGTTAACATAGCATTTAAGAAATTAATATAAATAATTGGGAAAATCAATAAAGAAAGTTACTATTACTTCAGAGTCAGAAGTCAACCCAACAAGAACGTTTTATTGAACCTGAGTTAGAACGGCGAGTGTTACATGGAGGGGACACCCGGGTGTCCCCTCCAGCGTTACAACTGAAAGTACTTTTATTATTTTCGTTTTTTTTGCATTTCAACCATAGAACATTTTTGTTCATCATAAATAGGGAAAATTGTTAGTAAATCACTTATCATCTCTTTGCTCATCCGAATCTTTTCCGAAAAGGTTGTTTGAATGACTGATAATTCGAATAGCTTATCAAATTTAAGAGCGAGATTGTTTCCAAAAGAAATGTTTATTTTTAAAAATTATCCAGTTAATGTAGCTTTTATTAACAATGTTAATAAATAGTATTTTTTTTTTCGATTGAGCGTCAAATATTATGCTTTTCCAGTATTACTATACCATTGAAATCCCATGAATTACTTCTAAACAAAGACTGCCCGGAGCTTTATTTTTGTTCCTGACAGGCATACAATTTGTTAGTTGAAATATGAACATATTCTTACATACAGCATTTGAATGGTAACAGTGTATCGATATTGATTACAAATATTAAACTTTACTTATGTATTGAAACATCGATTAAATTTATGTTATTTGTATTTCAAACAAAATAACTCCGTGATACATTATTATTATATGAAGTTTATTGATTTCCATAACGTTAGATTGTTTTGTTGTTATTTTAAACAATTTAAAACACGGTTTCTCAATGGGGACCACAGCATGTTCGAAAGGGCTACAGAGAAGGCATATTTTTAGGGGAGCCACAAGACAGTTTTGGGGGGGGCACGGAAAAATATAAAACTAAAAAGGGGCTGCGGACCCAAAAACGTTGATAAACTATGGTCTGAAATACTCTACACGTGATTGTTTTGGACGGTCTGTAAAGTAAAACTTGATTGTGTTGAGTATTTCAGTCCGTTGAAAATAAGTAACATGCAAGCGTGAATAGCATTACTGATCTTGAATATGTTTTATTTTATAATTTTTTTCCTTAACATTTTGCATTATCAATTGAAACATTTCGGCGTTGTTACAAAAATACATATTTCATATATTACTCTAAATTTTATAACTTCTCGATTGACTTTATATGACTTTTATTGACGTGATTGAAAGATTTATAGAGTAAGCGGTTTTAATAACAACAACTGCCACAACTTTCAGGCCCTGAAAGGTGCACCGTGTCAAATGATAAAAAAATATTTTACACTCTCCATCGCTCTCATGTATTCGTTCGAATCTTGCCAGATGAAAATGCATAATCTTTGATGCATCTCAAATTGAGCTTTCAGGCTTTTTCCAGCAGATTGCAGCTAATGAGATGATTGTGTCATAATTAAATATCTTACGCTCATCGAAGGCGCTAAAAGCTTTTCACCAGCTCGCGTTTCACGTAATAAAATTATCCTCCATTACTAGCATCCTGAGTAATTATTATGCATCAAATATTAATAATAAAATTTCATTAATTTATCGAAATATTGAATAGTTTGAACAAATAAATAATTTTCAACCTTTAATTGACTTCACTAAAAAAATATAACTGTTGTTTTTTTTTGGATAATGTATTTCTATTTTGCCACCTACGCTACGCCGCTACGGAGGGCACGGTTCCGAATCCCAGTACGGGCAGTTTTATAAATTGATTTTTCAATTGATTTATGAATTTCTGTTCAAAGGCATCCCATCCTACCCTATGAACGGGGTGTTTCGAGAGCGATTAGCTAACCACTAGTTCTGTCCTAGCCCTTTTCTTCTATTTTTACTCTCTTTGGAAAAAGAGAGGTTGAGCAACTGAGTAACAATCAGTTCTCGTCGAAACACTTATGCTGAGATAAACATAGTCCATATGCTCCTATGCATATTGCATTAAATTTCTAGCATTAAAAAACTATTTGATTGTGGAAGCTATCATAAAGAAATTTTTTCCCACTTATTATTTGAGCGCTATTTATGTCATTATGTATGATTGAATGATAATAATTTTAAGCAATATTTATATTTTCCTTCATTTGTTGTATCAATTAATATAATACCATATAATAATTTAAACATTTTTAGGTTACTTAAGCAATTAAGATTAAGATTATTGAGAAATAAAAGTTTATAAGATAAATTTATATTTCTAGGGTAATATAGTACGTTAAAATACCAAAAGAGCAAAAAATTATAATCTAAAATTTCTGAAATTAATTATTAAAAAATACAAACTTTATTATTCGGTGGAACCACTCGAGAGTTTTTTTTAAACATACATATAATATAAATTTGTTTTTAATTCTTGATACGAAAAAATTCTATGACATTCTTAATGGTCATCGTGTTTAAGTTAAAGGGATTTAAATTGAATAAATATTTAGTGCCAAAAAATGATACATTAAAGAGAGATGAACCAAATCTAACATATAGTAAAATAAACCAAGATATGATTTTAGTTTTTTTATGTAAATAAACGTATTGAATACAAATCGGTTAATGAAAGCTTTATTATCAATTGAATTGAAAATTATTTTTTCTTAGATTTCTGCATTCCGATTGTAAAACACTTTAGACCTGGATGTGTCTATCGATAGACCTAACCTTGAGGATACAACCACTTTATCCATTTATTAGTCTCAAGAGACAACCTTTTCCTCCCCTTTTGCACAATTCTCTCTCTCTACATCTTCTACAAAAGAGTTTATTGTACACATTGACATCTTCGATAAAAATCCAAATTGGAATGCAAAGTAAAACAAGAAAGAAGCTGGTCTCTAGAGAAGGTCTTCCTAATTGACTACGAAGTCTGTGTTTGTTTTAAACGTCATTTTGAGTTTGTATTGGAATAGGGGATCCTTTGTGTTTTCTATCAAGTGATCCTTTTTCATCTTTTACCCGATCGGAAATAAAATAAAAGTGGTTCAAAAATAATATCTGTAAAGCTTATTTGAGTTTATTTTTAGAAATTTTTGTGGGCGTCATTGAATGGAATTATTTTCTCGTACGAACGTTTTTGTTGAAATTTCATTATGTATGTGTTTAATCGCATGTTAATTAAAAATATATTAATATATAATATTTTAATATCACTCACTTCAAGAATATTTTAATGAAAATTAAGGTAATTTTTTTAGAGTATAGCGATCTACAGCGACACCTAAGCAAAAATATTAGGTGACTTATTAACAAACATTCGTGTAATTGATAAAATATAGCCTTACAGAAATTTTAAAACTTGCCAGTTGAGTAAACCATTCCTTATTATTCTATTACAGTAACAGTTATCTGTAGAAACTGAACAGAGATCCAGTGGTGTGCTTAAGCAGCGACCTCTTATTTTTTTCAATAAAAATTTACAACCCAACCAAAACGCAATATTTATTTTTGAAAATCGTATTAAATGTACATTGATATTTACATTTTTTTAACTTGTATAGAATATTCATAGCAAATTAAATGTTGAAATCGTATCTGTCAAATGGGGAATTGCTAAAAAAATTAAAGTTTATGTTATTATTGAATGGACACTGAGCACAATTGTGTGCATATATTGTATTAGTATACTCTGAATTAAAATATATTATATTATTAAAGTTCAAAAAACAATTTTACAGTTCGGTGTAAACTTAGATATGTTAATATCAATAACATTTAATTTGAACAATGCATTGGTGGGTGTCACACGTGTTTTCACTTTTGATAGAATCGTCACAATAAGTTGTATGTATTCTCAAGTTATTAAGTTCTACTAGTATTTTTTAATAAATTGGATAGTGAATATAAACAAATTCGTCGTTAATTTTCATAAAATTGTTGTAGATTATATTATACGTGGAAATGTAAAAATATATTATTCACACTGTAATAAGTTTTCATTGTTGTGTTAATTTTAACTGGGCATTTAACCACATAATACTGACCAAAGCGTTGTTTGATATTTCCCCTATAAATAATAAAACATGGCAGAGGGAAAGTTTTTGGGTCCGACATGAGGAGCTTTCCCTGTTTAGCGTTTATACTTATTATTACGTTTTCGTTGGATATATTATTTCATAAGAAACAGTTTGCTGTTAACATTAATTTTAGTAACGATATACACGCAAAATGTGCTTTATTTTATTTTAATCAAATTATCATTACATATACAAAAAAGGAGCAAATAATATTTTGTCTCGTAGTGACGTTATTATAAGCCGCCATTCGAAAAAAAAAACATTCTATCTATATCACTTTTAGGGTGTTCACTGTCAATACTTGGTGGAAAGGCATTATATTAATAAAAACACAATATTTCTTTGTACTTGATTCCATTTTATTTAATATGTCAGGACCGGTTTCGCTCATTACGAGCATTTCTTATCAGTTGACGATGCTGGTCCTGACATTTTAAATAAAGTGGAATGAAGTACAAAGGAATATTGTGTTTTTTATTAATTCTATCTATACAAAGGAAAACGTCACTTGAGAACGTTAAAGGATGACATTTTAATGTGTATAATTATGTTGTGCCTTTTGTTACATATATTGATATCGAAAATAACAGGGAAATCGAACGTTTTACAGTTAACTGTAAAAACTAACTGTCTACCTACTCATCCGATTTCGATAAGCAGAGAGTGAGAGAGATTAGCTGAAAACTAACCCATTTCAAACCACAATCGTTAATTTTTGCCCACACCGAAAAATTAAGTTGTAACTAAATACAAATCAGTTCTTCAAAAGAATCTATATTTTACACATTGGATGTGGATTAGCTTAAAATATATTTTAGAGGCCTCGATTGCATGAGTTGTAACTCAAAAGAGCTCAAATTTACCAAGAGTTTTACGAATTTTAGTAAAACGAATCCAAAGAATTACAATAAATTTTGTTTGTATTCCATCATGGGTGTACTAACAATAAATTATCAATAACAAATGAAATTTGATAACTTTGTTATTACACATCTCATATTACAAAATGTGACCCGTGTTTCACTTATTTTAAAGCATAATTAGATTTCAAATTGCAAGGTTTTCCCACAAACTAAAAATTGATTCTAATTTTTAAGTTATAAATTAAAAATTAAAAAATTAAAGTCAGGGTTTTTTCCTTTTCTAATTGATACAAACAATGATAGAACTTATTACTGAATAATTACTTAAATAAGGTACGGTAAATTCTAATGGAAATAAATTCAACAATGTTGATCGGCACATCGTATTTAAAATGTTTTTTAATAATGTTTCTTATCGATTATTCAATAATAAATTTCTCAGATGGAATATTTCTGGAAACACCTGTCACATTTTGTCACAAGTGGGATCAAAGTTATCAAATTTAACTTTATATTAAAAATCAACTTTCACAAAGATATCGCCGAATTCATCGAAAATAATTAGTTACATTAAATATTGCTGTCGTATTTTTTATGTAGATACAAGATTTGCTTTCTAGCCTGGCAACATAATAAGTAATTACATTTGAACCCAACTCTTTCGTTATTTCATTTTTCTTACATTGCAGTTTAAAAATATTCCATACATGTATCAACGTCTAGAATACTGAAATATACATTCCAAATGACACTGTGCAATATTTCCATACTGGAAATAATACAAAACCTTACGATATTTTGTAATAAGGGACTGTCTTACTTCGATTCTTTCAATAGATAAAAATCAAGGAAACTTTCAAAAGGTTCTCGTGTCTATAAAAACTGAAGTTCGACAGGCTTTTTAGTCGGACAGGCATATATAAAAAGTTTAACTGATAACAGCCCAGAAAGGGAATAATGATGGTAAATCGTGGAAGGCGTAAAAATTGGTTGATACTCCTAAATCAAAGCATAATAAAATATTAATCCATATTTTTTTTTCATAATGTTGTTTTATTTTAATTTATTTGATAAACTTATTCCCGAATTCTTCAATTTTAAATATATTAAAATTCATATTTGATTTGGCTATGAATCAAGCTTCTGATCTCCAATCAAAGTCACTTGACACTAAGCTTCATGCGTAAAATTATTATAAAAGCTAACACACTTAATGGGTTTAACCAGCAGCTCAATTGTTATCTAACTCTAAGGTAAGGCATAGGAAAATAAATTCTGTTTTCTAAAAAATCTTAGAAATCATATCCGAATTCTTATCAAAGGCTCTTGAAAACCTCTTATCGAATACTGACTGCGATTTTTCAATCCACAATAGTTTTCTATTCTAGGGCAAATTTATTATTCGTAGTGTGGTTTTTAATTTCGTTGTGGGTCCTAACTGAGTCATTCATTACCTATATTATTTTTTAAGAACTGAATTCAATTTTTTTTACAATAATATAATCGATGTTTTCAATTGTGTATTTATTACTTTTAAGGTGTTCACTGTCAATACTTGGTGGAATGGCATTATAATAAAAATAATAAAAGATTTTTAGTACTTTTTCCACTTCAAATTTATTTGATCAGGACCGGTTTCGCTCCTCACGAGCATTATCAACTGATAAGGAAAATAAATTAAACAGTGTTATTTATATTTAATTGTATGTTATAGGTGTTAAGCATTTTAATTTTGTGTAATTATAATGTAATTTGTAAATCCTTTAATTGTTAGTAATTGCTTACACCATTTTATTTCAATTTAAATTGTATAAATAGCACTGTTGAATTTATTTTCCTTATCAGTTGATAATGCTCGTGAGGAGCGAAACCGGTCCTGATCAAATAAATTTTAAGTGGAAAAAGTACTAAAAATCTTTTATTATTTTTATTGTGTATTTATTTTTTGACTGATTCAGTTGATTTATTTGTTTTCCCTATATAAAATTGATCTTAACTGTAATAATACTTAGTCAGTGTCGTTATCATGAAAATTCATCTAGAGAGCAATTTTGCTCCTTACCCGGGCTTTTATTTCGAAAATAAAACAAAGGCGTATAAAGTAATGTTTGCTGAGACAATGTCTCTACCATTGTTTAACTTTTCTCGAATAGTGTCTGGCTTAACTTTTTGCCAAAAGTATTTACTGCGTACTGTCCGCGGGGAACACTTTTTATACGGACGAGGAAAATTATCAGAAGACTTCTTATATTTTCACAATGTCGCTGGATGAGACCGATAAAGTTATATTTACAGTGTTTAAAGTACTAACTTGTAAAGTTATTTTATTTTACCTTTAGTCATTCAAGTAAATACAATTTAATAATTTTTAAATGTTTCGCTTAAATGATTCACGATTTTGCTTCCTTAAACTTCTGTTTCATAAAAAGGTGAAACACTTCTCATAAATAGTAGGATGACGAATTCATATATTTAAATGTAATATTCAAATAAGATTTTTTACAAAGTCACCGTCGAACCTGTCAAAAAAAAACGTTCATAAAAAATAATATTCTTTACAATTTTTTACTGAATGAACCATTCAACTTGTAACAAAAAACACCAAAAAGCAATTGAAAACCGAATCGCATACTTTCTATATGCATACATCCAATCAAAATTTCACCGAAACTTTACAGCGACGAAGCATGTATTTATTTATCACACACTCACTTCAGTATTGAAACATAAGCTTTTCGCAAATAATCCCCTTTTTCCAACGAGAGTTTATGCTGTGAAAATTACATCCGCTCTGAATTTAGTAGCGTTCTAACAATTTTCACGGTTGCTCTGCTTAAGAGTCGAGTTCACGCGCAGATCTCCAGGATTAGCGCTGAATTTAAACAAGTTAGCTTACGTAAAGGTAGGCTTTGTAGGTTTACCTACCCCCTCGCATCTAAAAGTATTATGCCTAACAGGGATTCCGGGAAACAATTACGATAGCGGGCGCACGCGTTATAGGAATGATAATCAAATGAAATGATTTAAGCCAACCGAAATTTTCTCACTGTTTATTTGTGATTCATAATATTATGACGTGTGGTTTTCACGGATAGGTTTACTTCAAGCGCCTTTATATGATGGATATACAAAAGCAAGAATAATTCATGTATATTTACAGCGCAAAAACAAATCTTCTGTGATAAAATTTATGTAGGAAACATTAAATATTTAGATTATGAAATACAATCTTTTCCTTTATTAATACAAGACAAAGGACTATTTTTTATTGTTTCCGTATATTAATGTTTTTCTGCAATTTATCACACTACTTCAAAGCATAAATATCTTTGTTACTTTTATATTCCGTATATAAAGTATTGAGCATGGATAATCAACTCGCACTTATTATTTACTTGTTTATATCAACATAGAATAAAACTTTCTCGTATTTCTGGAATATAAATGATTTTTACTGTATTTTTATACATATTGAATAGATATTTATCCAAAAAGTATTTACCTGCGTCATTTTCTTTATTAATTTAGTTAACTAGTCCAAATATCGAGTGAAAAATTTATTAAACTTCACTAAATTCAACGACATCACAAACTCTTACATACATATAACAATCAATGCATCATTATTGAAATTGTAAATTATTTCGGTACACGAATTTTCTCTGAGAATTGTATTGATTATGCTTTTAATGTAATTTATGAATAATTCTTTGTAAACTGGCGTGCGATTTTTCAATCGACCAATCAAGTAAATCCACTTATTCACCTGGGTACACATTGAACGACATGTTGCGGGACATGACGATCAACATCTATATCCTTAAAAAGCGATTTCGTCAAAATTTGCTTCAAGGGCAAAACTAGAAATTAGATATTTCTAAAGTCATTTCTTAACTAGATTAATATCCGTATCTTTTAAAATACTTAAATTCAAACATTCATACAATGAATACGTCAACTGTGAGTTGTAATTTATAAATAAGAGCCAATAGTTATTTTCTCTTTATTGAATATTATATACTGGTTATATTCTGGCTTGTACTATTATTTATAATTATTGTTTTAAATATTTATTGACTATTTTCAAAGATTATTTTGATTTAATTAAATTAAGATTAAAAACTTTCTTGATTCGATAGCTGAACTTGGCAAGTATCACGAGATGTTGGAGTATTTTTTTTATAATACTTAAAAAGAATAAAAATAAAGGGAAAAAATCAATTAAAAGTTTTGACAAATCGTAATTAACGTGCAATTAATTACAACTATATGTTTTTAATACAAGTCGAACATCGTAAATTTGTGGTTCTTTAGCTTAGAATAGTTAATAGCTAGAAGTGGTATGTGATTTACATATTTTACTATTATACATTCAATCGGCATTTATTCAGCCAGTTATACCATTAATAATGTGCATTTACTTGAAATGTGCATTCAGGTTTTGCTTACTTCAGTTAAGATCAAGTAAATTGAATGCAGCTACTACGAGAACTTTTATGAAAATGGACCTAGAATGCGAGTAACGAGACCCCTCCAGCAATTATATGGTATTCATTAAATACCGTTTTTAACGTAACCATAGGCTTTAGAAATCATCATATCCTTTGCATGAGAACTTTAATTTGTTACAGTATATTTGTGTAATTTCAAAATATTTTTATCATATATGAAGTTATTTAATATATTAGAAAATTCTCTTACCTCAGCCGAATACAACCAATTTTTCTAAACTCATAACAGCTTTCAATTTAGATTATACAGACTCCTATAGAAATGTTCCTTACTCAATCGTTAAACCTTTCATTTTTGTAAGTGAGTCAGAATAGGAAAATTAGACTGAGACAGAACTAATTGTTAATTTATCGCTTTTGCTAGGCTTTGCTTTAATATCAGATCCGTGGGAAGGAATTTTGAGATTACAGACATCTACACCTTCTTAGACAATATCATTCATAAATGTGTGGAAAATATTGATCGGCGAAACTGACAAAATTAGAAAAGCTGTTGGAAATGTAAATTACATCAATTTTTATTTTTTAAATAGGGCTAGACCCAAAAACTCTAGCTTCCTACCAGCCTATTATAATATATTCCTACCACCCGCGAGTTTGCTCGTGAATTTTTTCAAAACATTCACAGCGAGGTAGGCAAACTTTATAGCCCAACGATCAATTATCTTCATAATTATTACAAGACGATTACTAACAATCGTTTTAGCCTGAGACCAGTTCTGCTCGACACTGAAGATTAATGCATTATAAAAAGGACTTTTATAAGTTTACTTTTGTATGTATTGTGTGCATGTATGGGTATAGTATATGAGAAGGTACGTAAACTGGCTTCATCGTGAATTTCTCACCTCTAAGCAATCACGCAGTTTCGTTGGTAACGATGGAAAAAGAATGCAAATAATCAAACATCAGTGATGAAGAATACTCGAAAACCTCTAGAGCTTAAAGCCATATTAATTTTATATCAAAAATATATATTTATTATTGGATTCGTCCGCCATAAAAATTGCTGTCTGGCGCTTTTTTATTGATCTCGTAATTATATGCGCGCTGTTTAAAATCCCAATCAACGGGTATCAACGATTATTTCCCTGATATTTATTCTCTTACTCTAGTCACCAATAATAAAACACCGTTTGTTCAAAAAGCATGCAATGTCCATATATGCGATTGACTAACATAGTCCGTCCGTTCGTAAACGATGCCATTACCAATCCTGGTAAGGAAAAAACCAATGGATAATTAAGATTTAACAATATATCGACCGATAGATTTTTTTTATTTTTTTTCTAACGCCACACAAAAACATTAACAATATTTTTTGCACAGGACATATAAAATTCTTAAACCTTTTTCGCTGTTTGAAATAACAATATTTATATATTAATATTTTACTTTCTTTTTATTATTAAAGTCTCGTATACTTTGTACATTTACGGTAACATAAACACTAATTACAGATTATTTCAAAGCATGACTGCCAGATGCATCCCCTTTTTAGAATAAGTTTGGTACTTACTTGTTTCACGCTCAAACTTCGTACCAGCATGGCTGCACGATATTCTGTTACTGTACTTACAAAGAACTAGTAAACACTTGTTTTGGACTTATAGTGGAAGATCGTGCACTGCGATGGACAGAAAGACTAACCTTCTCTAGCGCATATCAACTTTCATTCACTTTATTACAAGAACAATCTATTTGTCTTTTTGTGAAAGCGTTTTATTCTCACAAACACCTTTCGTATATTTTTATTCAAGAACATTGCTTTCCGAAATCAAAAATATGCTTTTATTTATTTTTAATCTATATCAGTAACAAATCAGATGTTTAAAAATTTGTGATGCAATTTTAAAATATCCTTTTTAATTATTAATCCTGACAAAAGTTCCTGCCACTAAACTTTTGATTTTAACGCTAGACTTTTAACGAGACAACCCGAAAATGGATTACCGGGAAATCGACGCTTTTTCCCTCTGTCAGTTCTCGGAACATTTTAATAAAAATTTCCAAGACTTGAGAACTTAAAATTTGAAAAAAAGTTATTTTATTTGTACAAAAAAAGTAGTTTGAGAACTTTTATATATCTTTTATATAAGCATTTAAAAGGGTAATAAATTTAAAAACCTATCACGTATTTATTTTCATTAAGTATGACCACTGTACCTACGTGATTAAATCTATTGTTTTGTGAAGGGAATAATTTCGGTGGTAAAATCAAACGAATCCCTCGTGTGATGTGTAATAAAAAGTACAATAAATAATAACAATACAATATTCTCCTATTTTTCAATATTTAAGATAAAAAAAATAAGTTTCCATGAGTTTTGAGTTACCGACAGTGTTCGTGCTTAGAAATACTCGTTCAAATATTTCTTCATAAACATAACTACTGCGGATTAAGCACATGAGAGGCCCCAGGCGCAATAAAATTTGAAGGCTCTGTTTTTCGGATAACATAAAAACGTCATAAAATTCCATGTAAAATAATGAAAATATATCAAAATCTTTTTAAAAATATTTGGTTCATACACTATAAGCTATTTTTGAGGCCCCTAAAATTAGGAGGCCCCAAACGAGTTCCTCATTTGCTTATATGGTAGTCAGCCACTGTAAGTGCAGTACTACTGCTATAATATTTTTCAGTCACGGGATATAAAAAAGGACGAGACTTTTCAAGCAACAGTCAAAAAATATTGGCAGTGAACTCTTAATAGTGATTTGTATTCAACTTGGCTATCAACCCATTTTTTAATGTGAAATTCAAATAAAAAGTTAACGATATTCATCTTACCCAAGGCATGCGTTTCAATTTTGCGTCGTAAGCTTTTGAATTGATTTTATATTTAAAAATGTACCGTATTCGTCTCGATGAAATCTATTCAATTCAGTAAATCTCGTCGAATTTTGTATTATTTGGTTATTTATATAGTTTTTTTCAAACGAATAAAAGTATTTTTCAAAATAAACAGCCATATATTATCATAATTCAAATCGCAAAGTAGTCACTTTTTTCAAATAAGGTTAATGATCTAATAGTATTCACGAGTTACGGAACAGTAGTAGTTATACGCTCCTATTTTTGTATATTAAATTATGGTAAAATTACAATAAAGCTTTTAAATGTGCACAATATTAAATGTAGCTTAATTATTATAATTGTATTTCTTTCTGTAAGCAACATTACACATATTAGTTTGGTGGAATGAAATTGAAACGAACATCAGAAATCACAATACATGAGTTGAATACGTATTCTATATTAGCATGTAATTTTCATTTGTGAAATTAGTCGATATGCACTGACACGACTCCATTTTGTAGGTGCCCTGACTTCCTTGCCCGTCTCCTAATTTGCCGCTCAAAAATAATAATGTAAATTCACAAATAATAGTTTTGTTTACTTTTGCCAAAATATTTTATAAAATGTTCACCGCTCAACTTAGGGGCGGCAGATTATATGGTTAGAAGACTTTTTGAAATCGGCACGTTCAACGGCAAATAAGCAGAATAACATCTGGAAACGCGGCCGCTTTCTAAAATTTAGTAACATGAAGTAATTTCTTGGAAATTGTATTTAGACATAGTGCAAGTACCGAGCACTTGAAGGAGCCACCTCACGGACGTTCTGATGCAGGACGCTACCCCCTCCCTTAAAAACACAATTATATGCCGCCCCCCTCTTCTCTTCTCCCCCGCTTAGTTGCCAATTATTCAGTTTTAAAAATAAATTATTCGGTCACTTCTTTTCGGGACTCCTTTTTGGGACATCGTAAGCCGTAGGTCCGAGGAATCGCTGGGGCCTCTCGGATCGCGCCGATATTAATACAGACTTGGTAAGAATTTCTCGTCAATATAATCAATTTAAAACTAAATACCACTGTCTTCAATTACGTCGGCGTCGATCTGGAGAGGTCCCCAGGATCCGTAAGAAGCTTATTCATAATTGTTTTACTAATTGAAATATTATTATAGATACTTTGTTAAATATTTTGTTTATTGCGTAACTGTGCCTAACCCATATATTTGTGTTATTTGTTCTGTTTAAGGAAGCCCGCTGTAATAATTGTTCGAGACGGAAGCGATGTTGTAAAATCATTTATTTATTAAAAGCATTGATTTGTTAAATTCATGTATTCAATTTCTTTTAAATCATTTACTAGAACTAATTGCTGCGATTATCTGCTAACATCATTTATTTATTCAAATCATTTGGAAAGAAATTATTAACTCTAACATCATGCGTTTGGGAATAACCATCCATCAACTTAAATACTATTGAGTATAACACTAATTATTAAAGTATCGCTCAGGTCGACTAATGACCTATCATTAAAAGCTATCTCTTGAGAAACTTGTCGGGTATTCTAACTAAATAAAAGCAAATAATTACATTAAATCAAATACTAAGTGGGTGTATTAAAATCGTGTGAAAGGCAGTAAGGAATGCATCATTGTCATTAATGATCTTATTTGGGCTTTAAAATATGTTTCGCGATTTTTATCATGTCTTTATATTTTTCTATTCTGCCTAGACTGTAAGTGTCTTTACGTTTTCACCACCGCGGATGTCTTCAAGTATTATTTCTGTGTTTTGTACCCCGGCGGGGGGATCATACCTATTTGAGTAGCTGTTTATTTTTAATTCGCAACTCGACGGTCTCACGTAAATCCAGGAATCCTTTGACTCATCTTAGGGAGTAAGCAGTGGGAACTATTGTTTTGTTTCCATTTTAGGTAGTAAGAATTTATTATTTGTTTGTTTCCCCGGGAGGGTTAAATCTGTGCCGGATCAGTGGCATCCGAAGGGTTGTGGGATCGAACAGTGAGACGTGGAAGTAAATTCATTAATTTTAAGACATGCCAGACCACGTGGGCAGCAGCTACTCATCTTATTAGACGCTTAAGAGTTAGTTATAAGTGGAAATAAGTTAACTGTCAATAATCGATTTATCTTACGAGTAAACACGCGGTGGTGAAATAAATGTAATCTGATATATTTTGTGAGTTGACGAATCTGACTGTGTAATATTATGTGTAAGTGATAACCTGTATGTCCTTGTTATCGTGTTGTTAATAAACCTTGCCCATTTGTATAACGGACTTTGATCTTTGCAACATTTGACCCACCTTTCTCCTGTATTCCATCTTTAGGTGAACACCCACAATGGAATTAAATAATATTTTTTTCCGTTTTAAAAACCATTTCCCTTTCGGAGAAAGGGGAGTGTCAGCACATAGTGCTATTTTGATCATTTCTAAAGAAATTATTACTTAAAATGTACATTTTTTACTGAAGTAATTCGGATAACGAAATATATCTTATTCATATTAATACACTGTTTCGAAAAATATATTTTATCCAACGAAAAATCTAATATATAAAAATGAATGTATGTGTGTTCGTATTTTATGCGTTGCCACACCGCTCGCCCGATTGCAATAAAACTTTCTGCTTGCACTTCCGGAAAGGTTATAGGCATAGTAAAATGAACTTACAGTAGGTCTTATAGATAAAAATCAATGTTTGTATGTCTGCCGTACAGTTAATTTTGACAATGTATGCTTGCACTTGCGCGAAGGTTATAGTACAATTAGTAGTAGTAGGTGGCGCATGTGTCGTACTATAGACAATCGGCAGCAAACGTCATACATCAAACAGACAGAAAAAGAAAACATGCACTTCAATAAACACAATTACAACACAAACACTTTCTTTGAGTGGCATTGCAACGCTTGCCGGGAACTGGCTAGTATACTATATAATAGATAAGTAGACAGATATTTCAGCATAACTTCATCTTAAAGTCTTGTCCTCGTTTCCAAAGAAGCAATCACTCATTTTAATAACTTATTTAAACCTAAATATGTTGATTTGTTTTGACCTTGACATCAGTTAACATGATCAACACAATTAAAGTTATAATTTAAGATTTCGACTGAAGGTGCTTGGTGGAATTTCGATATTAAATTTGAATCATTCAAATTATGTACACTCCCACAGATTTTGTCACTAACGACCCGGGTTTCGCCTTTCGGCATCTTCAGGCGTTCAAGCGCTCGGATGAACTTGAACTTGAACTGTCAGTTCAAGTTCATCCGTGCGCTTGAACGCCTGAAGTTGCCGAAAGGCGAAACCCGGGTCGTTAGTGACAAAATCTGTGGGAGTGTACATAATTTGAATGATTCAAATTTAATTAAAGCTATAATTTTCTAAAGAACTTAAGAGGTGAAATAAGTATTGTACATTGTCAAATAAGGATTGATTTAAAAGTAATATGTGACTTACAAACAAATAGTTATAATATAACAGACCTTATTTCATCAATTTATCATAGTCATAGATTGATTGGCGTATACGTATAATGTTAAAAATGTACGTTTAAATTGAATCAGAAAAAACCGTTAATCTGTGACGCTCAATCGCTTTCTATCGAGGTACAACTGATGAGAACTAAAGCCTTCAATTTACAGACTTGGCTATAGTTAGGAAAGCGGCATTTCTATATCGGTCAAAAGCCGATACAAAACTGACCTGTTTCGCTGGAAACCGATAGCTGTTACGGGTTTTGCGGATTGGTTCAGCCTAATGGTACAATATAAAGAATGGAAACAGTAATTTGGGTCCGAGCCGCCCTCTCGGGGCCCGTCTAACTTAATTGAACACGCTGGACAGAGGTGGAACCTTGCTTTCTATTGCTCGTATGCGATCTATTATATTATCCGTATCGAACTGTTACGCTTCTTACTCCTTTAAAGACTCGATGCTATCCATAAAATTACAAGAGGTTTATATAGGCTTTAAGGTGTAGGATAAAGGGGTTGACCTTGTGCAATAAATGAAATTGAATCAAGTACTCAAATCATTGAGAATTCTCAAAATCATAAAGAAAGGCGAAAACTTTTAGAAATTTCGTTCTTCGTGTATATTTTGAATGACGGCATAATATATGAACTACATATGTAGTTTTTGACTTTCTATGAAAGTATTACAATATAAATAATGTATGTTTTAATCGAAGAATCTTTAAGTTTTAATGAAGAACAAAACGATGCAGAATTTTACACAAAATGATAATAAATTGAACATTTAACCATTTAACTTTTCCGGTTCTAAGCTCAAGAAATGCGACCCCAATACCCACATTTTCTTAAATATCTATTTTAATATGGGTGATACAATGTTTATAATTAAAGTTTTCTTATATCATAGTTTTTTGGACCTTTTGTAGTTTATATAAATACGCGATAACGCGATAACACGATAAGCTATCGTTCGTAAGATAGCTGGGCTAAACTCGTCATTTGCAATTTCATATGTGTGCTGGGATGACGTCTTTTTTACGCGCAACTTAAAATATGATTATTTATTAAGAAACCACGGATTTTCATAAAAAATGTATGAGGAATGATGCAGAGAGATATTTTAAAGCCCTTAGACTATTTTTTTTTTGAAATTCATAAGAATAAGGACAATAATGAGGAAACCACTGGGGTCCCTAAACGACCCCCATCGGATGAGAAGTATTTTTCTAGTCTCCGAGCCGCGAGAGTTAATATAATCTCAAAAAAATGTTTCTCTAAACATTTTTGATAGATTCGTTACCAAAGTTTCTTAATAGAAAGTTTAATTATTATAAATTAAACAACCATTTATTTTATTAAAAAAGATAAGCGCAATATATTGATATGAAAATAAAAATTTGGTTACACTCATTTGAAACAATATACAAAAATTAAGTGTTTTGTTTCAAATGACACGGACAGTAAATGGCATTACAGCTGACGCCAATTCTCCATGCACTTGACAAATAAAATAATAATAAAATACACTACACAATAAACATTGTTTTTACTGAAAATGTTCACTTATCTAGGCAATGCATTGAAAGCCCTTGAAACTGGTGACTCATGTGATCACGATCACGGTACTAAGATCACGTTATAAGTTATTATGGCAGCCCTTTCATGTGTTAAAATATAATCGCTCTCTATGGGACATCGTGAACTCTTTGCCACCTCGTAATTTGCCTTAGATTTAACCAAGTTGGCATATCCGACGGAGCCGAACACCTAATGATTATCTTGAGCAAATTTCCCCTTCGTTGTATTCCGATAAAATGCAATATCATTTCCTAAATTTTTATTTCTTACAATCTGCTATTAAATTTTATCACGTAAAGGCAATTATCAATATGTAATTTTCATTCAGAGAGGTTCCGATGTTTCGAATCATGAAACGTAACAATCCGCTGTCAAAACTTTAACAAATGAATACTGTTTCTAATTTCCCTTGCAATTAATACCGTTGAATTGTAAACAAAGCAACGTAAACCAATCAATGTTCAATGTGTGTATTGGAAAACACGATTGGGTGAAATACAGACATGACCTATCGTCGCTCAACTTTACACGGATCAATAATATTAATCGACCTGTGGTTAATTGCCGCAATTGTTTCATCCGCCACTCTGTTTTAATGATTAATTATCAATGAAGTTTCCGATACACTTAAATTTATTTCTGTTTGATTATTAAATGTTAATTTTTAAAATCTATTTCGTCAATTAAAATTCGCATTTATTTAATGCGGATGAATACATTCTATTCAAGTTGAATAATTTTTTTTTAAATTATATTCAACAATTTTTCCTATTGTCTGATTTTGAACGGTTCATTAGGCTACCAACTGAGCTGAAATGGAATATATTATATTTTATCTGCGTTATCAATCTATTGTGAATATTTTTGTTAAAAAATAATTATATTTATTGAAAATCCAAAAACGATTAAATTTAAAATTAAGTGAACAACAAAAAAATCCTTGCAACTTTTCAGTTGGTTTGTTATAATATTATATACGCAGTTATTTCAAATAACATATTTTATGATTATTATTTTTCGTCAGCTTTGTGGTGCAATGGTCAAAAATGTTAGCTTTAGAGACGGATCGCACAGGTTCAAATCGCAGTACGAACAGCATTTTTTCAATATCTTTTCTAAGAATTCTGCTCAAAGGCATGAATATTTGCGATGTCTAAAAGTTCTTTTCCGCCTTTCCAATCCTAAAATAACGGGGCGTAATAAGAGTTCTATCTTTTATGCATTACTTTCTTCGAAAAGAAAGATAGCGAGCGAGTAACAAAAAGGGCTCTTAGAAAAAATCTGCTGAGGCAAATCAATTAAAAAGCCATATGCTTCATATTGAATATATATATTTTTAAAAAATACCAGATTAAAGGGTGCTTTGTGGCAATTTTTTAAAGCTTGTACGAAGATAATGATAGTTATTTTTCATACACCTATTTATCTGATCACATACCAGCATAATTAAGTTACCGTTGATTGTTATGTACCTTTTATATCAGTATATTACTCATTCTGATTACGTGTTCTCAGCATTTTGCTGTTTCAATACATTCTTTATTCTTCTTTACGAGCAACATTACTACTCACATATTATTTTACAATAAACATACTTACTATTTATTATCACGTTATTAACAAAGAAAACGCGAACCATGGGACAACTTATGTTTTTGATGCCACCTCTGGAAAGAAAATATTTAATTATAATATATTCCGGGTCCTATGGCGCAGTGGATAGAGTTGTGAACATCCGTGCCGGATCTCACGGATTCAACTCCTAGTACGAACAGAATTTTTTCGATTGATTTATCGATTTCTGTTCGAAAACATGGGTGTTTGTGATGTCTGAAAATTCTTTCCCATCCTTTCCGATCCTTTAATAACTGGGCGTAGCGAGAGCGATTAGTTAACCACTGGTCCTGTCCTGGCCTTATCCTTATTTCCCTACTACTCTCTTCGAAAAAGAGAGGTGGAGCGACTGACTATAGGAGGCCATGTGCTCCACCCTTAATATTGTATATTTCTTATTTGTTGTCTTTTTTGACATTTCAATTAATTATTATGAAAAGTCGATGCAATACAAGCAATGTTAAATGTTAGTTTCAACCAAATATTGCTTTATAATATTTGCGTCTTATATCAGGAAATAAATATTCACCAAGCAACACTTCATAAATAACTGATACCTTGCAATTTTCACTTTTTCCGAATTTAAAATATGATATACAAAAAAATATTCAAAATAAAAATTACACAATTTAATAAATATGTTATGCCAATCATTGTTAACATATCGCAAAAATGTGTCAATCTTAATCCATATTATAATAAATTTAAATTTATGTGAACAATAATTTCCAATTACAAATAGATTAAAATTGATGTGACGTGTTGGGAGCGAAAATTGAATTGTTAAAAATTACAATAATTTTGCATAACTCGATATTTCACCTGTCAAATAAATTCCGTTCCAAAATGCAGCCCGGCAATGTCATAATTCTGATGCGAATTAACTTCCCGGCTTCATTTATTGGTGACTTTCGAAATTATTTCGGAAATCACCTATTTTACAATGAACGTCCTCTGGCGGAAAATTGTGTAACGAATGATATTCCGTAATCAACTGTTTGTTTGTAATTTCACTGTTTTGTTGACATTTGGCTGTAAAGAGAAGATAAATTTAATTGTGTTTGTATTTACACTCGCACAATTTAGTTTAATATTATATCATCAAGAATATTAAAGACAGATTATTATATTCAAAATGATATTTTTGCAACTGAAATATTGTTTTTTCTATAAATTACGAATTTGAAACACTTCACTCTTAATTAAGGAAATAAATTAATTTTATTGATTAAATAACAGTAAGATACCGTCAAAACAATAAAGACAATTAGTGTGATGGATTTTTTACACATCTTTAATTAAGATAATTTTTCATAAACAAAATATGTAAAAAAATAGGAAGTGTGATAAAGATTGTTGAAAGATGCTTCTCAAAAAGTAAAAAAAAACGTGCAACAACACGAAATTTCCAATTTAAATTTAAGATTATAAATATAATATCTTTTTCCTGGCTGATCAACTTATATTGTTTTTACAGCACTATTTTTTCAAAGCACAACAAATTCTCTGTCAGCGTTTAAAGGAGCAATTCTCTACGTCAGGAGTAATTCTGCAAATATTAAATGTTTAGTAATATTTATTTATTTATTGACTTGACATTCACTTGGTTTACTACTTGGTATACTTGGTTACTCCATTATAATAGGATAAAAATAGCAACGTATTTAGTTCTACAGTTTTCATATTTATTAGTTGATGGCTATTTCAACATATAAAACTGTAGAACTAAATACGTTGCTATTTTTACCCTATTATTTATTTTTCGACACATAGTATATCACCCGTGCTGTTTTTATAACAGAAAGATGCAAATGTAATAGAGTAGACGCCTTTTTATAACAAGAAGAAAAGAATAAAAATAAAATAAGCCTTTTTAAAATATTAACAAAACTAATAACTTAATCATTATGAAAGGATTAATATCCAAAAACGTATTTCCGACCAAATTTAATGAAAGTGATTTATTTTATTTGTTAACCAAATATCACGTCGTTGGATAATTTAACACGTGTTTAAAAAAAAGCTTTATCGAAATAATTTATGTAAAAGCCGCTCATTAATTGTAATTAAAGAGCGTTCGTGGGAATGAAGTCGTAACGTACTTAGCTTGACGTTCATTTTGCATTTCATGGAGGCATTTTCTAAAAGCTTTATTTTAAATATTCAGTGGGAAATGTTTATTTCGTTATACAATCTCGCAATAAATTTATCACGAGCCTTTATTTAATTTGCGAATGTGAGAATCCTGTATTTACAATATGACGTTACATGTAAACACGGGAATTCGTAGCCATACCATTAAAAATATGTAAATTTGTGGGGAAACATTTGGTTAAAAGGTTTGGCCGTTAACAGTGGCATTCGAGAAATTTTTAACTCATTCCAGCACACTCATCAGAAATACTTAGCAATTGCACAGGAAATAATTATATTACTATATATTCTCTACTAAAATATTTTAGTTTTATTTATTATCAAATACAATTCAATGTTCATGGTTTTTCACACTACACGATTACACGACTAATAACTCGAAACTTATCAATAACTTAAAAATTTCTATTCAAATTTCTTTCTGCTGTTCCCGAGGAGTGAAAGCTGACAACTTGTCTTTTTTTTACCTTCAGAGATATGTTGTGAGACCAACATACAACTTTTTCTTTATTAAACAGTTTCTGAGGTTCAGTCTAAGAGATTACATGCTTTACGTTTTTAGTGGATATGGTTGTCGAAATAAAAAATAGAAATGGCATATTAATCACTACTGAGTTGTCAAAAAAAAAATTACCAGTGAATGATCTGTCTGTAAAAGATTGCATATCAATTATAATATACCTTACAGTTATATTTTACAAATGATTTTTAAATTTATGCTGTTGATAGTTGTTCATTATTTCAGTGCAGGAGCCTTTTCATTAATGTAACTCCAATCCTTCACTTGGGCTTTTCTTACTCCAAACCCAGTCAAAACCATTCACCTTACGCAATCTAGTTTTAATGATGCTCAAACACTTGTAGTCAGGAATATGTGCTGACTTCACATTCATTTTATCATAGTTTTATATGTAAACGCGGCAACCTCTAATTGAAAACGATAATTATATCACAAAACCTTGATATTGAAATGAGAGGAACAAGTCGATTTCAGATTCACTTACTGCTACACCTCGCTTTGATTTAGTTTAATTAGTTTAGTCAGACAAACTTAGGAAAGGTAAGCTCGAATCTCATGTATTGGCCAATAGTTACTTGTTGATTTTAGCTTGAATAATATATAAATAAATAAAAAACATGTGTGTATATATTTCCGTTCATATATTTAAAAAAAAAATAGTCGAGAAGAAGTGAATAATTTTAATGATTATATTGTTTTATTTATTTCAAACATTCTACACTCGCATCTCAAAATTATTCTTGTTTCAAATATTCTCTTAATACCAATAATATTTAGCTGATATTTAATATAATCTACAATGATACCTCAATCAGTGCAAATTTGTGTGAGGTCACTTTGTACCCCATCGTACCTCGATCCTATTTTCGATGTTTAGGTACTCGGGTATTAAAAATATGTATTTTCAAAAAAAACCTTTCCATAGTTAACTAGTTACACTGGATTTACGTTTAAAATTTTTAATGACTTATTTTTTGAAAATACATATCTCTATTCAGTAATTGGAAACGTTCAAACGCTGTGCGAAAGCAGTTTTTATTTAACCAACAAAGCTGAAATCGTTTGTTTTACGAACATTGTTTTGTATTTGTTAATATAAAACCTGTCCGCCAAGAGTAATTTGACTATTAACACCATTAAATTAATTAAGTAAATCATGTATTATTTTTGCTCACCGCCGCTGGTCAACAATAATTCTCCCAGATTTCATACAGCTCTTATAAAGATAAAAGCTTCAACTCCTCTGTCCAAAGCCGTCTGTTTGTTTGCACATCTACAAATTTCAGATTTGTCAAAGTGTTTCAAATAAATTTACATAGGCGGTTTCAACCACAGCCTGCATACGATTTGTTATCAAATAACTGAATACATTTCCTTTCTATCAAACCCGTGAATTACAACTGACACGAAAAAATTCTAGTTACTCATTTATTATTTAAAAAACATTAAATTATTTGTATTCTTTAGTTTTATCAATCTTATTAAAATATAAATAAATTTTATATAACATACTTATACGTACATATATCGAATGTGGAAAGGAAAAAGGACGTAACCTACACAGAGCAAATTTTACAGGAGGCACAAAAAACGTGTTTTGATGATTTTGGGTCATATGCAAATTATGAAATATACACAACCTTGAAGTGCACGGAAACTTCTAAACTGGTGTTTTAATTGACATAATCTAATATTAAATAAAGAAATTGTCTAGGAAAATCCTTTTTTTTTTAGTCTTTTTTCTTGGTTTCAATTTTCACAAGCTCAACATTTCAACAAGCATTTCTGCAGCTTACATTATTTTAATAGAACATGATACATTGTGATTATCGAAAAAAAGCTCTTTTGAAAAAACTGTGGGTTACGTCTTTTTTTCTTTCGTTTTTTACCACAGTCGATTTATAATTGTATTACTGTTAATAAAGCATTTCGACTCTTTTAACAAAAAATGTTTGTAAGTCATTTTCTTAAACTCTCCCTAAATCATTGACGATAATAAATGTTTACACACTTCTTTGTAATTTACTATAAAATGTCATGTATAAGAAAAGATACCACGCTTGAAACCCTTGTATATTATCTATCTACCACATAAGAAAATACATTGTCAAATTATTTTACGTATAACAAATAAATTTGATTTTATTAAATTAACAGTATTTTATTCAAATTATCATCCAAACGGTATTTACATTGATTAGAATACTTCGCCGAGAAACATTAAATTCATCACAAATCTATTCTTGTAAGATAGTTATCAACATAAACTATCAAAATAAGTACGTTAGTTCTTCAAGAGTGCTGACTCGAAGATAAGTCAGAACTCTTACTTCAGTTGCTAAAATAAAAATAAAATTGTTGGCAGAGAGATCAATGGCAATTCGTTGTTAAGACTAATTGTTTTGAATAATTATTGAATTCTCCCAATCTTTTTAGCTAGAGTATTTGACACTGTACCCACTACCTCAAGTTCATCCGTGCACTTCAACGCCTGCAGATACCGAAATGCGAAACTCGTGACGTTAGTGACAAAACTTGTGTGAATGTACATAATTTGAACGATTCAAATTTAGTACCCACTACTATTCGTCACAGACTTACATAAAATCTCTTATACTTGCTATATTATGTGTTACAGAAGCGCTGAAAGCTTTTAAAGTACGTGCATTCAGCGCATTGTTTTTACTTTATTTCTGAGTAAAGATTTTTTTTTTAAATAAAGCCTGCAAACAAAATTTTACTATGAGTTCTCAATATGATGATGGAAAAAAATTGCCAAGTTAACTTAGGAGACCAGTGCAACAATGAGTTAGCCGAATCTAGTTTTTCTTCATATCGCTTCAAATCCCATGATCTACTGCTATTATACAGGTAGCACTAATTTTACCTTACGAATTAAAAATCATTGTTCAAACATTAGGATAATAATACGAATGACCGTGAAATAATTTCACATTGCCCTAAAAATTCCATTTCACGCTGAATAATTCTCTTTTCAGCTGGAAATGAATTATCTTGAAAAGAATTGGACCAGATGTTTACCTTTTGCTTTCCTTTATATTATACATTCTTACATATATAACATACGTACACTGTAAATAAAGAAAAGTTACATGACCCTGTTAACCCGCGCTTTTAACTTATTCCTGGTTTGAATTAAACTTTAATGCATTTAACATATGAACCAAAATATGTTGAAATGACTGAAAAAAACTCAATAAAATAATTTAGAAAAATGAACTCATTATTTTTTTATCTGATATTATCTAAGATTATTGATGCCCGCATGATTTTCGAATTTCATTAGATGGAAACTATTTTTTTTATCTCCGTGACTATTTTGAAATATAGAGCACAATAAATATATGTTTATCTTTGGAAGTTTACCATAAGAGTCCATATTTCTCCACTGTTGGGGGAAAATTTAATAAATGTCCAACGTATCTAACGTCCCCTTATTTCCGCCGCGATTTCCGTAAAACCATTTTCATTTTTAATGAATATTGATACAATTATAATGGCATTAATGAAACTAATTAAAAAATCGCTCAATGTAACAAATATTTGAACTGTTTTAGCAATATTTTAGCATTCGAAATAGGCGTGTCATACGGAATTTCCAGTGTCGATACTTTTTAAAATGTCAGTAAGCATGATATTCATCCATTTTATTAATTTATCTATTTACAGGGCGTAGCAAGAGCGATTAGTTTACCACTTTTCCTGTTCTACTCTATCCTTACACGCTAATACTTTCTTTTAAGACTAAGTGTTTGGGCGACTGAGTAACAAAAAGTTATCGTAGAAAAGCTTCTTTTGCGATACCTTTTCTAGGAGACCATATTCTCCACATTGTGAACGAACATGGATAAAAAATTATATTGATATGTGATTAGTTTTTTAGGCCTAAGCCCTCACTACCTCTTTTGTGATGCCTACTGGCAGACATTTAAAAGTTTTAGTTCAGTTAATTGTGTTTAAAAAAAATATTATGTAACCAGTATAATCGATTGTTTTTATTGTTTATGACCGTAAATGACAACACTGTTTGTTTATAGGCTATACAAGCCTTTAATGATTATTTCTTTATGTTATTTAACATGAACTTAAAATTAATAATATCTACTTCATACTCATAAACGTTTATTAACAAGTTGTTAAGAAGAAGAAAAGACGATAAATAAAATGCCTCGAACAACACAAAATTAAATTAACAAATTTTATGCCATCAAAGCTTCTTCAAGAACTGAAATTCGTTAAACTTTCATTAATGTTGGTGAACTCAGGTTTATAAATACAACATGAGGTAGGAATTATAACGTTTGCTGTTTCAGGACAACGTAAAGAAAGGGTAGCATAGCAATATATTTATACAATAGAGCTTTTTGCTTCCTAACGTAAGAAAATAATAAAGTTTTCTTTGAGATAGTGTGTAAACACAATGAACGGTGACCAAACGTCAAAAACACACGTGCTATATTACATCATCCTGGCAGGTTCTGCTGACACAATGGTTAAAACTGCATTTTCTAAGAGAAACCTTATATCTTTTAAAACATAATACTTCAGTAAACTTTTCCATTAAAAGCCAATACGTTGTTATTTATGTTTTGGTAAATAAATAACTACATTCCATTGTGCAAACGTTTTGTATGTTTTTTTTTAATTATTCAGCAATAGTAATTTGATGTTGGAAAATTGAGATTTTTAGACAGGAAAATTTTGGGAATATCTTTGTCGCCTGCTGTGCCCCAGTTGGTTAGAGCTTGTTCTACCGATCGCGCAGGTCTGGGTTTGATTCTCGGTAAAATCACAGTGAATTTGAGAATTATTCAATTCAAAATTGTGATCGAAGACTGGGTGTTTGTGATGTCAATTCACATCACTTCCTCTCCTCCCATCCTTCTGATCCTTTAATAACTGGGTGTAGCAATAGCGATTAGTTAACCACTAATCCTGTTCTAGCCTTATCCTTCTATTCCTACTACTCACTTTGAAAAAAGTGAGGTTGAGCGTAACAAACAATTTTCGTAGAAAAACTTTCATTAGGAGGCCATATGCTCCACATTGGGAGCGGACATGGATAAAAATATAAACTATCGAACAACTTTTAATATAAATATGCGAACTTGTTTCTTTTTCTCACGATGAATAACAATCCGTTTATTTATTTTATTAACCAGTTTTACTATCCATTTCGTTCAAATTTGGATAAGTGTGGTGAATCGCTTAAAAATTCTATCGTAAAAACTCAGTAATAAGATTTAGTAATAGTCTGTAAAGAAAAGAAAACCATTTGTCTCGAATACTAGTAAAAGACATTTAATTACATTTGAATCACGTATGTTTTATAACAATTTTAAAAAGGCGAATAAACTTTAATATTGTCAATTTGATCGTCGTTAAAATAAAACCACTGGAATCATAAATCCAGATCGCCATAAAAAACTTGAAAATTAGTAATAATAATTTTTGTTTCTATATAAATATACACGATGAAACAATTTACAAAACGTCAATTTAAGTTCATCCGTGCCTTTAAATGCCTGAAGCGAAACTGTGGTCGTAAGTGATAAAATGTATTGAAATGTACAAAATTTTAACTATTTAAATCTGTTATTTGTAGTATGATTTTTAAATACGGATATTTATTACTAGATAAACAATATTTTATATAAACACATTTTGTATTATAACAGCTACTTTACTCATTAAATTACATTCAATGTTTTAATTTAAATAACCACAGTTTAAAATACCCACTAGCTTAGTGCTACCGTTCCAGATCATAATCAAAAATCGTGTCTAAAATTTACATATGGTAATTTGGTTTTATAATTATAATGTTAATATACAGTTAGTAATTTATCATTTAATTTTGTCTTTATAAAAAAAACATAACTTTAAGTTTATTTGCTAAACGATTTTCAAATGTATTATCTTATATCATAAATGTCATCTGTATAAATATGTACATTCAATATTTTGCACACTTTCTTACTCGATTCACATAAACCAATAATTTATAAATGTTCAAGAAACTTAATTTTCAGTGCACAGTTGAAAATATATAGGTCACTTAAAGTTTACCAATGAGCTTAAATTGTGTAGATCTCAAGCATCGATTACTTCTTTAAAACGATACAAAATACTTGACTTGAATCCAGAAAGATACAACTGAAAACTGTAGACATAGTAAAATATTTAACATTGCTCAGTGTAAAATGGTATGTAATACGTTATTTGTTTTCTAATAAAGGTCGACTCTGACGCCAAGCGCAACGCTTTGGAGATTCCGTCATGCTTGGTTGCACAGCCAAAGGTTCGAAGCCCCAAATGGATTTTTCGATTTGCATCTAAATTTTATATTCTTAAACTTGGATATAAATATGTGAGTGTGTGTGTGTGACTTCCCTCTAAACCTATATGATACTGAAAACGGGGCATAAAGATAGTGGTTAGTCAACTTCTAGTTCTTTCTCAAACCCCATCGCTTTATCTAACCGTCTCAGAAAAGATGACTGACCTTCAACCAGTTGTCGTTAAACTTATTATTGGAAAATTACATGGTTTTAAAAGATACATTTGATAGCAAATTTGATAACAGAAGATTCATAGATGTGATTATTCGATATAACGAATATCTGGTCAAATATTGTTAAAAAATCTGTTTATATTATACATGTTTAAATTCAGATGTCATTTTTTTGCAAGTGATGTTCATGCCACATATTTTGCACTCCCGCGCAAAGATTTAACGTGTAGCTCTGATCTTCGCAACGGTGACCGCTGATCCATACATCTTCACAAGAGTTTAATTTTTTCACTTGAAGTGTAAAAGGTAAATTTATTTCACCATTCAATAAGTTTAAGCTGTAAACTTATATCAAACACATTTTAGCCAAAAAAACTGTAAAAGTTTTTTCGTTTTAACGGACACCTCAACTCCATTAAACTGTTGTAACAAAATTTTACTGAACTTTCAAATTGTTAATTAAATAGTGACTGGCCATTTTGACGATGTTAACATTAAAAAAAAACACTCCGTGGCATGTCAGAAAACACAAGTCAAACCCATAAAATCTAATTCTGCGAAAATGTGTAATAATTCAGTATAAACCCCATGACTGCGGTTTGCTATTAAAACCAAATCGTCATCTAAAGAATATTCTTATTCACACTGCTTACGTCTCACTCAATGAATTTTTCCGTAGCTGCCAGCTCAATTATTTTTCCGTAGAACTAAAAATACGTTTGCGCACATTGCACTTTCAAAATGAAAACTTTTAAGAGCGATCATAGTTGCAATGTTGGCATTCTATTTCTCTGTTCATTTTACATCCGTATTCTGTCAGCTTTGTTTCATGAGTACTGCTATTACTTTTACTATATGTTTTTTAAATTGTTGATAGTTCATTAAACTGAACATTCATTTAAATAATCTCACCTGTATTATTACATGTGCCATTTAATTGTGGTCTAACCAATATAGATGCTTCAAAACAATTCTAGTTTCTAAGCAACGTTTTATTGCCAAGTAACGTCAGTTTTTTTTTTAAATTTTGTATGTTTTAGAAAATTGCACATTATGCTGAAGATAATATTTTTAAAACATGAGATTCACTGTGATTTTATCAATTCAATAAGTCTCGCTGAATTTGGTGAATTCTTTTTTAATGATACCAAAAACCATGTTAATTTTACTTATTACCGTACCGTTATCGAATATATTGTGATATTTTTACAAGTAGTATATTACAGTAAGCTTCACTATTAATTAAGTGATACAATACATTTTATATTCTTCACCAATGTATCCGTAGCACATTGGTAAAGATTCGATGTAGAGACAGATCGAGAATAAATTTTCGGGAAATTGACGCTTTTTGACAGTTTTGGTTCTTGAGACGTTCAAAATAAAACAACATGAGACTTAAGACTTGGCTAAATTTCTAAAAAAAAATTGTGTCATTATTAGATTTTATTATTTCAAAACAAATAAACTTGAATTTTTTTATACTTAGAGAAACTATATTTTTAGAACATTTTTTTCTGAATTAGAAGGCATTAAAAAAGAGGTAAGAAACTAAAAACCATCCATTTATCACTTTTAGGGTGTTCGCTAACAATACTTTTAAGCATTATATTAAAAAAAACAAAATATACATTTTTTGTAATTTTTCACTTTTATTTATTAAAATCAGGACTGGTTTCGATCATGACGAGCATTATCAACTGATTCACTAACGTTATAACATTGTTTTCTTTTATTAGTTAATAGGGCTTAAAAAATGGAATTTTGTACGAATGTATATTTTACCTTATATTTATTTAATAAAAAAAAATATAATATTTGTACGTACACGTGAAAGATGCTAGTTTGCAATAATAACTATAAAATTACGACTCAATTTGTTACTTTATTAATAAATATTTTCATATGCAAAATCAAACGAATCGCTTGAATGATTTGTACTAAAAATCCATTTAAATATTTACAATACAAAATTGTCATATTTTGCAATATTTAACTTAAAAATAAGTTTACATGAGTTTTGAGTTAGCAACAGTGTTAATGCATAGAAATATTCGTTTAAATGTTTTTTTATTAAAAAAATACTATAGTTCTGCGGATTTGGGACTTTTTCCTGGGACATAAAAAAGCCGAAACTTATTAATCTTTAACAATGTATCCCCAGCATATTGGTACAGAATATGTTAACGAAATAAATTACGTACATGACTATACTGCCCGTTGTATAAATATAATACATTCACTACGGCAAGGTATCTTGTAGATAAAATTAAGAGACGACCAAGACTTTTATCTGCGAAACAAATATAATAAATTTTATAATACCTACATGTTAAAAGCCCCTGTTCCGTGGTAACCGCTTCGCATCGTAATAAAGATACGAGTGCTCTGAGATCTGGGTTGGTTAAAGGAGGAAGAAACGTCTAAGTGTGAGCATTTTAGGGATTTAGTCCCTAACAAGTGGTACTGTTTATGTTAGTAGCATACATTTTTATGTTCGTTTCTTACTTCTGTCATATGCGCTCAGTAATAGTTTAATTTCACATAAAACTTATTGTCTTTTATTATATTTGACCCTAAAATATAATTATTATAGCTCTGTATGACGGAACTTCTGTTGTTATATCGACTGTGGGAAGGAAAAAGGACGTAGCCTACACATTTTACAGGAGACACAAAAAACGTCTTTTGATGATTTTAGGCTAATAGCAAATTATGAAATACACACAACTCTGAGGTGCACGATGACAGATAAACTGTTTTTTTTTAATGACGGCTTAACACTAATTTGAAAAATTGTTCAAGAAAAATTCCTTTTTCCTGGTTGCAATTTTCACAAGCCTTTCTTTTTTCAAACTTAAAAGCTAACTTTAAATACTAATTCGGCATTTTCAGCTTTCATCCTTTTGATAGAACGTGCGTCGAGTTGTATACATTGTGATTATTGAAAAAAAGCTGTTTTGGAAAAACTGAGGGTTACGTTCTTTTTCCTTTCCACGGTCGATATGTGTACCTATATAATTGAACATATTTAAAAAAAATACAATGAGTGCTTGTACGAACGTTTTGGTTTATATTATTTTATATAATAAAACTATTTAAGATTATTTGATATCAGTATTATTGTTCACAGTTATTCAGTTGCTCAACCTTATGTTTTTTTTAGGAATCAAATTTACGTAGCAAAAGAAATTACATTGGCATAAGTATACTTGTATACAAACACTGATTTCAACGAATCTTGGAAATTTAATACATCTTTTGATATTTCCAATGACTCTTTTAATATGCCACGTGTTTGAATTGTTTTTTTTTTATCCTTGAAATACTCACGTAAGATGTACACATATATATAATTTGCACGTATAAAGTAAAGTAAATATTATATCGGATGTACTGTACACAATACATTTAGGTGTTCTCTTAATAGCTACACAACCATTTTGAATTCATTCAAACCAATTTCGCTTTTACCAAAACAAATATAGAGGTTTTCCTCGAAATCACCGATTAAAGAATTCTCTCGTATATTACAACGGTTAAGTATGTATGTTATTTGAAAGCGGTTCAACCTATGTGTACAACCTTTGCAAAATAAATAATATAATCTGGGGTAAGCTATTTTTGAAGTATGAATTAATCTGGTTTATTTTTTTTCTATCCAATTACGCAATTTACAAACTGGGTCATTACTAATCGGCATAATTGTGATTATTTATACAATATTTAAATTATTATACATAAAACGTTGTATAATAATTTAATATTTTGAACTAATTTAAAATGGTAAAAACTGGTTTCGCTCATCATGAGCATTCATAAGATTTCAACCGATAAGAATATAAATTAATACAGGGGTATTTATATTAAATCAACATACTTATTCATATTTTGTATATTTATCTTTTAATTTCGTTCATTTTTATATTACCAGTTATTGTTTGTCATAGCCCTTAGTAGTTTTTTATCCATGTCCGGTCATAATGTGGAGCATATGGCTTCCTTATGGAAGTATTTCAACAGAAGTTTTTTTCTACGAGAACTGCTTGTTACTCAGTCGCTCAAACTTTTTATTTCAAAGATAGTAGTAGGGATTTTGCCGCCTGTGTGGTTGAGTGGTCAACGTCGTTGGCTACGGTTACGGAGGTAACGGGTTTGAATCCCAGTACGGACAATTTTATGAATTGATTTTTCAATCGATGTATGAATTTCTGTTCGAAGGCATGGATGTCTGTGATGTCGTGAATTCCCTCATCCCATCATATCCTATGAACGGGACGTATGGAGAGTGACTAGCTAACCACTAGTCCTGTCCTAGCCCTATTCTTCTATTCCTACTCTCTTTGGAAAAAGAGAGGTTGAGCAACTGAGTAACAAGCAGTTCTCGTAGAAACACTTCTGTTGAGATAAACTCCATTAGGAGTCCATATGCTCCACAATGGGAGCGAACATGGTAAAAAAAAAGTAGGAATAAAAAGATAAAGCTAAGACAGGACTACTGGCTTAGTAACCGCTCTCGCCGCGCCTGATTATTAAAGGATTGGATGGGTGGAATGGAATTTTAAGACATCACAAACACCCATGCTTTCGAACGTAAATATATGAATCAATCGAAAACATGCTGTTCGTACTGGGATTCGAACCCGCGAGGTCTGGCACGAAAACCTACAACACTAACCGCTGCGCCATAGATCCTGATAGTTATTTTTTATTTATTTTAATTTAAATATTCCTAAATTCATTTACATTCTTATCAGTTGAAAATGTTCGAGATAAGCAAAACCGATTCTAATCATGTTAAATAGATATAGAATTAGTTCAAAAAAGTGTTTTATTTTTTGCATTTAATATCTTTCCACCAGTATTAAGAGTGGACACTCTCAAAGCTACTTATAAAACATTATCTTACCTTATTCAGTATATATTCAATTATTGCATTTTAAATGAGTCTATATTACAAAATTTATACATTTCGGAACATGGCATAACTTTTTCTGTCGTAAATCATTAATGCTCTGCCAAGTGTATCCTTTTGTATTTAACATTCAAAATCAAGAACAAATAATTAACCACTCTAAAGCTAACGACCCACCGGTGTGTCGCATACCTACTAACCACACACGCTACTCACCAGTGTTTTGTCATTATTACGACGTCAATAAATATTTTTTAGAGTTTTCATCATTGAAAAAGGTTCCGACATCTCTTAAGGACTCACAAAATGAATATTAAGTTTTCCTTTATTAGTTTTTAGAAAATTGCTAGCTTACAGGACAAAAACGTTATTTTTTTCTAGCTGTTAACGGGTTAAATAAAAACCTAACCTTCACGTACCATTTAGTTTCGAAATATGAGAAGTCGCTTGCTACTCGCTTTTGAAAAATGAGTCAGGCGAGACAACGTTACAATGTACATTTAAACGTTTTCCGCCATTAAGGTTGATACCACAGATAATAAAAAAGACCATTAAGGTAAACACGCCATAAAATAGTTGTTTGTTAAAATGCATTTTTAGACAGACAGGTTTCATTCGAATTAAAACAAAAAATATATCGAGATTCTAATTCAAATCTTACAGTCCAATTTACAATAATATGAGAATATTACAAAATCATTAAAAAACGTTTAAAAATAAAAAATGTCAGATAAAATATATTCTGTTTTGAATTGATATTTATATTTTTGGCAGCTTGCTTTATTAATCACAACCATTATAAGAGAGAACCCCAAATTACATTTAGAATCGCATATTATTAATGATCAAGCCAATCTCGAGGCCTACTTTATATATAATTTGTCTGTGCCTAGAAAAATGTTTACCGTTATATAAAACATGTCGGACATGTTTATAACGTATCAACTTATTATTTAATGACGGACGATGTTTGCCTTGTAGTGTTTCTATTGTTCCAAACTTTAGGGCATACTAGGAAAAGTACGATACAAGAACAATATGATTTACTCGAAGCGAAACTTTGGCCACAAACCCGAGAGATGTCAACAGCCTTGAACTAAGGAAGACAATAATAAACTTTGCTTCAGATAAAAAGATTTTTCACGCGTGTAAAATTCTATATCATAAAATAATAAATAATTAATAAACACAAAAATAACTAAATACTACTGAGAGAATTTTTTGAAAAACTTTTTGTGACATGAAGTTTTGTTTTCATTTAATGTCTACTCAATTTTTATCAACATAATTAATCACTTTTAATGTATTTGTTGGGTTTATGGGTTTAACCCAACCTAATTGATGCAACTCATTAGTTAATATATTTTTTAACGTAAATGTCATTTGTAGTATTATTATTGTTTGCTTGTTTTTCTATCCTCCCTTCCTTACTTCTCGTTTTTATTTTATAATATGTCAGAATATTAAAATTAAAATCATTCGTACCTAAAAAAGCATTGTGAAAGTAAGTAAGATTGTTTGAGGATGCCTCTAAAAAGGGGAAAACACGTGTCACAGTTTGTGTCAGCACAATACGTGGAATAATTTAAGTTATTTTTAATTTTATATTAAAATGAACTTCCACAAAGTTACCGCCAAATCCATCGAAAGTCTTATTTCAATACTTTACTTAGAGATACGAGAACTGCTTTTTTTATTCTATAGCTCGAACTCTCTTTTGAATATTTTTATGTCCATAGCGGATAGCTCAACGCTGATGAGCATTTGTCATCTTTGGTTGTCCAAGGGCTTGAATCCCAGCACAGACGCTATAGTAAATTCACTTATTAATATGTTTGAAGGAATGAAAGCTTCTAATGACTAAAATCTAGTGTAATGTCAATTTGAAGTTCTGCTTAAAACTGATTTAACTGATAAATCTACTTTTCAAGTATGCTACTTTAATGAACACAGAATCAAAGCTAATATCTCTCGTAAAATTCTCCGAATTTTTAAAACAAAAAGAATATAGAGTTAGCTCGTGCAAATGATTACAACCGTGTTGTAATATTTTACTTTAATCACCAAACTTTCTCACAATCTTGAGTCAAGATATCTCTTGTTAGTGGTTACTTTTGACAAAATTATCGCTATGCGAGTATTTTCCAACTTCTTCAACTGTTTATAATTTATTACTGTTTTACCAAAAAGATTGAAAAATACAAAATAACAACATTTTTAATGTATTGAATTGTGTATTATTTAAATAATTTTGTCGCATTTTTTAAAAATAATAGGCATTAGGAAAAAGATTATCGTGGAGTCCGTGGCACAGCCGTCAACGTTGTTGACTTTCGTGGCGGTTCTCACGGGCTCAAGTCCCCATTACGAACAGCATTTAATTTTTTCATCGATTTATCGATTACTGTTCGAAGGCATGGTTGTTTATGATGTCTAAAAAAATCTTTCCCGCCCTTCCAATCCTAAAATAACGAAGCATAGCGTGAACGATTCGTTAATCACTATTTCTGTCGTAGCCATGTCCTCAATCTTTTCTATATTCGAAAAAGAAAGGTTGAGCAACTGAGTAACAGTTTCCGTCAAAAAAACTTCTGCTGAGATACCTTCATTAGTAGGCCTTATGAAACACATTAGAGGTGTACGTACATAAATAAAAAAATAATAAAGCTTTACTTACACTTGCAATGCTTTCTTTACATATTACTAACTAAAAAAAAACTTGATTTTACTTTAAAATGTACTCGATCGTTCCATTTGAAAAAAATCGTAAAATAAAATGTGTACATTTCAGAGTACGAATATTACGTTATTATCAAAATTATCGATTCATACATTACGTTACATTTGTTTTTCAGTAAATTTGTATTTTTTAAATTGTTGAAATCCACATTACATTTTTTCTTTTTGTCTTATAAAAATTTTCCCATGGCGTTAGCTGATTTGCAGAAAAATTCGGTAAAAAAATATAGGTATACTCTTTAACAAGTAATACATATTTCTATTCAATATACACGCATGTACCTACATCTATCGCTACAGTCTCCTTCCGGCGAGCAAGTCAGGTTCACAGAACTTGTCTTCGAATCGTCTTTAGCTTGTTTTGTCAATTTTTTCTACATCGCGAATAACCTTTCGACATTCCTGACGAGAGAGGATGGCGGAAGGAAACGAACAAGCGGAGCGGACCGATTCCTCGCAAATTGAACGCACGATTCGAATATTTTTTCTTGAATCCATATTTTCTGGAGGGGCTGTTTCTCATAAATTTATGTAGGTATGCACAATTTGTATTATTGTCTCAAAATAACATCAGAACTGGTTTCGCTTAACGAGGCAGGATCTTCCACCCACCTTATATTCTACCCTGTAACGTTGAGAAGGGAAAACGAATAGACTTTGATTAGTTCTTTCACGTTATCTTATATTGTCAAAAGATAGGTTAATGACTTGTACAATTTTTTAAACTGTAGTTGATGCCTGTTGTGAAATAATTTAATGCTTTTGGTACGATAGTGATAATGGGAATTTTAAATGATCCAAGAAGGAATCTTTCCTCAATACGTTAATAGTAAAACAATATTCCATCCATCTTTAGTCGAAAAATTGCTTCATATTGCAGAAAATTTCTGTTCATTTTAAAAACTCAAACATCGACGCATCAAAAATAATTGAGCTTCGAATACTTATATGTACTATATTTTTAAATAAATCACCAATTATGGTTCTGTAATCACAGCCATCGACGTTTTCGGACTTCGTCTTGTTTATTTACGGACTTTAATAAAAAAAAACATGGATGTATTTAAATTTAACATTATTTCATTATTTACCAGTGTCCGATCATTAATAATAAATTTGTGTAACTATCAATTACCAGTCCTTTACTAGTTACATCTATAAATCTTTTCCTGATTCGTAAAATTTTTTTAATTACTGACTTCTTATGGAGGTGACATGGATTTTAAGAATATCATATATCAAAAACTGAACTTATAGAGAGGTTAATCTTATACGCCAGTTCTTTGGGGAGCGCAGACCCTTTTAAGGGTAGCAGATTTTCTGTGAGGGTTTGCGAACATTTAAAAAAAATGTAGTAATGTGCTTGAAACTGTATTTAATGCAAAAGTATTTCAGAATTTCGGGTAAGGCGAAAACAAGAATATCCGTCTATTGCAAAAGAGGCTTTTGTAACTTCTACTTTTTTGCGACTTCATACCTAAAAATAAGCACAGGTCATGCCTTTACTCAAGGAATTTGAAAAATTCCTTGCGAGCTAGCATTTTTGACATCGCACCAGATATTGATTATTTATATAAAAACATGCAACCGCATCCAACTCAATAAATTGTTTTTTTAAGCTTCACTTGTGTAGTTTTTTTTAAGTTTAGTTTTAAAAAAATATAAGTAAGTTTTTATTTTTCGTAAGACTATATAAACATATTAGCAATAATTAATGCAAAATAAAGATTATGAAGAAAAAATTTGGGGGGCGTGGATTTTTTTTTCAGAATTAGGAGGCCGTGGTACAAGTTTGGAAAGCATTGTTCTACACCATAGAAAATAAATAGTATTTTTAGTGAAAAAATATTTTCCTAATCACATAAACCAAAGAAGAAAACGAGCATTTTGTTTCTTCTCCTTCGCGACTTTTACTACTTGCTTAAAATTCCAAAAGGCACACGACCCCTCTCCCCTCTTCTTTTCCGGATGCCTTGAAACAAAAATTACAGCTGTACATTAATTCAACTCCCCCCGAGTGCCTTATAAGCATCTGCGTAAATAAATTCCCTGACCTACGAATCCTTCCTCTTTCTTTTCACACCACGTACTTAATAGTCACAAAAAGGGCTCAAAATTCAAAGCCTCCAACTATTATAATAAAGCACAAGAATCAAGGGTACTTTATTTTGTGCGACCCCAAGCTCTCGCGAATGTAATTCTGTATTGTAGCTTTTCAGAGTATCAAAGCAAAATATTAATTGTTCAGATTCTGCCGTCGAAATTCATGCTTACTTTGTTTAGTCAGAAAACAAATTTAAGCACTCAATAATTGCGAAACAAATATGAGCGGAAATTCGCTTGCGTTATTATTCTTAGCGGCATTGATTGGAAACAATTAATTTAACTGTTTTTGATCTGTACTTTAATGTATAAAAGCATTACACTTTGTAAAACGATATCATTTTCATGTTACTCCATACCATAATCGTACTGATGGAAGTTGGTAAGAAAAAAAAATTTCAAAAATGTTAATTATAGATCGACGGGTTTTTGTGAGAAAAAAGGTTAGCTAATTGCTCTCTTTACGCTTTTTTGCATCACATAAGTGGTAAAGAACGTAAGCATCACATTAATCCATGACCTTAAATACAAACCTCTAAAACGATTGAAAAGTGTATACATTAACGTGTCAATTGTAGGATTCGAACCAGTGACTCGTGACTCGTGACCCACGGAGTCAAATCGATCCAACGGTATCAAAATGTTGCTAAGCAAACTACAAACTCTTAATTATGTTTATTGGTTAAAAATTCTTGCTAAATGATGTAATAATTTCTTCTTACCTCAGATCAATTAAACACATCTACAAATCTATTTGTACATTTTGATCCATTTCGTATTTAGTCTCACTCAAACAGAATACAACAATAAATTTACATAATTGTGATGACAGCAATCAATACGAGTACGTGATTATTTACTCACTTTAAATATCACCAAAATGAAACTGTCGTTATAGTCCTTTTTTCTTTTATATTTTCTAAGACTGTTGAACTTTACAAAGTACAATTTTGAAATTGGTAAAACGTTTTGCCTATTTATAAAATTAGATGCGTACTTTTATATTTTTATGTTAAAAGAAAAGCCTTAAAGAAAAATTAATATTACCTCAAATGTTATAAAAATGCCATGTATAAAGTATATTATTTTTGATATACAGGCTGTTTCGTAAAGAGTGTTGGCAATTTTTTATCATAAGATAATCTTAATATTTTAATAAAGTTATGCTACAAAACCGAATCTTACTTTTATTCTTTCCTAAGCCCATACAGGTCTTGAAAATAGCGTATGACTACTAGTGCTTCTCTGAAAAGTAATAGAGATAATATGTAACTGAATTACAATCAGTTTTTATTTGAAAACGTCTGTAAAGTACTTATGTTTCAGTCCATACGATCTACAAGAGTAGACGTGGTTATAGGTGTATTATTATTTAAATAAATAAAAGTAAAATTGATAACTTAGTTATTCCACAGGTTGTGTAACAAATTGTGATACGTGCTGCACTTGAACACGACACCGTTGTCAAATATATTTCCTTTGGGATCTACCATGTTCGCATAATTAATTATTACTATCAGTGTTTGTATTTTACTTCCATCCTCCGCTCAGTAGAAAAGAAAAAAACTTAGTCTCAAATTGATGTAATTTAATATGTTTAGAATTAGAATCAAGTTTTAGTATATTCGTAAATAATACGAATAGTTTGTCTACATTGTTTCTTAGAGAGAGGAGAAAACTGTCACATGTTTTACACAACATGTGTAATAATAAATTATCAAATTTAATTTCATATACAAATGAGTATATTATGTATTATACGAATCGTTGTTTTACATATTACACTGCATTTATAAACTACCATTGCTTAAAATATATATTACCGTGTTCATGTCGAAGAATAGATATTGAAATTGATTAATGAAGAGTGGCTGCAACGATCGATTATCAAAGGGAAAATGTTTTGGAAGGCCAGACACATACTCGAATAATATAATACACATATTATCATTTATTGAACATGCGGCCTTTCGTTGCTCGTGATACGTCAGTTCAACATCTTTTGGTATATTATTTTTATTTGAAAAGAATATAAAGACCTTGGCTTTTCAAGCAACCTGTGAATAGAAAGACACATCCTGTTGAAAGGATTTTTCTTTCTCATTTCCGCTGCCTTATATATTTTTTTTCATTATTAGAATTTCTTCTTTTATTTCCAGCGTTAATCCGCGCTAAATACCACGGCTGACGTCTGCAATAATACATCCATCGTAGATGTGCTGATGCCACACGAGATGAAATATTTCATACCTCTGACCAGTATTATTTCAAACATATTCAAGTAAGTAAACTTTTATCACAACGATTCTTTTTGTCACCGTTTGTATATAGTATCGTTTTAGTCGGGTCATATGGCGCAGCGGTTAGCGTTGTGGGCTTCCGTGTCAGACCTCACAGGTTTGAACCCAGTACGTACAGCATTTTTTCGATCGATTTATCGATATCTATTCGAAGATATGGAAGTTTGTGATATCCCTCCTACCATTTACGATCCATTAACAACTGGGCGTAGCGAGAACGATTAGTTTACCACTAGTCCTGTCCTATCCTTATATCTCTACTACTCTCTTTGAAAACAAGAGAGGTTGAACGACTTAGTGACATATAGTCATATGGATAAAAATCTTTTAATAAGTTTTTTTATTTATTTTAATGATCAATGAACATCGCCATCGACATTTGAGCCATTGAGAAGTGAAGTGAGCTAAGTGGCAAGACGAAGAACCTTTTCTATTGGACTTTTAAGTATAACATAATTTTATAAGTCTTTACATAACGCTGTTATGGATAGCTTATTTTTTATTTTTTAAATACGACACTATTGAACTGTAGATTTATCGATTTCTGTTCGAAGGCATGGGTTTTTTTTAACTCTAAAGTTTTACTCCCACCTTTCCGATTTTTTAATAACTGGGCGTAGTGAGAGCAATTAGTTTACCAATAGTCATGTCTTAGCCTTGTCCTTTTATCCTAACTAACCTTTTATTTAGGTTGAGCCACTGATTAACTAACAGTTATCGTAGAAAACCTATGTTGAGATACCTGCATTAGGAGGTCGTATGCTCTACATTGGAAGCCTAGATATATAAAAAATGCACATAGAGTATTATAACGCATCGAACTCAATGTTTCTTAAAATATCACTTGGTTTACTTTACCTCTCAGGGGTCCATTTGCTTCATGACCTTGATATATTTGCTGACACAAATTCGGCTGTTGCAGTAATAAATTCACGGGCACGGGGTGTGTCGACTAAAAAAATACTCTTTTGATGTCTGTATTGCATTTTCAGTTTGAACATATTTTTAAGATTACGGGGTGCACACATTCAAGTTTTTTGAATTTTATTTTGGCTGTATCTCAAAATGTCAATCTCTGAATATTTGAATACACGCCTTGAATTGTACAATGTTATTTCACCAATAAATCAAAGTAACTGTTTAATGCCTGTAAAATAAATAGTGGAAAAAACATAAGATGAATGTTTCGTGTATTTATTTCAGAAACTAAATAATGTACCGTAACCACGTCGTGTGATCTACATTCTACATAGCTTGTTAAGAATTATTTTTTAAAAAAAACTTATGCAAAAGAATATAATAAAAATAACAAAACACTACCCGAAATTATCCTAGACGCTCACCAAAGGTAATGTAGCGTCGTATGGGCAAGCCAATAAAGTGGCCAATAGGGATTTCAAAAAGCCTTTGACATTTAGGAAATATTACTGCATGTCTCGTTGAGCGCCGACAGGCCGGACAAATTTATAGCCCATACCCTTTATCCCTACTGTTTTAGTGAATCCTCTTTTTTGCCGCTACAATCTTCACGTGGTGCTATTTTTTATTAACATGTTGTGAGATACCCTCTGTCGGACGTCATTTAAAATTTATAAACCTTTAGAAGCAATTGGCTTGATATACGAAATTCCCAACGTCCTGTCTTTGTTTAGAAAATTCAGAACACATAAGTTCACTATTAAGTTTTTTTTTAAATATTTGGCATTACAGATCATTCGTTTAATATTTTAACCAGTTCAGTGCCTTACACGCACGAGTGTGTGAGGAACTTTGAGGTCTCCAATGGCACGACACTTAATATGTTTAGTTCACATTGGTTTACGAACGTTTAGTCCTATCCATGCTTAGCCGGAATATATTAAAAACAATAAATGATTAGAAGTGAAATTAGAGTAGAAGCAATAAACGTGTGATTGTTATAAAATTTATGACATTTTTGGTACATTAAAAACAGGTAGCATCTAGCAAAATCTCTTTATTTACGATCTAGGCACGGAAGCGGTTAAAATTGAAAGATAGTAAAGAAACAAGAAAAAATCAATGGAGATTAACTGAAGAATTGACAACACAAATAACCACGTCTCAGGTCTCATTTTTTTTTTTTAATCTAAATTTGACATTGACCATATTGTGATTTGAACTCTAGACCCGCCTGATCAAAAGAGCAAGCTCTAAATAACCAGATCACAGTTGGAAATAAGTGATTGATCCGATAACTGATTGCTAGACTACTTTTGGGCTTTTTTACAACTTAATTGAGCTCAAATTTTACTATTTTCAAACATTCATTTTTATATATTAGATGTTCCGTTAAATTAAGACAATACTTTAATATTTGTTTGAATTTAAAATACAATGTTGAAGACGACAGGTGATAAATTATTTATGATTTCAGTGGATTATTGCGTACTGAATAACAAAAAAAACCTTTAAATTTATAACAATCAAACGCAAGTAATACGAGTTTATTGTTATTCCGCCAAAGTTAGTTAAACAAAAGGCAAAATAAATTATCTTCCATAATATTGTATTGAATCCATTTCCACATTAATCTACGCCTCGGCACAGCACCGGAACGCAACTGAGGTAGGTAGAGCAAATTTCAGTTTGCTTAATTAAGAGAAATATTCAATCTGGAATTGCGCAGTGGTCCACGGGCAACAATTTCACTGAAATATTCACCGACTGTCCGAGCAAGATCCCGTGGAGTTTAAGATAAATCAGACGAAGATCGCAAACAATTTATCCAGCTGCCGGTTTCATGTAAAGATATGTAGAGTAACGTTGTTTTACAAACAGCACGCATGTACCGGTATAAATTAATTCTCAAAACACGTTTTTATTCAGGTGCAGAGCAGCGCGGGATTTAGATATATTAATATGTATCGGAGGCTATGGGAGATAAGTGACCACATGTCTCTGTCTTTAAATCTTTTTTTTCTTAGTTAAATATCGAGCTTCCAAACCGGTTAACCAGTTTATTTTGCACGGATAACCGGAGTTTATAGAAAACCTCTTTTTGCTTTTAGTACAATGAATTTTTATACAACTATTCATATCTCTGGTTCGTGGAGTAGTGATCAACGTCTGTTGACTTCCGTGACAGATCTCACAGATTCAAGTCAAGGAAGATCCAGATCAAGGAAGGCATGCGTGTTTGAAACTTAAATATTCCCTCCTACCATTTCAATCCTAAAATAACAGTGCTTAGAGAAAAGTATATGTTACTTATTAGTTCTATTCTAACCCTATTCTTATATCCTTACTTTCATCGAAAAAAGAGAGGTTGAGCAACTGAATAAAAAGCAGTTCTCGAAGAAACACTTCTTTGTCCATATGCTTTACGTTAGGAGTGGACTTGGTTGAAAAACAATAAATTAATCTACTCTTTAATGAAACGTATTAGTATATATTTAAATCAGCGATATAGAGAGTACATATCAAATAACTTTATTATTTCTCGTTTTGAAATATTGGTTTGTTTGATATTAGTTTTTCTTCGTAATTCCGGTTTAAGCCGGCTAGTCTGTTTATTTATTTGAAAAAACCCGAAAACCGGTTAGTTTCTTTTGACGGTTAATTAGATACTCTAGTTGAATGGTTAATTGTTATGTTCCGTCAAACCTTTTTGATTGGTTTATTGTTACATGTAATGTCTAAAACAGCGGTCGCAATCTTTCACACCTCACGGACCACTACACTTACAATCTTGATGTTTTTTTTTTCAAACATATATAAAATAATGATCATTAACGTTACATGTTTTGTTATGGTAATAACACATATATTATTTGATTATTAAAAGTAATTATTGTTAATTAAGCCGCCTGTGTGGTCGAGTGGTCAACGTCGTTGGCTTCGGTTACAGAGGTCGCGGGTTCGAATCCCAGTACGGACAGTTTTATAAATTGATTTTTCAATCGATTTATGAATTTCCGTTCAAAGGCATGGATGTATGTGATGTATTGAATTCCCCCCTCCCATCCTATCCTATGAACGGGGCGTATGGAGAGCGACTATCTAACCACTAGTTTTGTCCTAGCCCTACTCTCTTTGGAAAAAGAGATGTTGAGCGACCGTGTAACAAGCAGTTCTCGTAGAAACACTTTTGTTGAGATAAACACTATTAGGAGTCGATATGCTCCACATTGGAAGCGGACATGGTAAAAATATATATATATATATTCATACTTGTTATCACACATAAGTATCAGGCATTAGAAAAAAATGACAAGAAATGAATTCCGGCACCTTTTTTTAAAAAGTACTGGCTGAAAATATCGATAAAAAGTATATTTCTATGAAATGGCAATAAACATTCAATTGTATGTTACAAAAGATTATTTTTTTTATTCAAAATATGAATTTTTATTTATAAAATTACTGTGATATTTTAATCTAATTTATTTTATTTCAAAATGATATACTTTAAAATCTTTATTTACAAATTATAATATTGTAGATGAAGTGGTACAGTTGTAGAAGTTAAACAGATACTCTAAGTGCATTATAGTTTAAATATTACAGAGGACTTTGACCAAATAACATTTAAAGCGTACAGAGCCATTGCCAGGGCGGGAAGGAAAAGTAAGGGGGTTTTCCCCTCGCCGCCCATGAGCTACGGTAGGCGGCACTCGGCTAGTTCGCCCCTAAGCTCTGACAGATACACTCGTGTCTGCAAGGTAACCGTAAATGCCCCGGCAATAATATTGCTACATATCGGAAATCGCTTTTTTGCTGTCTTATAAAAGAAAAAAATACTTATGGTTTTTCGTTTTTAGATTAAGAGATAAAAATGTCGACTATTTTTCTTGTAATGATACGTGTAATGTAAAAGTTTTAAATAATCAACCGTGTTTCTAAAAATGTTTCAATATTTACTTAAATCTATACATATAGTGTTAGTATAAATAATTCTCATCGTTATATAAATCTTGATGTAAACTTTCTGTAGATCACTAATTAACCAAAGAGGCTAAAGCCATTTGTGTTAACCTCTTCTGTGCTTTGAACCTGTGAAACTTTATAAAGGATAGATTCCAAATGAGGAAGACCTCGGGGCGCAACAAACTTTGTAAATTAAAACCGGGAAGCGGCAGAACGTAGTGCGAGCCTGTGGAAAAACTTTGTTACGATTAAAGTTTTGAATTCGTTTGGAAGCTGTCGAAGCGGTGAAAGCGCGCGGACTCCGGGACTTTGACGGCGTCGTGCCACGAAAGCTCGCGATGGACGACGCCGGAGCTTAAATGTGACACCGTGGACCGGAAGCTGGCCCCATACAAGTAACACTTTTAATTATATTAAAAAGAAGCATTTGTTTATAATACTTCTTATTTATTTTTATTTTATTTTATTTATGAATGTTTTATATTTTAATAACTTCTTATAAATTTACGATTATACTTTTAAAAAAAGCTGCTTTTTGTGATATTTATTTAATTATTTTGATAAAATTGTTCCAAAACTAAAAAAAATCTAAGCTTCAAATAATGTATTTTTTTCAAATTTGTATACGTTTACTTATTAAATAAAATGGAAGTAAGTATAAAAAAAAAATCATTTCAACATACAAGCTATAGCTTGTAAACACATATTTTTCACTTTTTGGGTGTTCACTGTCAATACTTGGTGGAAAGGCATTATATTAATAAAAACACAATATTCCTTTGTACTTTATTCCACTTAATTTTAAAAAAGGTCAGGACCGGTTTCGTTCATTGCAAGCTCATCAGTCGACAATGCTCGCAATAAACGAAACCGGTCCTGACCTTTTTTTAAATAAAGTGGAAAAAAAGTACAAAGGGATATTGTGTTTTTATTAACATATTTTTTCTCATTTTAATTATTTACATTTTTTTCATTTAATTTTCGAAAAACTGTAAATTAGATCGTAATTAAAAAATTAATAAAACTTTAAATTTTCTAACATTTTTGTCATTGGTTTTTATCAACATACAGAAATATTAACATTATTCAAGTAAAATATAGAAATATGATAATGTAATTGAAAAAATGTATGTGTTTATATAAACATCTCTTAAATATGTGTTAAAAAAATATATTATGTACTATTGGTAATTAATAAGGATGGCCATTTAATAGAAATTTAAAAATCAGCATTTCTAAATCTTTTTAAAATCCACTACTTCATATTAGTATTCAATAATATATACCCTATTTCACAAAACATACTTAAAAATAATTAAATGAATTGCCGTTCACATTTTTTTACATTGGTACCAATTTATTATTTTACGTTAAAAAAAAATATATATTTCGTCAAAAAATTCATTTTACACGAAAAACATTTTCTGCGTGTTTCAAAAGCTTTATTCATAAAATCAACTCGTGAATAGTCAGTCGTAAAAGATTCGCTTAGAAAAATATTTGCTTATCTAGAGAAATTTCATTATATTCTATCTTAAAATATGCCGAGAATAATATGATTTTTACAAACACGTAAAATATAAACGTAACAAATTGAGTTACTCAAAAATGAAGAAACATCGTTAGGAAAACTTTTTCAACTTTAAGTATCTTTTTTCAATGCTGCCTTTGAAGTGTTCGTTCCCATTTTTTATTTATTTCATTAAGCTTCATTACGGCAATGAAACAAAAAGTAAAGTTTTTCCCACATTTGAATTTTCTCAAACGGTAATGAGTTAAATAGATTTCTCGGAAATTTGAATTCTAAGGGAAGTTGGTGATTGCTCAGTGAGTTTTATATTATACGTACATGCAGTGATTTTTTCCTATGTAACACGGTAAAATAGCGTTCTAGCACCATTTTTAATGTTCAAATCAATATTCGAATATTTATTTTGCTTTAACTCGTCGAAGCGCATTTGACCCTTTTCAATATATTAAAATAGTTCGATTGGTGGTCATTCAGAGGAAGGTGAGGCTTTCGTGACGAATATCACAGCTTCGTGTCCCAGTACAAACAGTTTTTTTTCAATCGATTTCTATGCCAATCCTTAAATAAATAGGACAAAGATAGAGCGATTAATTGACCACTAGTTCTCTCCTAACTATATCTTTATATCCTCAGCTCTTTGAAGAGGTTGAGCAACTGAGTAACAAACAGTATTGTAAAAAAAAATGAAATACCTCAATAAAGAAGCCATATTCACTACATTAGGAATGGACATAGATTATTAATAAGTATTTTAGTAAAGTTCTATATTATTTGATCATAACACCTATAATATTATACAATCGTCCACTTTTTTGTGTAGTTTTTCTACGATACCAATTCGGCTCAGTTTTTTTTACTATTTCAATTTGAATTTACAATTACATGAGACGGCACAAAATTATTAACTACTTAAATTTAAATTTGACTGACAGGTCGTCAGTTCAAGTTCATCCGTGCGCTTGAACGCCTGAAGATGCCGAAAGGCGAAACCCGGGTCGTTAATGACAAAATCTGTGGGAGTGTACATAATTTGAACGATTCAAATTTAATATTGAAATTCCACCAAGCAACTTCAGTCGAAATCTTAAATTACTTAAATTTAACTAACTAATATCCTCAAAATATTATCTAGTCTTTATTATTTATTTATTTTTGTTATTTTGGGGGAATATGAAATATAGGTGATATTTTATTTAATATTTTTTTTGTAGTTATTTTATTACTACAAAAAAACTTCATTTATCATTATGTTTTAAACATTAGAACAGATTTTGCCTCACAACTAAATGTAATAATTTTTTTATTTTGCTCATCGAAATTTAACGTTATTAAATAATTACTTTGTTTTTTTGTGTGAATAATAAATTATCCTTTTTTTTCGTTAAGCGATTATTTTAGTTAAGAGCAAATCTTCGTTTATTTTTTTATCAGGTTTTAACATTTTTTTAAATAAATCTTTAGTTTGTCTTCTGTATAAAAATCATATAGTGCTTTAATCTAATAATTTTAACCATATTAAAGATTTATGTGAGAATTTCGAACATTTAAATTTAATTCTTGCCAAAGCTTTTACCCATTTACACAATTAATTCAATATAAAACATTGTATATAATAAAAAAGTACAATTCATAAAGTATTTTTTTTATGAAAATACCGTGATCAGTTGATAATGGTCGTCATAAGTGGAACTGTAACCATGCTTGAAACAAGTAAAGAAAAGGATTTATTTGTTTTTAACTTTCATAATCAATCCTCCACGCTTTGTTTATTTGTCACCATGGAAACTAATAAATTACTTTACGCGTACTTTATAATGTTTTTTTTTAACAACATGAATGAATTTAAGCATGTAGTTAAAATAGTATGTTTATTGTTTATTTGAAAAATACTTGATCCATTAGTATACTGATCTTTTTGTTTGTTTATACTGTATTTTTCCGATTCGGTACTTTTTATAGTTTGTTCAGTGGTGAAGTCGCCAACATATTGAATTTTCGCGACGAATCTCATTATTTTAAGTTCCAAGTTAAGATATCTCGACATTGGCACCTAATAAAGATTAAAAAAGCATGTAATATATAAGAAAATACTCTTCAGATTTTAACTTCATGTTTTATGTTTAAAAGTGGTTTTTACGTTATATTTTCTTAAAGATTGACAAACCTAGTGTATTAGATTCAGCTACATAGAATTCTTCTCCCTAGAGAGTATTAACACATACCACATAATGAAAGCGGGAAGATCTTAGCATCTCTTACTTACACAGAGCGTTCATTAAAACCGTTTAGTTTAATTAGACCAATCCTCACATCGGATTCTCCTAATCCTTCGCATAGCTCAAATCAAGTTCTGCGTGGCGGGCCTAATCTAATTATTACTTTGTTGCCAATTTTGTAGAATCTAGATTCTAGACCCAAAACGTGGGAAAGAGAAAATACAACAGATTACAGCACTCGTCAGTGACTTCAAGACTGACAAAATCTACAATTCACCGCCCATCTGTATAGCCAATAGTTCAAACAAATCACTATTATATTTTCAGGATAAAAATATACAAGATATCTTTTACAGAAAATTGAACATTGATATTTGCGGTGTGTGTGTGTGGTCTTTCTTGAAATATTGACTCAAATAAATAGCGTACAAATAAATTTTATTGAAATGAGTTGAGTTATTTTATTAATATATTATTTTTTTTGTTATGTGAAATGTATGCTCTGTTAAATTTGATCATTTTGTACACTCCCACACGCTTTGCCGCTAACGACCTGGGTTTCGCCTATCGGCAAGTCCTCGTATAAACTTTAACTGACACTTTATAAATAATGTATTTGTAAGAATTTGTAAAAAATAATTAAGTTCGAGTGCATTCGCGCACTAAGTAACACCGGAAGATGCCGAGAGGCAAAACCCGGGTCGTGTTCGACCAAGATTTTTGTGGGAACTTACATTATGAAAATTTTTCTAATTTAACGTTAAATTTCCATCAAGCACCTTCAGTCGAAATTCTAAATTTAAAAAAAAGAATTAATTCATTCATTTTAGTGTGTTCACTATCAACACTACTAGGTGGAAAGAAATTATTTTCATAAAATAAAATATTCATTTTTACTAATTCCTACTTTTATTTAATAAGATCAGAAGCGGTTTCGTTCACGAATATCATTACCAAATAATAGTTAAGGAGCATTATCAACAATAGATCATTTAAGATTTCGACAGAAGGTGCTTGGTGAAATTTCAATATTAAATTTGAATCGTTCAAATTATGTACACTCCCACAGATTTTGTCACTAACGACCCGGGTTTCGCCTTTCGGCATCTTCAGGCGTTCAAGCGCACGGATGAACTTGAACTGATGTCAGTTCAAGTTCATCCGTGCGCTTGAACGCCTGAAGATGCCGAAAGGCGAAACCCGGGTCGTTAGTGACAAAATCTGTGGGAGTGTACATAATTTGAACGATTCAAATTTAATAATAGATCAGTTGATAATACTCGTCATGAGCGAAGTCGGTTCTGATCTTATTTAATAAAAGTGGGAATAAGTCAAAATAAGTATTTTTTTTATTATAAGATTTTTTTAACACTAAGCTTAAACGCTATTGATAGCTTAAATATTTTTTAATTCGAACATTAGTAAATAAAATAAAATGATATTATTATCCTGTCAAATCCAAATAATTGTTTACTTTAGTGTAACGAGTATAATAGTAATTCTTACCGGTACTAAGGACACATCTTCTGGTACTATTACAACGTTTCTTGTTTGGGTAATTTATCGATATTTTCTTTCTGCCGTCTTCCTCTCGATGTATCATATTATTTAAGTATCAAGTTTCATGGAAAATTTGGACGTCTTTATTTTCGCAATGGATATTCTGTTTGTAAGGTAATATGCCTATTAAAAATAAATTAAGTTATATCTTGAACAGACTTATCATAATATAACTAAGAATATTTATAATTATTAATAATTCAAAATGTAATAGTCTGAGTTAAAATTTCCCGATGTGAACACATCGATCAAAATCGTTTCATTCTATTCGGCTATTGGTCAAAACTAGAGCATCCAATCCCGGGCCCTTTTTGCAAACCCGAGATTGATAATTTACCTTATTTTCAGGATTTTATTTTTCAATGTATCCTTAATTTTAATAAAAAAAGTATCTGGCGTTACAGCTAACGACAAAAGTGAAGTTTGTTTTATTTATAATCCACCGTTTATTGAAATCAATTCCAGGGGAAGACATATCACAAAAATTCATGTTCAAGCTCTGACGTTTAGGCATTACATTTTTTATCAAGAAACGGACAATTTTGATGGTGTTTAGTGTTAATACTAGTATTAAGCTAATCGTTTTCTATACACCTTACTTGAGATCGCATATTTTTACGATTTCACAGATACCAATAATTTTTAATTCCAAATGGGTGTACGGTGTCTATTTTGGTATTTTAGGTTTTCATTAGGGTTGGAAGCCCGGGATCGCCTTAATACAGATTCCATGATATTGGGAGCTACTATGATATTACTATGGGAGTAAAAAGATCATATTAAAATTTAAATACTTCTAGATTCTTGTGTTTCTTCTGTTTTGTCATAAATAGATTTAGTTTGACATATTTGCAAACATCTTAAAGTCATTTATCACTTACAAGAAAGATTTCTGACACGTATTGATTTATTATTATTTCAAAATTGTTGTTTTATATTTTTATTGAAATTCTATTGTATAAGCTTAATAGTTTTGTATTCGAATAAGCCGTTATTATTTTTTGAATATGCTATGGCATTTTTAATTAAATAAATCAATCTATATACTTAAGTAACATTTTAAAAAATGTATATTTTTTTACTCAATTACGAAACGATCGGAAATATTTTGTTTGGTTATAGAATTGGGCCTGACTGCTTTAAATTGTAAATATTCATTTGTTGATTTCGCTTATATTTTAGATTAAAATATTTCTCTTTATTCTTCACCACAAATAATAATAAAACAAATTTCGCACCAATATTCAGTTATAAAAATATGAATCCTACAAATGATCAAATAGCACTAAAAATACAAATATCAACAATCCAATTACTATTCTAACCAATTGGTAACAGCAACATGAATGTATGGCTCAATATTCATATGTGATTGCCTGGCACGTTTATGAGAACTGTTAAAACAACCAGATGTCAGGATTATTGCAATTATACAGAAATAGACAGTAATCTTTACATCATATCACATCTCCGTACAACGATACAGTATTACGCAATCAAAAATTTAATACATTTGTGCTAAAATATTCAAACGAAATTTTCGGAAGTACAAATTCTCATACCACACTCATAAAAACAATGAAATTTAATAGGAAATGTTCGTTTTAGGTAAACATACTTCTGCGTCTTGGGCGATATTGTCCCGATTTAAAAGTACACCTACATATATGAAGGTGTACCGTTTCGAATAGTCTATTGATCATTGATTAGATTGACTGATTGGACACTGATAACTGTTAAACATGGAACGTTACAAATATATCAATCGACGAAAAAATATATTCAACTTTTTGAATAATTTAAGAATTCGATGGCAAATCTGATACAAGATAAATTGGATATTTTTTGCGCGTAAGGTATTTTCGGTACTATTGCATAGGTAGTTTTATGAATAATGGATGAGTTTCTGAAGAAAACTCTGAAATTAAACAAAATACAAGTGGTTAACGTTATGTTTTTTATAAAGTAAATAAAGGTATTTCAATTTTAATGGAAACTGAATAACGTATAAGCTCACAGAATGGAAACGTAAAACAAAATAATGAATATAATTTTTATTAAAAAATAAATGAAACAGAATATTTTCTGTATTTTGATAATATTTATTCATTAGCAGTTAAGATTTCTTTATTTAAAGAATATCTACTATTTTGATTAAAAATATATTTTCAAATTATTTATTTACAATCTAAAAAAAATGCTGTTTTTTTAATAAACTGTTTCTTTGTTGTTTCAAAGATTGTATTGGAAAAATTTCATTTTACATATACTCAACTCTTTTTACGCGGATTGTTTACACTGTCTACTAAAAAGAACGAACACTATATTTTTTACACGAATTATTAGTTGTTACACGATTCCCAGAAACAAAAACACAGAAGCGAATAGCGGATTTCCTAATAACAATTAATTTAACAACACAAAACATATAACAATAGCAAACAAAAGTCTTCATTAGATCCTAGCACATTAGACGTGTCAGACATTTCTAGCGATAAAATCGATTTATGTCAAGTCTTTAAAAATCAATAAAAATCTTCGTATATAATAGATTAGTGAAGAATACTAACATTTTTTCCCAAATTAAAATACACATGAAGAATATTTTATGAGATTTAATTATTGGTTCATCTTAAATTTTTCTTTGAATTATATTTCTTTTTCACACGGTTTTTTTGTGCTCGAATATAATATATATTTTTCTTATAATAATTATCTTGTCTTAATAGTTACCTATTAAACGCTTTTGTGAATTATAAGACACACACTGGCTATTTATTAACAACTCCAACTATTGCTCTAGCATAATAATGTTCAAATTGCAGCCCCGTTACTACAGAAAGTGCATACAAATAGAAAATCACATTACAAAAGTGACACATCACGTTTCACCGGCCCGTGCTACTATAGCATTTTCACCTACATGATCTCGTTAGCCCATAATTGAAGGTTGAATCCCCTCTAAAGCTTACTTCAAAAAGCTTAAAGCTTTTAAGAAATTCTACGTATTTTTAGTTTTGCTTCATGAACATCCACTACAAAAACTTCACATAACAACGTTTTAGACGTTTATAAAATATGTGTCAAGGTCTAAGCTCAAATAGAAAATAGTAGTGTACAATCGAATTTCAAGACTTATACGAATCAAATTGAAACGAGTAAGTAATTTGATCAATTAAAATTGTTAAGAAAAAGTGATGACAATTAATAAAAAAATACACAGCATCGTTAAAGATATATGCATATCGACTGTGGAAAGGAAAAAGGACGTAACCCACACATAAAAAAAAATTACAGGAGACACAAAAACGTTTTTTGATGATTTTAGGCTAAAAGCAAATTATGGAATATACACAACCCTGAAGTGCACGTTGACTTATAAACTGGTTTTTATTGGATTAGCTTAATATTAATTTAATAAATTGTTCAATAAAAACTTTTTTTATGTCCTTTTCTCTGGTTGCAATTTTCACAAGCTTTTCTTTTTTCAAACTTAAAAGATAAACTTAGATACTAATTCGGCATTTTCAGCTTCCATCCTTTTGATAAAACGTGTCAAGTTGTATACATTGTGATTATCGAAAAAAGCTATTTTGGAAAAACTGAGGGTTACGTTCTTTTAACTTTCTACTGTCGATATATTGGTAATTAAGATGATTATATTTTATGATATATAATATAGTAAAGAATTTAGTAAACATACCGTATTTTCTCGATTAAAAGTAGAAGTGCGTCTTATAATCCATGATTGTAGTAGATGATGCTGGTTCTTTTATTTTTTTCATTGTCGTTCTATAAAAAATAAGGGTGCGTCTTATAATTGAGAAAATACGGTTATTACGATATTTAAACCTCTCAACATTTTATCGTTTTTAAAACAATTTTGTTGTATTTAACATATTGAAAACTCTTTTTTTATCTGTTTTATCATAACTTTAGAGTATATACATATTTTCTGTAATTATAAAATCGAGCCAAAAATTGAAGTAATCTAAATTATTTTATGAAATACATTTAACTTATAAAAACTAGCAGTATACTAGCAGTATTAATTATTATGCTTTCATTTTTAACACCGTGACATATTGTTTTCTGTCGTGGGTTTGAATAAACACAAAATGAATTCTACTAAATTTTCATCGTCTGCACTTCATTTACGCTTATCCTATAGGGAACAAAAGTCAACGTGTAAAGCACATAGAAAATTAAACAAATATTGCGCCATGACGTTTGATTGTTGCTCTGGTAAAATCGAAATATAATCAAGGGATACATTGTTATATATAACAACCGTGAAAAAAACCGTGTAAAAAGATGAAGTGATAAAGATAAATGAATGGATTCCATTTCATTTTACTGGGTAATTTTATAGTCGAGTAAAATAAATGGTTCCAAAAGAGGATTATGTCTACTTATTTACGAAAAGAGGTGTACATATTTTGTTAATATTTAATTCAAAAGTTGCGATCTGTCCTTGTTAGTTTTAAACTAGTTCTAAAGAATTTGACTATTTTTAATATTGAGCCGCAAAATTGAATCCATTTTTTTGTCAGTTAGCCTATTTCTATTAACTGATTTATTCTCCTTCATAAACGAGTAAGCTTGCTCACATTTAGTAAATTCAACAATTTTCTTGAAAAAAAATGTATTACATTTTAATTATAAGAAAAAACATTCGGGACGCAAAAAAAACAAAAAGCGCGGGTTGTCCATTTCTGCTATTGTTTATATGAGGTGCGAAATATTGTCGTGAATAGCGGTGTTTATTTTTCTTTAATAAACAAATGTATAAAATAAAAAGTATTTTATTAGGACCATAATATTATTTTATGTCAACCGACGCTTCGTGTTAAACGATTTACACTGTATTGTAAATAAATATTATTTTATCATTTAAAAGATCTCTTTGAAGCTATCAAACAATAATTGTCTTCATCTTTTTCAAAACTCTATTAGAACTTCCAACGCTTTGTCGAAACTGACAACTTAAACTTTCTGCGGTACGAGATATTAAATATGTTGGCTTAAAAAAAAGTTTTTCCACTTTTTTAGTAAACAACACTGGGATTCTTGGAAACGCTCTGAGCTTTACATTTATAATGACTATTTCGCTTAGAATTTTACAGGTATTCATGCTTATTTATTACAAACGGTGTTTTATCAACTGTCTCATAAAACGACACAATAAATAAAAATAGTTTACTTTAATATTTTACCTCTTATTACAAAAGAATACCTCGTATTTCACCAGATAATATTACTATTATTGTATTAATTCTATATTTAATCATTTTTAAAACCGTTTACGTAAAAAAAAGAGACACCTTTTTACATCTTTAAAAATAAGACAATAAATTATTTTGTTTCACGATGGAAAGCATTAGTTCAAATCATTTTTGTGTTGTGAAATTTTGCTAGATCGGATGTTTTTTCATTGTGAAGCTGAATATATCAAAAACTCGTTTCCGTGATAGTTGAAAGGTGGGAGGTATTATTTTATCATGAGCGATATGTTGAATGTTTGAATTTATTTGAAATGCGGCTACATTATACTATTGAAAAAAATATTTTTCAGAACATCGTAGTTATTTATATGGTGTGCGTATTTGTGTGCAAAAGGAAAAGGATACGGTCCGAATTTTTTTGCAAAATACTTACGCCAAAATCCAGCTATTTTTAATGAGTCAATAAATTTCGATCGCAAAATTAAAAGTGATAGAACTTTTTTAACTTATGGATATATTTTATTAATTTGTTTAGCTTTGAATACATAATATATCAATACATTAAATTGTGTCATTTATTCACCACTTGTGAACTTTTAGCTTACGTTCCATAAAGGTGTAAGTTTTTTTTTTTTTTTGGATATCAATTTTATGGAGCTTTAAGTACCAGGACGCGCTAGCGTCAAGGTTCTTCTAGTCTTCTTCATCGATAAAGTTTTAGAAATTCGTTTAATTTGATTCATATACTGTAAAGTAAACAGTTTATTGTTATAAAGCAATCCCAACTTTCTCAATAATCAGTTTATAATATATAGAACGGTAGTACTTCTGTCATCTCTGTAAAATAAAACCTTAATATATTTTTTTCTATCGTGATTTTACATGTGTTTCAATTATCCAATGATAAATCTTAAAAACAAACATTTATTTTTACATAAAAGCTTTATGTATCTAATGACGCTACGTTGGCGTTGCCGGACCGTAACGTGCGGCCAGCAAAGGACGCCAACGGCAGACACGGATTTGAAAGTGTTAAGTTTTCAGTCGGTACAATTGAAAGCCCGGTACTCCTCCCAACAGGATCTCGAGACATGTTGACTAATAGTTGCCCATTTCTGAGTATAGTATCATACAAGCCCATATTACTAATTGTGCTCGTCTATTTTTGTCCTTTCTTAACTAGCATTGGTAATCTAATTAACTCTGCCACTGTGCTTGGAGGTCTTTGTCAAATGACTGGAGGCTGGATTATGAAAGGAAACCATGATATTTGTATCCTTTGCAGCCATATTCTAGTTCAGTGGTCTCAAAGTTACTAGGTGTGACATTTTTGATGTCGTTATATCAACTCAAACTATATTTCAAAAATAGAATAATAATTCTTTTTTTATTTAATATGATCAGAACCGGTTTCACTCGTGGTGAGTATTATCAATTGATAAGAGAATACAATATTGTAAGTGTTATTTATGCACAATTAAAATTTATTAAGTGTAATATACGATTGGTATTAAAGAAATTTACAAATAAAGCTACAAAATATGAATAAGTGACACTAAATTGACCATAAATAAAATGTTTATTACCTCTTAAACATTATTTCAAAATCTTTGAAAGAGCAGTTTAGCAAAAATAATTTATAATGTTACACTATAAATTATTTTGTAAAAAAATCTCGGATTGTAATTACGTTCGAATTTATTGTCACTCCATTTTAGCCTAATTATTCTTTGATGAGTTTCAATTTTTTTTAATCCATGTCCACTCCCAATGTGGCGTATATTGACCCTAAATGGAGGTATTTCAACAGAAGTTTTTCTAAAACGAGAACTGTTTGTTACTCAGTCACTCAACCTCTCTTTTTTCAAAGAGAATAGTAGGGATATAAGGATTAGGCGAGGACAAGACTAGTGGGCAACTAATCGCTATCACAAGCACCCATGCCTTGGAACAGAAACCGATCGAAAAAATGCTATTCGTACTGGGAGTCGAATCCGTGAGATCTATCACGTAAGCCCACATCGCTATCCGCTGCGTCATAGTACCCAGCAGTTTCAATATGATAATTATATAGAACATGGTTGTTGAACTAAATATACTCAATTCTTTTTTACACGGTAGATATGTTCTACAAAAAAACGTGTATTAAAAATAGTGTAAAAATGATTGAATTGATAGAAAAAAATAATTATTGGATTCCTGAATTTAAAAAATCACGTTATTTTAAAAAAGAACATTTTGGCAAAGAATTTTTTTTTTTAAAAAGTTTTAGTAAAATACACAAAAATGTTATTTTGAATATGAATTTAAATTAAGAAAAAATAGCGCTACATATTCGTCGTTATTTGATTATAAACGAAGACTTTATGAGGGACTGGACATAGATTGCTTTCATTGTCTAATGCAGCGATTTCCAACCTGGGAGGCGCGCCTCCCCAGGGAGTCGTGGACTACTCCAAAGGGAGGCGCGAACAGTCCAAAATATTAATTTACTCTTTAAAACGTGTCTTTATTACTATATGAAATAAAGGATGGGGAGGCGATAGGATATTTTTTTCTCCAACGGGAGGCGCAGTAACATAAAGGTTGGAAACCACTGGTCTAATGTGTAAGGATCAAATGAAGTATTTTGTTTATTATTACTGTAATGTGTTGTTCATTTTTTTGGTATTAGGAAAAATGTTATTCGTTTTTGTTTTTTGTTCATTGTGATCGAATTACAACAAATAATTCGTATAAAAATATTATATTCGTTATTTTTAGCGGAATGCATTGTTTTTAAAATCTGTGTAGGTTGAGGGTATTTTGAATTCTTTTCGACAAAACAAATTTACCTGGTTATTATTTTACTAATGTATAAAAATACTGTCGAAATTTAAATTCAAATTTGTTTCTGTTGACAGTTCTCGTAGTGTTTTTTATCAGCTTTCAAATGAAAAAAATATCCATTACGTCAACGAGCCAATACGTGATTGGACAATATTTGTTTAATTAAACATACACAAAAATCTCAGCTCCACAGAAACTTGTAATCAGCTTTGTCATGACATACAGATAGTTCTCTGTCCGAGATAATTGTAAAACGTTTTTAATACAAATGAAAACATCCAATCAAAATGTTGACCTACTTGCATTCATCACGAAAACAATTAGTTTATAAATAATAATTTTGGCTTTGGATTGCTTTCAACAGAACAATAATATTCTTTGACAGTAATGAAAACATTCATATACAATTATTATTCATACGCGAAATTGTAAAAGCTAAAAAATCGAATGTATGTCGTTATTAAATCAAACATTTGTTGTTTTTTTCAGTTTAAGTTTTTTAGCGCTAAATAAAATCTTTTCTATAAAATTTCGACAAAAAAATAGTCATGTATAAGTAACAGTTAATGTGTAAAATTTCGTCACCGTATACATCAACTAACAATTATGGTTGAAAATCACATCATTGCAATTCACATTCACTGTACCTTCATTATTAGGGCCTCCAGACCCGGGATCCTGTCCAATTTCGTAGTCCCAGAATTCTGAGTATTAGTCCCGGGATTTATATGTTGAGGACAAGAAGTGATTTTTAAAAACTCGGTAAATTCTTTGGTGTTTGTAATCAGCCAGCGAGTAAAAAAAAATCTCGCATTTTTACATTTTAGAAAATCCGTATATTCCCAGGTTTTCAAAATTGACAAGCAAAAATTGTCAATCTCGGGATTACAAAAGGGGTTTGGGATTAAATACTCTAGTCTTTACCCTTCAGTAGGGTTTAGGTTATGTTGAGATTCTGACAAGCGTTAGTCAAAATATAGTTAATTTTAGGTCAGTTTAAGTAAGGTTAGATATCGATTGAAGAAAGGCAAAATAATGTAAATGTTTTTTCGATAATCACATACAATATGTATACAACTTAAAGTACACTTTGTATTAAAAGGATGTAGGCTGCAAATACCTATTTAAATTTAGCTTTTAAGTTTGAAGAAAGAAGGGGCTGTAAAAATTACTACCAGGATTTTTTTTTCTTAATTAATTTATAAATTAATATTTGATTGAGTCAATAAAAACTAATTCATTAGTTATCGTACACTTCAAGGTTGTGTATATTTCATATATTGAATACTTTGAAAAAAGATAGGTTGAGCAACTGAGCAGTTCTCAAAAAATAAACCTTTGTTTGATTCTTTTCACCTTATTAATTCATAGTTAAGTAATCAAAATGCTCTTTTTTTATTGGAATATTGGTTTGTGTAGTACCTACTACAATTGTTGTTTTTTCGGTTGAAACCGGTTAGCCAGTTTATTTATTAAAAAAAAACCAAAAACCGATTAGTTGATTTGAACCGTTAATTGGATGATCTACTTGTGGTATTATAGCTGGTTAAAATATACCATGTAGAAATTGAATTTGTGCGTTCTTTTACTTTAATATATGTCTAAACCCAATTGTTTTCTAAAAGTTTTGGTATACATTTTACTTTACGCAAAATTGTATGATTTTATATTTTAATAACATATGTTGAGGCTGTTACAAACTCTGAATCGACAGACAAAAACCAATTTAAATATTTTCCGCATGACACGTGTATCACTTTGCTTTAAATATAAACACAGCTTCCTATATTTAGCCAAAAATGTATGGGTTAATGTGACTGTAAAAATCAACCACAATATCTATTTTAGAAAATAAATACATTGACTGCAGAAAAATTTACTGCATCGTTATATTTAATTGATAATGTTATTTATATATTATCATTTAAAGCTATTGTATTATATTGTACATAATGAAATTATGGTGTCAATTTATTGAAAACCCTTGAGGTTTATTTAATCGTATATTAAATTATTTAATCTATCATTAAACATATGATTAATTCAATTTTTTATGTACAAAAAAAACATATTTTCAGTATAAATTTGTACGTGTACTCAAAAGATTGATGATGTTTAAATACGTATCAAGGTATTTATAAGCGTAAAGATTTTATACTTTCAAATGTTACAGTTCAGTTCAGTCAAATATCCCAGTATTTTATTATTTATTTTATCAATAATGGTTTGTATTTAGTTTCCAATGCCATACTTGTTAAGTCTAAAAGTGGACCCAATCATATACTTTTATTATTTTTCGATATATATATATATATTGTTTCCATATCCGCTTCCTCGTTGGAGCGTATGGCCACCACATGATTCTTTCAAGATTCTATGTCCCTTTCCAGTGTTCTTTCTTCCTCCCATGTTATTTCAACGTTCCGTAGCTCCGCTTTCTACGACGACGGAATCCATCCGGTTGGTAGAAGAGACAAGCAGAATTCAGGCTTTTTTGAGGCCTTGATGTCCAAGCCAGGTCTATCGTCAAGTTTTTTTTAACGTAATTAACGGCTATTTAGTCCTTTCCTTTACACATATACATTTTTTAACCTAAAAAAATATGAATTTTCGATTCTGAAAATATATTGTATCTAACATGTTTTTACCCTACTACGCAAGTGTTACTGGACTGTATAAGAAAGAAATTTAAAATATTTAACATTTTAATGGAAAAATTAATTATTCAATGTTGTATTTTCATTTAAACTTTACAAATACGTCTATCGCTAAATAAGTATTCGTCAGGACGTAACTGTCAAAACATCAAACAATTTGAATTTTGTTTCACGTTTTTCTGACAGACCTAATCATTTTGAAGTTTTTTGACTGATAGTTGAAAGAGTACTTTTTACAACACAAACTTTATTAAATGATTATTCCCTCTTCAATTCCGAAGCATCGTTCAAAACGTAAAAGAGTACCTCCTTTAATAGTAGCATTAAAAAGTTTATACACCAGTCTTTACAAAATATTACCCCACTTAATTCAAAACAATGTCATTAATAAATATCATCTACTCTCCGTTTTTATTCCAGTAAGTGCCTCCATCTGTTATTACAGCGGAAAAGTTTTCGTCCCTCGCTAATAGTAATAATTACTGCAAAATGTAATCTTTGGAATAGTTAAATTACATACATACATTATTTAATTTTTTATGGTTTCACTTGATTGGCAACCAACTTAATGTCGGCCCAGTTAGATAAAGATTCAGCATTTCACGACAGTCGAATGCATCTAAATAATAAAAATTTACTCATATTATATCACTACGAAAAAAGTATTTATGTATTTGTTGTAGATTCACGATTCGCAAATGAATTGTGTCAAATAATCTTAAAACGTATAATGTATATTAATTTTGGATATCAATGTGTTTATAGTCAATAATGTGTATTATAACACTGACATCAGTTATATAATTCTTTCATTTAATCCAAAATTTTCTTATTATATTTTACAGTTAAAAGTTTTCTTCTATTATATCTTTGAAACTCAGTCAAACGGAAGCTTCGAAGCTCGAGAGATACGTATACTATTGAGTTAATTCATAACAGTGTCATCTGTAACTCTAATTTTCATAACTCAGTGCGTTTTTAACCTACGGAGGGCTTGTGAGAGCTAACGTATTCCTTTCTACCAGGATGGTGTCAAATGCCATAAAATGAGGCTGACCACGCTACATAATTAAATTTCTTCCCGAAGTGACAGCTCCTGTGAAAACGCAAAGGATAGTACTACCGACAGAATCACTTGCTTTCGAGAGTCCGCTTGCGACGCACGTGTTGTGCTTCTTACCTAAGTGAATAGATCTATTGTTTGTTTCGAGAAAGGTCATTTCCTGTCCATCTCAAAAATTACAAACAACTGTGCGATCGTAAAAACAATTGTCTAGTGAATCCTTTGTGTTGAGATAAGTGTGCTAGCTTTACTTGCAATTCTGGTGGTTCAACATTTATTATTATATCAATTGTATTTGTACGCTAAAACCTAACTTTAAAGTTATTCCGTTGCTAAATGATTATATAGTTCATACCTAAATAACTCAATTCAGTGTTTGTGTTGACTAAAAATCGCCGACGACGATATTGGAGGAAAAGATCTTACCACCAAGAAGAATCAGATAACAAATTACCTTTCTATACATTTTTTATTTTTTTTACTTACTTACTTACTTTCTTTTTCCTCTTTTTTTTCAATTTTTTATTAGTAACTTGCTCATTGTTTATTGCTTCCTGTTCCCTAACCTACTGCTTTGTTTATCCCACTTAAACCTGTAACCTATTTTATCTTTACTTTTTTAAATTCCAATACTGTCTGCGATGCGTTCAGGACGGAAAACCAGGAATTCCTCCAAAATGTCGGTAATGAGTGACCAGGCAATGTCGCTAATAAAAAATATTACTGGCTATAATAACCAAGCGGCATTCGAAACCTTACTGCCAATATATGAAAAAATTAAGGATTTTGTTAACGAAGGGGTAGGCAAGTACATTTCGGACGGTTCGCTACCACTAAAGGCCTCTACGCCAAAACAGCCACAGAAAAAAACCTCGAAACCCAAAACCATCGTCGTCACTCCCAGTTCACCAACTATAATTGTTTTGCCACCCCCATCACCATCCCTTAGTAGTGTAAACTCTACCAATGACTCACGCATGCTTACCAATGAAATCGCGGCAACTTCCGACTTGATCTCGAATGATGGGTCTGTCAACTTTAAAATGGCTACAGCCAGAGATACGTTTGCTTGGCCGTCTCAATCAATTGACGACCATAATCTTACTGTTGATAAGGAATCGTCTAAAAGTAATATTACCGGAGAAGAGGTTGCCGAAAACCCATGCTCGCCTATTTTTAATGACTGCCGCGATAAGGCTCCTAACACACCAACAATATGTCTAAACTCTTCGCCCAGCGCTGGTTTGCCAGAACCTTCTAACTCACCTAAAACATACGACAAAAAACAAAAAATTCCCCCGATTGTCCTTCATAAAAAGGAAAACTATATAACATTTCTTAGGGATGCTAAACTTGCAGGCGTATCTATAAGACATGCAACAGATCTCAAAGATGGCATAAAAATCGAGGTTTCTTCAATCGACGCTTTCAGAAAAGCAACCAAACTGTTAGACGTAAGAAATGAACCATACCACTCATACATGGCGCATGAAGACAAACCACTCAAAGTAGTTTTGAGAGGCGTGTCAGTAGGCGTTGGGGAAGAAGACGTTTTGAACGAGATTAAACGGCTCAAATTTCCCATTATAAAGGTACAAAGAATGAAGTGCCATGTCAAAAAGACCGCGATCCCACTTGTTCTCTTAAGCCTCGAACGAAATGTGAGAGGGAAAGAAATTTTTAGCCTACGTAAATTCTTTGAAATGAACATTGTCGTTGAGTCACTGTGGCGAAAAACCTCAGCGGGTCAATGCCACAAATGCCAAGGGTTTGGCCACTCAGCATCATGCTGCCGTGGTCAAGCGCGATGTGTGAGATGCGCGGGTGACCATTCTACTAATGAGTGCACTTACACTAAGGATAGCGGCCCAGCTAAATGCGCAAACTGTAGCGGGCCTCACACGGCAAACTACCGTGGATGCCCAAAATTTCCAAGAAAATCACCTAATTCTAGGCCGCCGACACACCAACCTAACGAGCGGCCCTTGCCAACTCTTGCCAATAACAGTAGATTATCGACAGCTGAAACTCAAAATATGGCGAAACAATTAAAACCTGTTCCCCGTATTGATCAGAGTGAGGCTAACTCTGTCCGCTCAGAATTGCCACACGCGCATGTTGCTCTGGATTATAAATCCATGCTCAATGAATGGCGCGAAATTGTGAACATCGGAAACCAATTTCTGGTTAAATATCCCGCCCAAGAGGCGCCCATTGATACAAACAATGGCGAATAAAATCCGACCGGCATCCTTACAGGTTCTTCACTGGAACAGTGGAGGTACCCTAAGACATGACAAACTGGAGATAGTTGACGTTTTATCAAGGTATAAAATTGACATCCTCCTGGTGAATGAGACTTTTCTCAAACCTTCACACCGTCCCACAATACCAAACTATTCTTTGTACCGCTTTGATCGCACCCGTACCTCAGGAGGAGGGACCGCAATATACATAAAAAAACACATAGACCATTGTGCAGTTCCATTACCAGCACTTGAAGGCAAACTAGAAGCAAACGCGATAGTTGTAAACACGAAGTATTCAGGCCTCATTAGATTCGTTTCTATCTATAGCCCTCCTGATGGGCAAATATTGACTAGGGACCTAGAAGTAGTTATTCCTATCGGTGTACCTACAATTGCCGCTGGTGATTTCAACGCGAAGCATCAAGACTGGTACAGTAGACTAACAAACTCACGCGGACGACAGTTAAAATCTTATATTAGTAATATTGAAGCAATTGTAGCTGCACCCTCCGATCCAACAACTCTACCAAGAAATGGAGGATTACCGGATGTTATAGACATTGCTATTCTGAGTGGAGTCAACCTTCCTTATGAAACTCATATAGTACACGAGCTTAATTCGGATCACCATCCTGTCATATTGAGGTTAGGTGATCCAACATATTTTAGTCATAATAACTTAAGTCAAACGCAAAAAATAGTCCAATGGGACGTATTTGAGACTTTTATTGACGATATGATAATTCCTCAGTGTGATCTTAAAGATAACCAAAGCATTGACTTTGAGATTCTTAATCTCAATACAAACATTAACTTAGCTGCCGCGTATGCTACAACAACTTTACAAAATACACCTTACAGTAAACCCCTGCCGATAGACATTAAAATCCTTATTAATGACAGACGGCGTGCAAGAAAAGAATGGAAAAAATTCTGTAACCCCTTAGTTAAGCAGCGCGTTAACCGTCTGTCTGCTGAAATCCGACTCGCTATGAAAACTTACCGCGAAAAAACTTCTGACGACAGATTAAGTGATCTTGTTAAAGGAAGTGACCCATATTGGGCCCTCTCCAAAGCCCTCCGCGCAGAAAAACACCCGCTGATGCCGCTTTACGGACCAAAGGGACCTGTTTTCACCATCAGTGATAAAGTTGAAGAGTTTGCAGATAGCCTTGAAAGCCAATTTACACCTAACTCAATTGACCCAAGCAACTTAGTCATGAATAAAAATGCGTTTGATATAGAAATCGCTGCAAAGTTAATTCTAGATCAATCTCAAGATGCAGACGGCGAAATTATCTATCCCACCTCATTTGCCGAAGTGGAAAGTCTCATCAAAAACCTACCTGACAGGAAAGCGTTGGGCAATGACAAAATTGGTAATAAGGCTCTCAAGCAGCTTCCGGAAAAGGGCATTAATTCGCTAGTAAACATTATCAATGCGTGCTTGAGATTACAATATTTTCCGGCACGATGGAAAGAAGCTGATATTATTCTCATTCCAAAACCTGGAAAAGATCATACTCTCCCAGTAAATCACCGGCCAATAAGTCTGCTCCCCGCAATGAGCAAAGTCTTAGAGCGTGTAATTAAGATTAGGTTACAAGAAGTAGTTACGGTGAAAAAAATCATCCCAGACACTCAACACGGCTTTCGTGCTAGCCACTCGACAAACCACCAACTCCTCCGAGTAACGGAGTTTATCACAAGTGGATTCATTCTTAAAGAAGTCACGGCTGGCCTCTTTTTAGATATCGCAAAAGCCTTCGACAGAGTATGGACCGAAGGGCTTGTATTCAAAATGTCGAAGGCTGGTATAGGGTCACCGCTGGTAAAAATTCTCAACTCATTCATGACAGGCAGATGTTTCAACGTTAAAATGGATGGAATTCGATCCTCATCAAGGCCAACTCGGGCGGGAGTTCCGCAAGGCTCTGTTTTGGGACCCATACTATACAATATATACACCTATGACATTCCTTCCGGCGGAGATAACGACGCAATTATAGCACAATATGCAGATGATACGGCTATTTTAGCTAAATCTCGAAATCGACAAGGCGCTGTCACGCAGGTTCAATCAGCTGCCGATACAATAGCAGACTGGTGCGACAAATGGCGAATCAAAATTAATACCGAAAAAAGCGCGGCAGTAATGTTTTCAAAGGGCTTTATTAGAAAACCTAATTTTGCTTGCATACGCATGCACAACGCAGAGATCAACTGGTCCAATTCGGTTAAGTATCTTGGACTCACGCTAGATAGTCGACTTAAATTTAATGAACACGTCGCGATTAAAAAACGTCAAGCTAATGCTACAAAGGCAAGGTTGTACTTTATGCTTAACGCGAGAAGCAAACTTACTCTCAAAAGCAAGCTGCTCCTCTACACAGCAATTACTCGACCAATCATGGTGTACGCTGCTCCAATATGGACGTATGCTCACCGTAAACATATGAAGACTCTCCAGATTGTCCAAAATAAATCACTGAGACAGATATGTAACGCCCCGTGGTACGTGCGTAACTCGCTGCTTCACAGAGACTTGAAAATACCTACCATCCGCGAGTTTGTTCGTGAAATATCACAAAAGTTTCACAGCGAGGTAGGAAAACATTCTAACCCAACGATCTCTGATCTCCACAACTATGACGAGACACTGCCTGAGAATCGTTTTAGACCCAGAGCAGTCCTGCTCGACGACCCTCCATAGATCTTATGTCGTATAAAATTGTCAATTTTAGAACGAACTTAGCATCACGAAAATGACTCTCTTTGTTTAAAAACAATTTGTATACTGTATGTGTGTATGTATGTATCCGCATGTGTGTGTACATGTACGGATATAGTATGGAGGAAGCATATGGAATGTGATTTGCAAAATAATGCATATGAAGTTCCCGTGAACTTCTTATCTCTGTAGTGATCGCGCCCTTCCGTCTGCGAACGACGGTAAGGGGATGCAATTTACAATTTTTCAAAATCTTTATCGATGAAGGAGACTGGAAGAACCTTGACGCTGGCGCGTCCTGGTACTTGAAGCTCCATAAATTTGATATCCAAAAAAAAAAAACCGACAGAATATGGTGTATGTCCCTTGCGGTGTATGCCCCGGCAAGGGATAATTTGATCTGATTTATGACGTGTACGGTAGATTCAGTGTCACGAGTATATTGAAGCACGGGTTTCAATAAATTAACATTATTTTCTTATTGTTGTCAAATTTGAATTTTTTTGAAAACCAAACTTGGAATCTTCATATTTATTAACAATCCTTGCTTATTTTGTAATACGTTTAAAAAAATAAAAACAGTATACCGAGAAACTGAAAAACTAAAGAAAAGAATTATTTAGCATTTGATTGATTTAGCAGTTGGTCATAACTTTGTATGTGAAAAAAAAGAGTGTTTTGTCATAAAAAAAATGAGTTTAATTATATCATAATTAATACAATACTTAATATGCGTAAAGAATTAAGAGAACCAGTCAAATCAGCGTTGTTGAATAAGAAAATTGTACGTTGAAACATTACATTTTAATACATATAAATGCAAATATTGATTGAGATCTCATTAAAATTACAGATTTAAGACGTAACGTCCTTTTGATTTTTTACACAGAACTATAACATAGGCGTATGTTTATTTTTTTAAATTAAGCTTTTGATCTCTCTTGCAGCTATAAAATCATTTGAAACAGGACAAAGAAATGTTTTATTAACATTTATTACTTGTCAATTGTGTGGCCGTGTTTAAACTACGAAACAGAACAAACTCAAATGGGGGTTCGTTTTACTTTTATTTAAGTCACTTTTTGCCAGTTTGTTTCAAGTCAAAACTTGAATCTTGATACCAGAGGGGCATCATTCATATCATACGATATATTAACAACATTATTATTAGATACAAATTAGTATTTTAATTTTTTTTTAATGTGCAATAATGTGTAAAAACATTCATTTTGTGGATATTTAATGAAAATGAAAACATCATATTATGTATTCATTACAGATATTCTCCAGATAATTTGTTTACTAAGGGCAACTTTCAAGGTTACTTTTAGGTTGGCATACAGAGGTTTGTTTATATTGTTATTTATTTGACTTCCTGTATTTAATATCATTATAGTGAATCAAGCGTACGTTTATATGATAACCAAAATACCGTGAATAATTATTTATATTCACAAAATAATATAAATTATATTCTCCTTATATTATTGAAATCGTAAATTAATTATACTGGATTCAACCAACCTAACAATTCAGCTTATTTAAATTTTAAAGAGAAAATTGATCATTTGATGAATTGAATGTTACGAGCTAGTAACATTGTATTTAATAAATTAATATGATAAGTTTCGTAATTATGAAATTAATATTTAACATTTCAAAAATACCACAAATAAAATTACTAAAAAACATTACTATATTTAACAAAAATGTGTACATATTATAGTATAATAGTTGTTATATTTTATTCGAATAGGAAGGTTTTTTTTTTTATAACAAATACAACATATTAATTAAGAATGTAGATTAATTGCATTTAGTACTTTTGTCCATTTTTCAACTACGATACGAACATTAGTAGCCTCTAAAAACTCGTTCAAGAACAATTTTATTTAAATAGAAACTATAATTTCTCGATAATATAATATATTTAAGTGTTTATCTATATAATAGTTATATTAAAACAAACTTTTGTTTACCATGTCCGCTCTTAATATGGAGCATATGGACTCCTAATGGAGTTTATCTCAACATAAGTGTATCTACGAGAACTGCTTATTACTCAGTTGCTTAAAATCTCATTTTCTAAAGAGAGTAGGAATAGAATGATAGGGCTCACTCTCGCTCGATACGCCCCGTTCGTAGGATAGGATAGGTGAGAGGGGGGAATTCAAGACATCACATACATCCTTGCCTTCGAACGAAAAATCATAAATCAATTTATAAAACTGTCCGTACTAGGATTCGAACCCGTGACTTCCGTAACCGACGCCAACGGCGTTGAGCATTCGACTAAACGGGCGGAAAAACATACTACCAGATTATTATAGTACTTTTTTTCGTTAATGTTCTTATTGTTAAGATAATACTTAATGGATCGTTAGTGAATTTGTCAGCAGGAGGAATTATATTAGGATTTCATTGAGCCGGATTCTAGAACTATGACTCAAAACCAGAAAAGAATTATTGTATAATTTATAAATCTCATTTCTCACACGTAGTTCATGTAATAACAATCATCTTTTTGGTGATTTTCTTGAATTTTCCATTTCAATGAAAAATGTTTCTTCCGATTGCTGCATGTTTTGATAACGCTTTTAAATTTGGCGCTTAAGTCTAAGTTACATTTTCCAAATCAATCATTTTCGAGGAGATTAATATCTTTCACCTTTTAAGGCATAGCCGGAAATTACAAAGGATATCCGAAAAAGCTTTATCTTTGATGAAATTTCACTTTGAGACCGTTTTAATATTTTTCACGATCCGAAAATGTTTAACGGGAAAGCTTTTTTTTCTCATTGAACTTTGACAATATTTCATGTTTTTACGAAGGCACTTATCTACCAATTGGCCAATCTTTACGATATTTTACGAGAAAGGTCAATTTTTTAAGCTCTAAGCGGTCTAAGTAAAACCTGTCACTCTGAAATTGATCAAGGAAATCTTTTTAATACACATATCTATTATTTATATTACTACGATGTGTAGAATATTATTATTTTTAATATAATACATACAATTATGTTTTATTTGAATTATTTTAATTAAAGTCTAAGAATATTTACACATGTATATCGACTATGGAAAGAAAAAAGGACGTAACCCACAGTTTTTCAAAAACAGCTTTTTTCTATAATCACAATGAATACAACATGACACACGTTTTATCAAAAGGATGGATGCTGAAAATGACAAATTAGTATCTAAATTTAGCTTTTAAGTTTGCAGAAAAGAAAGGCCTGGTGAAAATTGCAACCAGAAAAAAGGACCTAAAAAAGGTTTTTCTTGAACAATTTATTAAATTAATACTAGGCTATGGCAATTAAAAACGAGTTTATCAGTTACCGTGGACTACAAGGTTGTGTATATTTCATAATTTGCTTTTAGCCTAAAATCATCAAAAAACCTTTTTTGTGTCTCCTGTAAAATTTTATATGTGTGGGTTACGTCCTTTTTCCTTTCCACAGTCGATATATATAGCTAACTGTAACGCAGCACATACACAAACACCTTTCTGTCACTCCGTGTGTCTGCGCATCGTGCATATTGGAAGAATTTTTATATGTGGCAGTTCAACCTGAAATTTTTAATACTATGACAAGAATGAAAATGCTATTAGTTTAAGATGTTAGACGCTACCGATTCAGGAATCTTTTGAGGATTTCTAGTATGGAACTATTAACTCTGTGTCTCCTTGTGATAATCAAAATTGTACTTACTTCCATCCACTGTGGGCTTATAAGTTTTATTAGACAAATTACTATCACATCGTGTAACGCCTTTATATTATGATTGCTAAGAGGATCTCAGAAACATTTCATTACCCAATACTTGCTTGCTGTATTAATTATCAATGAATTGGTCAAAGTTGTCGGCTTGTCGGTGATCAAAAGCCATAAAATTTAATTTAAGAATATATTAAATATTTGTTCATTTTAACGATCATTTTAGGTCATTGTTGAATTTTCACTTATTCATTTTTCATTTATTGGCAAAACTTTATCTAGAGTCAGGACCAGTGCTGTGGAGTCGGAGTCGCAGTCGGACTAGGAGTCGTGAAAAATGAGCGGCTCAATTTTTTTTTGAAAAATATATTTAATGATGTGTATTTAAACAAAATAGTATGCTTTGCTAACTAAAGATGATCTGATGGTATACATATATATAAGTTAAAATGAAATTATTGAAAAATTTCCTCGGAGTCGTCTTTTTTTCACGTGACTCCACAGCCCTGATCAGGACAGTAAGTTAATGATAATTATACAATAGCACTGGAGATTTGTTTGCGTTATAAAATAGTAGTTCTTCTAGGACAATCATAATAGCATATTATGATCACGATATATTTATATAGCCTGTGTGGTCGAGTGGTTAACATCGTTGGCTACCGCTACGGAGGGCACGGGTTCGAATCCTGGTACGGGCAGTTTTATAAATTGATTTTTCAATTGATTTATGAATTTCTGTTCAAAGGCATGGATGTATGTGATGTCTTGAATTCCCCCCTCCCACCTATCCTATTCTATGAACGGGGCGTATGGAGGGCGATTAGCTAACCACTAGTCCTGTCCTTGCCCTTTCCTTCTATTCCTACTCTCTTTGGAAAAAGAGAGGTTGAGCAACTGAGTAACAAGCAGTTCTCGTAGAAACATTTCTGTTGAGATAAACTCCATTAGGAGTCCATATGCTCCATATTGGGAGCGGACATGGAAAAAAAAAAAAAAATATATTATTATTTTGCAGGAAAGCTGATGTCAGATTTTTCCATCTAACCACTGAGTTATTTACACACATAATGGAGTAAAAATATATATGTAAGAATATACACAACTATGAATCAATGACAGACAAGTTATGGTATTTTAATATAATCTACATAATCGTGTAATATATCAATTTTGGACTGCTTTGGCCAGTTTATCATCATCGATTAGTTTTATAAGTTCGTGTGATAAAACATGTATCATAAATCAATATTTTAAGAGCTATCGGAAAATATAACACAACAAATTTAAGAATTTTCAGTCTACGTTGGGTTTCTGTGTGAAAATTCACCGCATCACTGGAGTTTTGAAAGATTCATTGAAGTTATCAAATCGTATAAAATATGTAAACGAAAATTTATGGTCTATGAATAAATAAGGTTTTGTGAAATGTATCTTGGCAGTAGAAAATGGGGCAGACTACGGCCAATTTTATTGAATCAACTTGACATAACGTTCGCTTGTGCTATTTTGACAACGTTACTTAATGCAATTTTATGATTACCAATTCACAAAATATTACTATTGAAAGTTATTGACGCTTATGGCTTTGATTTAACGAACATATTTGTGTTGTGTTGACTTTTTTTCATTTCAAAGATTTTATGATTTTTTGTTTAAAATATATATCGATGTTTTAAAACCTAAATCTCTCCGGCCGTTTATCTGCTGAAATCATTACAATACAATTAGAATTTATTTATCTAAAATATAGAAGAGACACAGACATATAATAAGGGTCTAATTTATAATTCAACATATTGTTGATGATAAAAAATGTTTTCCAAAGGTTTTTATATTTTTTTAGCTTTCTCTACCCTACTCACTTCTTTTATAAGACACATATATCTAGCCTCCACATAGCCCGTTTTTTTGTAATAAGTTTACTTATAAGTACTCTTTGCTAAAAAAAAACTTAAACCATTTTTCTTCTTGTTTTGGATTGATAACAATAACGTAATATTTAAAACTTGATTAAAAATTCTCTATTTTCTTTTATGTGATTACAATAATCATCGTAAATATAGTATCTAAAACAGCGATTCTCAAGTGGTGGGGAATTCTCTCTTATTGGAGAATTTCAGAGTTCCAGGGGGATCGTTGGATTCTTAGATTCTTTTTTTAACTGAAACTTGATTGAAATTTTTGTTTATTGAAATAAGCTTCAGTTGTGTTAGTTTGTAAGTTATTAGTTAGTAAAAATCATCTCAACAAATTTATTTTATTATGTTCTTACATACCTACATATAAATAAATGGTTTCAACACCACGTAGACTGTTTTGGGTAGAGGGAAATTTTATTCTGAAAGTAAAGGTAAAGAGAGGAATGGAGAAAATAAGATTTGGAGACCCTTATCGGAAAGGGTGGGTACAAACACCCATGTAAAATCTAAAATCGTAATCTTAAAATGCTATTCGTACTGGGACTCGAACCCGCGAAGTCCGGGTTGTCGAGTCCTATTGCGCAGCGGTTAGCGTGGTGGGCTTCCGTGCCGGTTTTTCGATACCCCTTTAAAAAAATGAATTCATATATCAAAGACAACTGACGAGGTAGAAAACAGGGGCTGACTCTGTGAGTATCTCATCACAGGCAAGGGGGGACAGTGTTGTAGTTTGGGTAAATTACGGAAATAAGCGTGTCGCTCCCTGCGTGAGGCGCATGCAAGACGTCGCGGCGCCTCCTTCCGTCATTCACTCTGGCCACGTAGCCCCTTTGTTAGCCCGGGACGGATCCTCGGATCCTTCTTTCGTGGCTTTTGCAAAATCCGAATGGGGAGAGTGGAAAGGTTAAGTGTGTCTACAGTGCGATGACAACGGGGATGCGAAGCTTTCTTAATATATTTACTTGTATGAATACACCCTAGGAAGGAAATTACGAAGTTCCTCCAAAGAAAAGGGTTGCGTATATTTGCAAAGTTTACGATAAAATTTATGTTTTTTTTTTTTTTTTGATAATCAAAAATATAACATTATAATACTATATACAAACCAAACAGTTTATTTGACGATGACACTAAACGAATTTTATAGTATATCAATGTCGACCTCTCTTTTCAGAAAGAGTAAGAAAAGAACTTATTATTATTGTATGTCTTGTTCTATATACTCCGTTTAAATAAAGTGATGAGGTTTTGTGGGAATACCAATAACCATGGTAGACACCCACACCTGAAAGTATATTTTCAACAGTTGACGATAAAATCAAACATCATACCGTTCGGGGACTCAAATCCTTTGTAACCCAACTGAGTATTTCCCAATAACAATGAACACTCAGGTATACGATATAATAAAAAAAACCTGCTTTATTTCAGAGCGGTAAATTGTTAGTATAAATGTTAAGTATAAAAAAGTTAACCCTTGATATTTCAAAGCTTTTTTATGTGCATTATGTTTTATTTAAAACCTGATTTATTAGGTCTTATCCTTCGCTCCACAGGGGTTTTTCCGGAAGAAAAAAATATTAATGTACAATGCTTTATCTCGAAGCAGATTTGAGAGTGGGTTAATTTTTTGCGCTCCAAAAAGTTCAGAAGAAATTTTTGATCTCTATTTGAGAATATCAAGATTTTTTTCTTGCCATGTTACTCCGGCGTGTAGAACAAGTCTACCAATGATATCGATAGATTTTTAATAATGTTAAATCGTATTCTTGCGGATGTTGACATATTCCACGTGGACATTAGTGAGTTAAAAAGATTACTATTTTGAATATTTATTTTCCTATTCATCGGAACTTAATCGTTTGCCCATTGTAATTGTTTTCTTATTTTTACGTCATTCATCAAAAAAATAAACGTATTCAATTTGAATCGTTCAAATTATGTATATTTACACAGATTTTGTCACTATCGACATAGGTTTCGCCTTTCGGCGTCTTCAATAAACATATTACTTTTAATATGATCATTGTCAATACGTGCTGAAAAGACATTGTTTTAAAAAAAAAAGACATCGTATATACAATAAACGTATCTTTATATTATTTGTTTTTATACAAAAGTGAAATTTGATTTTAAGAATGACTTCTCTGGATCTTATTAAACTGCAACAGGTGAAACTCACTTCTTTAATATAGATTATAGTCTGGTCTCGAGTCTCGACCGTCATTTGTTAACTTCTCTAACTTTTACATTCGCGAACTGTTAATTAAAAATCTGTAAGCGAGTTTTGAAAGCTGTCGTATAAACAAAAAATTACCGCTGTCTATTCGTTTTAAAATCATAAGTTTTCCGTAATAATACAAAATAAAATATCATTTTTTTTCATATAATTTTATCTATCTTTCATTTTTAATATATTCTTACATGGAAACGACAATTCTGGTTTTTTAATCAAGTCAATTCTATGGACTCTCCCTTTACTCAGATGCATAATACATATATGGTTTCGAATCCCCGTACAAAAACTTCCATACATATATTTTGAATCAATTTATTCTTTATTTGTATTCATAAGAATGGGTGTCTTAAAAAAATTCACTCTGATTCAATATAGAAAAGGGGATTAGTTTGTATTTCTCAACTTCATTTTTCTTTCCTTACCATTTTCAAGTGAAGAGGTTGAGCGATTGTAAACAATTTTTCTAAAATAACTTTTGTCAAAATGCCTCAGTCGCATTTTATATGCTTTATATTTCACAGTAAGATATTCTATTATAAATATTTACTGCAATTCTTAACAGTAAATAATCTTAAAAATGCTGACCTTTTAATCGAGGTATTTCAGCAGTTTTTTTCTCGTGAAAACTGTTTGTTACTCAGTTCTTTAACCTATACTTTTCCAATAGTAGTAGTGTGGATAACAAGATAGAGACTAGTTGTTAATTAATCGCTCTCGTTACGCCCCTATATTTTTAGAGTTGTAAGAGTGGTGGGGAATTTTCAGACGTCACAGCATTTATTCTTTCGGATAGATAAAAAGGTTTAAAAAATGCAGTTTGCACTGGGACTTAAGTCCGTGAGATTCGTTATAAAAGCCAACAACGTTAACCAATGCACCACGGGCTCGACTATTATAGCCACTATTTGAATTACAACAACAGAAAACGATAGCTCTTACCAGCTTTAATCAATCATTCAGACTGATTTTTGAAAACCTTTCCAAATAAGTTTCAATTGCAATGCGCTCTTCTAAAAATTGTGCAAACTGTTGATTCTGCACTCCGATCGCGCCACATTTCAAATACACGACGCTGTATTCATTTTCGTTAACAATTGAAATCAGTGCTGAACGTCAGTAAAAACTCCCAAAAAAATAATATATTTTTACGTAATAAGTAAATCTCTTATACCATGTTGAAGATGGGATAGGGATGTAAACATTACATACATTCATTCCGTTAAAAACAAATCCATAAATCAGACAAAATATCCAATGATGAAATCAAAAAAGATTAGTTCGTCGACCAATTATTTCTATAGCGCAATATTAGACTAATATGTGCATTTGGGAATCATTTAAGTGTGTGAAACTTACATTTTAAAACCAAAAGACACCCATTTTTCATAAAGAGAATCGGTAGGTTCCCGGGTATTTTTCAATCCCCCGGGATCCCGGGATTGAAAAATAGAGAAAGTTTGAGCAACTTAGAAACAATCAGTTCTGGTTTTGCTCCAAATTAGGAGCGGACTTGGATTTTTAAAAATTGCATTCCATAAATTGTTATATAAAAATAACGCTTTAAAACTTTTGTACTTTGTTATAACAGATTTTTATATTATAAAGTACATTTTGTCGTTAACCAGTAAAACCACCTGCATGAAGTTGACTACAATATTTTAAAACAGTTTCAAAAAAAAAGTTTATATGGAAACACATTCAAAGTGTGTTAAAAAGTACTTACGAATCCCTCCGTACAAAAATTTGTACTCAAATGAAAATAATAAAAAAATACACGTATTTCGTGTATGCACAAACAAATTGAAAAAGTTTTCGCTCGCCTGTAGTCGAGCGTAATGTGGAACTGTTTTCATTTTGACGCTAAAACAGTTTTCCATATTTCCGTACAGCGTTAGGCATTTTTTTCCCGTAATTCTCGCACGTCCATGTTTTGTCTTTATCCTCATACAATATCGCACTAAATATTATGAAGACATCTGTGTTTAATGTATGATGTCATTTTATTTTAAATATTTTAACGCCTCAGACATATTTAATAGTTTTAAGTGTGATTAAAACACGTATCTTTATATTTATATTTAAATGACTTAAAAACATTACTTTTTAGTATTTATCAAAACTTATCTCCACTCTAAGCATATACTGAAAGAAAGTAGAATAGCACACTAAGTGAACAAATTCAAACCATTTTTGTTTTGGTTACGATGTTTTGTACTTACACTATTTTAAAGAATGGATGCGACTTTAATTTCTTGTTGTGCGAGCATTTTTGACTGATCAAGATTTACAATTATTTTTTTAAAAAATCGCCTGCATCTTGTACTGATGACACAATTTAATTGTTTTTTAATGTAAAATTTCAACAGTCAAAACCACATTATATAATATATTAGCCCAGGCGTGGGGAACCTGCGGCCTTTTGGCTACTCTGGTGTGGTTTTCTGGCCAATTCTGTAGTTCTGTAAATGTATGTAAATTCGTAAATTCTTGACATATTCTGACCTAAATTCATGTTTCCGGACAAAGATTCTCTAGTCAATGTTTACTGCGGCCTTATGTCGAATCAGAAAAATTAATGCAGCCTTTAGACAAGAAAAGGTTCCCCATTCCTGTACTAGCCGGTTCCTGTGTTTTTGTGTTTTAAATATGTTTATTGAAGTGCATATTTTATTTTTCTGTCTGTTTGATGTTCGACGTTTGCTGCTGAATTTCTATGTTTTGACACACGTGTCACCTACTGTAAGTTAATTGAACTATAACCTTCGCGCAATTTCAAACATACGTTGTCAAAGTGAACTATACAGCAGACATACAAAAATTGATTTTTATAAGACCTACTGTAAGTAATTTTACTATGCCTACAACTTTTCCGGAAGTGAAAGCAAAATGTTTGTCAAAGTTTTATTGCAATCGGATGAGCGGTGTGGCAACGCATAAAATACGAACAAACAAACATTCATTTTTATATGTATTATATGTTAGATTATTTTAACTTTCCAAATTACAATATTTAAAAAAAATCCAAAATGGAATCACAGCTTACTTTAAATTTGCCAGACATTTTAGTTATTTTTAAATCGACCGACAAAAACGTAATCAATCGAGATTAACTTTTTGAAAAATAGTTTCATGAGCATCCAGTTTCAAGTCAGTAAACGGTAACCAACATTTTTATTTAATATTAAATAATGCCCCATGACGTGAGCTCGAAACATTCTGATCGATAAAGCAGATCTCTGACCACACGGGTACACAAACTTTATTCGATTTAATCAATGTATATTTTTCTTTATCAAATGAATGATTTGATGGCATTCTTCATTATATTTAATGTAACAATGGCATGAAAGATGTATTCGTAACAAATAATTTATTATAAAGCTTAGCTATACATTTATTTAAATACATGAAACATATTATTTCTCTCTCTCTCTGTCTCTTCCGAAAAGTATATACTGTAAAAATGAGCGCTCAAAATAAAAACGATAGTAGAAATCCGTCAGTTTTATCTGAAATGGCTTGCTTTTTCATAGTGGCTCAGACGAAAATATCTTCATTAAAATATTTTAATGGTTTCCAATTCTGCTGCGTATTCAAGTTTATGCCGTATTTGAGCGGTAGATTTTATTTATAGATGTATAAAATAATGGAAGACCTTTCCATAATACTTATTCAATGACAGTATAATATGTATGTTAAAATATAGCAAGAATTTTATTTTGGATCATGACATTTTCACACATATACATAGATAACATGACGATGAAAAAGTTATTAATTTACAACATAATTTTTTTGGTATTAAATCTTATTTGTATCGAGTTATCGTAAGAAATCTATCTGCAATACATCGTAGATGTTGACTATCATTTCTTGGAGAAAGGATATTATTCAATATATATATATATATATATATCTAAAAGTATAATTCATCGTACTCACTGTTTTGTAATTGTTTTAACTAAAAAATGTTAATTATAAAACGTGTATTATTCTAATAAAAAATATATCGATTCATATTTGTTTTTTTTATTCCGAAAATTCTCGATTTTTAAAATATTAGTTACATTGAAATTACTTTCGTTGTATAATGCTATTAAATTATATTTTCTAACATAAATAATTTTTGACGCTCTTTACTATATTTATGTAATATTTATCAGCCAAAAAAGAGTTTCTAGTTGAACAAATAAACTATTTTTCAGCGTTTGAAAAATTCAAAATAAATACCCAACTCTTTATCAGAAACAAGCAGTAAAAGAGAATTTACGAATGACGGTATCTTTTCGTAAAATTTTAAGTACAAAATGTTCTCATCTGACATTTTTATCTTTTCTCCGAGCAGTATGTATATATATAGATATCAATTATTTCAAAATTTCATTGATTCACAATTCTTCATATTACTCCCAAACTAAAAACAATATCATTGTTATCACTTTTAACGTTTTAACTGACAATCGCGAAAAGTTATTATTTAATAAAAAAATATAACACATTTGATTTTCCAAAAAAAACATTTAAATTAAATATTTTACATCAAATTTTAAACTCGTTCTGTACCTCGGTATGACAAGCGCTTTACTTTTTTAATAGGGTCAGTTTGAAGATAATCCTCAACTAGGTGTCGCCCTTAGTTACACAACCAGTGAAACAAAAAAATATTTATTTAAATTTCATACATAACATTCCTAAAAAGTTTTTCTCGAACTTATCTAAACTCGTTTTTATTCTTTGTTCAATTGATTTTTTATCTCGAATATTCGAAACATTTGAAAGCAATAATGTAAAAATTTTCATATTTCACTTCGCCGCAAGCATTGAGAAGCTGTTCGGACCATGTTTTTTGATGTGTCACGTAACATATCAAAGGACATGTTTTTCTATTTTACATATTACTCACAGGTAGTGCACAAAATTCGATTATTGACGAATCGTTTTGTCAAAATTCACAAAAGCTCGTCGTTTTTGTCACATTATATAAAGTAAAATAAAATCAATAACAAATTCATGCATTGTTTTGCCGGTACCATTCCTATATACATCGAACAACCCTTAACTCGATGAAAAAAAGAATTCGTGCTTTTTTTCAATAAAACTAAGTCATCCATATAAGGGGTCCCGAAATATTGCTGAGGGATAGAATTTATGAAAATCAACGATACGTCACATTTACTCTGCTCAAGCCAATTCACAATCGAATAATGTTAAACAAAATGAAATATTCAAATAATATTCATGGTTGGTTTTTACATGCTACAAATCATTTCAATTTGATATATTATGCTAACTTCATTTCAAACAAATAATAAAAAGGTTTCTGCAGCAATTCATGAATAATTAAGACATTTTAAATTAAGCAGTTTTTATTAACATTTTATACATTGATTAGATTGTATACATACGTACAAAAAATATCTAAAATGTTTTTTTTAACATATGTACTAAGAATATCATTGTACCAATTTTACGTAGAATAAAATTATTGTTTTGTTCAATTTAGAAAAATCAAAACTGCAAAATTCGAATTGTATTTTTTTTTCATCTGGGATTTAACATTATATCGTGTATATAATTCACGTTTGGGGATTGAGAATTTTTTACTCGGGAATTTTGAAATCCTGTTTTTAGCTCTCTCATAATTCCCAAAATGAAAAAAATTAGGACCATTTTTCAGCCCTCGCGCAACTTTATAAAATTTCTTCCAGGATTTCGGGATTGGAGGCACTAGATCTAGCCCGCCAATATTCTTTTTATCGTCCCTTTTTTCGACAAATACTTACATTACATACTTTATCAGAATAATAGGGTAAAAATATCAAGGTATTTCAGTTCTACAATTATTTATATGTTATATGTTGATAGCTATTTCGGCTTTCGCCATCGTCAGAACTAGTCTCTAGTTTATCTAATAGTTTATCAGTATAATCTAATAGTTTATCAGATGTGACGTAATCGGTAGAAGTCTAGAATCATACTAGTTGGATAATGGAAATGTGACTGCGGCGTTTGTAAAAATGTAACACAAGTAATTTCCATCAGCTGGTCACCTCGTGGTGACCACAAGAAAATGCAACAGCACGAGTCATGGGCATGGGAAGGAAATCCCTGACAGAAAATCCTGGGTTGAGTCGACCTTTAGATCCCTCGTGACCCGAGACTCGGAGGCATACGGTTAATCACTCTGCGTTCTTTAATAAACCGATTAGCATACCACCCACACACGCCCTGGACACCCGGTTATGAAAACTGACATCGCAAAGTAATATTATATTACAACTACCGTATTTTCAAACATTATGATTTTTCATTTAATTAAGCTCTTGTTTATGTTATTACAAGTCTAAAAACTTACCCCGGTAATAAGATCATTTTTCTATCAAGTTTTTATCTTATTCAATGCAAAATTCTGTATCTGTTTAATGTGTACAGCAATAACAAATATTCAATTTAGACACATTATTATGTTTCGATTCAAACACAACCACATTTTGTTTATCTGTATTATACAGCTCAGCCGTTTACTTTATTTTTGAGCATCCCAATCAAGAATTATTTTGTATTATTTGTATGTATTGGTTTCATCTTGATACATCGTTTCATTTTTACTGTATCTTTGATAATGTCGTATAATAATTTATCGGGTGGCATATCTCCGATTGCTGTAATAGTTATATTATACAAAATACACCTAAAATACGAGTTACTCCAAAATAAATTTAGTTAGTAATATTTTTATCAAGCATGAGATATAAAAAAAAAGTATTATTCACAAGCATACGCGCATTTTAACAAAATTTACAGATATTCGCAATGGCTTAGACTTTTTATTAGGTGGGATGAAATTTTTACGATAATATGTATTCAAAAGCAGAAAGTAATGGAGGGTAAAGAAACATTATCATTTCCATAAACAGTAACTTTTTTGTAAAAAATTCTCTTTTCCTTAACGTTTTTAGTACGACATAATTTTTACACAGGGCTCATTCACATAATCAAATAATTTTAGAAACAGAAACCGTTCATCGGAAATTGTTTACCATTCATTTATTTATACTAACATCATACTTTATTGACACGATTTTATTTAGTATCACTTTTATTTTAAAATAAAATACTTTCGATAAACAATGAATCGATATTTAAAAAAAAATGTTTCAATACCGATATTAAAACACACTCTTAGATTATTAAAGCAAAAATCAAATACCTAATGGTTTGTAAAACTGTTTTTGAATTCCGATGTAAGCAGTTACATAAATTGTTTAAACGTGTTCAAAGAAATCAGTTTAATAAATTCGAATGTTATAATACCAAAATAATTTGCCCTATTTTTATTATATGTGTGGTATTTATTAAAGTTGTCAATTTGAATTAATCTTATGAAGCCTTCAGATGAAAGCGTGGTCATAATCGACAAAATGTATTGATGCGTATAAAATTTGAACAATCAAATTTAATTGCATAAATTAGCGCTAAACAAACACTCGTGGCAAGTGGTGCAGTAACTTAACGCTGGGTGTACTGTATAAACACTTTAGTGAGCTCATTATTGGTGCACAAATTTTCACCTTTTATCACGCAAAATTTTTAACTCGTAAATCAATGGGAAATTACGATAGCTAACAATTTTTCCATTTTTTTGTCTGTTTTTTAACCATTTTTAATATGCATCAAATGGGTAATCGAAAATAGGGTAAATATGCTCTTCAGCATGCTAATCTTTGTATACCCAAAAATCAATGAAATGCCGATATTTTTTTCAAATTTATGGAGCTTCAAGTACCAGGACGCGCCAGCTTCAAGGTTCTTCCAGTCTCCTTCATCGATAAAGATTTTGAAAAATTGTAAATTGCATCCTCTTACCATCGTTTTCAGACGGAAGGGCGCGATCACTACAGAGATAAGAAGTTCGCGGGAACTCCATGTGCACTATTTTTCAAAACACATTCCATATGCTTCCTCCATACTATATCCGTACATGTACACACACATGCGCATACATACATACACACATACAGTACACAAAAAAAATAAACAAAGAGAATCATTTTCGTGATGCTAAGTTCGTTTTAAAATTGACAATTTTAGACGACATAAGATCTATGGAGGGTCGTCGAGCAGAACTGCTCTGGGTCTTAGAACAAACCAAACAGCAAATTTCAAATATGTTATTCGTGTGAATTATTGGTTTCCTTGACTCCAACGTTGTGATTTTTTATATACGTAGTGAACTTTTAGCGAGACAAGTAATAGTATGTTGTTTAGCATATTTACCAAATATGTATCATTAATTTTTCGTATGAAATATTTAAAAAAAGAATATTATATAAGCATACGATTACCTACTACGTCCAAATTTTTACATCAAGTGATAGTTTGTGTTACTTGAAACTCCGTTTATTTTCATTGGCTTTTAGCATCAAAAATTCTAGAGAAAATTCTTGCCTCCGGGGTGCAACTGTCATCTTTGAAGCGTAGAAAAGGCACTAAAGTGGCTTGACACCCTGAAATCTAACATTGAATATTTATTATTACTCTGCAAACGTAGGATTCAGAAATATCAAGCGATTTGCATAGCACACGTTTATTTTTATTTGGTAGATAGCGTACAAGTACCGACTTCTTTTACAAAACCCTTTGGTGTTAAATTGAAGCATGAAAAAAAATGTTTTTATTTTTTTTATATACAACAACGCTGTAAATAATAAAAAAAACTTATGCAAAATGTTAAGTGCATACGTTCATAAATATTTGTTAAGACCACTGACTACCGACGCTTGCTTTTACGAACATCGAATGGGATTCTTTTTTGTAAAAAGATTGAGTAAAAATTATTAGAGATGTTGATTAAAATAAAAATACAAAAATAAAAAAGCACACGTCTACAAAGAAATAAAAATATTTAATCAACGGTTTTGTTCATGGATACCCAATCATATTTTTATTATAACATAATAATATAATCAAAATATTCTTGAACTGCCAAATTTAACAACAACACTTTTTCTTCATATTTGTTGAAAGTTATCTTAAGCTGATTTTATACTTTCGTTCCATTTCGTTGCTTTTTTATATTCAAAATTTAGATTTCTTTAGTATCCTTGATCATCTTTCGAGATATTTAGAAAACTTTTTATAGCTTTACCGATGTTCTCACTCATGTGATTGAATTTAAAATTAGTCAACTAGAATTTCCAATTTGTGGACGGGCATAATTTAAAAATATCTTTAATAAACTGAATAAATTGATTTGATAATAGTAGCGCAGTTTCGAAACTGAACTGCTTGCAGGCTAATGCATGCGGTACGTGAAAAAACAATCAAGTTCTAAATAAATGTTACATTTAGGACAAGTTCATATACAAAGTCTCGCTTTTAAAGCTAGATAAGATCTACAATAATGTGATGATTGATAATGAAGAAGACGTAACTCATTTATATTGATGACTCAATTTTTAATTAGATTTTTAAATATTTTGAACTTTACGTACTTTTAATATCTTCAGATTTTGTTCTTCATGAGTAAAGCCGTTTCTGATTTATTATTAATAATAAAGCATAACAGCTTAATATTACTTATAAACCAATTTTTAGCATTATTATTTCTTCAATACGCGCAACAAATTTTTCCGACGAATAAAAAATTGTACTTTTTTGCAGTTGTAGTACAAATTTTTACAATAACAAAAATCTGTCTACTTAATATGCAGTTTGACGTAATTCTCGTTTGTCTCCTTCTATTTGCGATTCTTGTTTTTATTCACGATTTATTACTTCACGCAAATGGTTTGTGCTACAGCTTTACTGCGAACAATGAAGAAAATTGTCTTATCGGTTCACTTTTCTCGGTCGCGTTCGTCAAGTGTCGGAATACTTCGGAGGAACACTCAACAGCCCTCTCGTATGTCTTTCTGTTCGGCAAAAGGTACTTTAACACGCTCATACAGACTGATGACCGTGTTAGGGCTCCGGGCTGCCTCGAATATTTCTTTCACGTGGCACGTTTTGAGCCTCGAATCCTCGCACACCAATATTCTAATAGAGTTTAGATGGAATCCTCATTTTGTTTCCTTTGTGAGCATAGGATTTGAGACGTGACGTTTGTGAAAAGGAATTTTCAAGTATTGATCACGACAAAATATTTTTTCTCATTTGTTTACATAAACTCACTTCAACTTCTAATGTTTTTTCATACATCAGCTTAATTCCTTATAATGCAAAATAATGAAATAGTAAATATCATTATTTAAACAACAAGGAAAAAATCGATCAGCTTGTGCAAGAGACAAAATGTATTAAACATTTTTCGTTTAGTATTTAAAATTTCGAAACTTATTGATATTTTGTTTATAAAAAATAATGAAAATAAAAGAATAACATCAGTATCATAATGATCAAGTCAAAATATCAATAATGTCAATTATTGACAATAATTGTTGTTTCATATAATATTTTGTAAAACATTTTTTTTACCTTTTTATCGATAACGATTAGGGTATCCAATCCCGGAGCCCTTTTCCAATCCCGGGATCCCGGGATTCCGGGATTGGGATTAGTTCACCGAGGAATTTGAAATCCTCAATTGCCTATACTTTTTCCTCAGATTATCTGCAAACCTTGTTTTTTTTTTTTAGCTCACTGAAGAATTTGAAATCCTCAATTCGGTATACTTTTTCCCAAGATTATCACAAAACCTCGTTTTTTTTTTTAGCTCACCGAGGAATTTGAAATCCCCGATTTGGTATAATTTTTCCCAAGATTGTTACAAAACCTCGTTTTTTTTTTTTAGCTCGCCGAGGAATTTTAAATCCACGATTCGCCAATTTTGTCTCACTTTTCGGGATTTACTCAAAATTTCTCAATCCCGAAATCCCGGGATTTCGGGATCAGAAAATTGAACAGGATCTCGGGATTACGGGATCCCGAATCCCAGGATTGGATGCCTTAATAACGATCAAGTTCTAGAACAAAAGTTGTGAACAAAGTGACAAACATTTTCATCTTTTTATCGTAATAAACTTCATTTTCATACCAAAATAAAAAAAATTAGTATCAATAACATACACGAAATAGTCGCACAATTCTTATTCATAAAATAAAAACGGTTCGTCTTAATTAAATAAATTAAAATATTTTTACAAGAAATCTTACGCTCAAATAAATTACAATTGAAGAAAGTAAATAATGAAAAATATTTTTGCGTAAAACAAACTCTTAAGCTACCCCCTGATACTTCCATAGAAAATATGAACCTTTTTTCTCAGTGACAAAATTTAAGCCCTTCGTGGATAGGTTTTCATGTTTAATAAGAAATAATAAATTTTAATACACTTTCAACGCCCATCGTAAATAGACAAACGAAGCACTTTTCAGTTGCTTTAAACAAAAAAGTTAACATTACTTTTCGCTCAACACTTCAAGAATTTGTTAATTAATACTTTTTAACTACACCAAATACCATTTTCTTTACTTTTTACCATCGTATCAAGACTGTCGCAAACAAGGATCGGAGGACCTTTAGTGCATAGCTGTCAGGCTATCCATCCATTATTTTTATCTCATTAATCAAATAATTAATGTACACCCAAGAACCTTTGTTTTCGAGACAATACTGAAAGTGTTCAAGTATTTTTTCCAACTTTTTCAATTGGACCTTTTTGAGTCAGCTTTATTTGAGATCCAGTATTATCACAAACACATACTTAGAGAGCACAGTTTTTTTTTAGCTTTTTGTTTATTTTTTATTTCACAAATGAAGTACACAACATTAAAGTTGACGATGTTTTTATGATAACATGTGTGGTTACTTTGAAAATTTACATATTATACAGAGTTAATACCCTACAGTTTACTGAGTATAGATCAGGACTCAAATCAGAGTTGTGTAGGTTTGCGTATTTTTAAATATTTTTAAAAATAAGTTAGAGTCGTTCATTTTTTGCGACTCTGTGTCCATCAAAAACACCTCGAGTCCACGACGTTTTTTCCACAGCCCTAAAAAAAATCAAGCTATCTCATGAAATGAAAATGGTCGTCGATAAATTATTCACAATTCCCTTAAAACACTGGATAGAACATTATTTCTCAATTTGAAAAATATATTTTAAAAGATCATCTTGTTGTCTGGTCCGCTCCCTACTACGATAGAAAATGTATGTCGGTGCCTCTAATATCTTCTGTCTCCTGCCAATCTTTTTTTGTCTCGTAAGTAATGGGAGTGTCTCGTATCTCCACATCGTACAAGTACAGCTTACTGATAATTATAAGCTTTCCTCCAAAACAACTGAATTTATCTGGTCAAAAGAAAATTCTCCCATAAATTATCATTTCATAATGATTTCTTGATAATATAAAGCTCCAAGTTAACCAAAATTTGCTGATTATTGTAATTAATTGCATACCGTATTCAAATATAATTTACACATCGTACACGAATAGTCAATATTTTATTTCTTTAGAAATATATAATAACGATAACATTTCAATAAATGATCATGTTTAAATTATTTTCCGTTAGATACATTTCTTAACATGTTATTATCTCATGCAAGTAATTGAAACGCATAAATAACTTCATCAAATCAGTCTAACTACATTTCTTTTATCCAAGATTTAAAACACTTTTCGTATCTTTTCTTTCATTAAATTAATGGTTCACTTAAATACTAATAAATGAGAGGCTTAAATCAGCCACTAGAAATTCACGAATAAAGGTTGATTTATATAGTAGAGGTATCTGTAAATTAAATTTCACAAGTTTTCAGCTGTATTTTTTTCTTCATAGTTAGCACTTAACTATGGTTATTAACTATTTCAGTTATTCCTCGTAAACTGAATATAAGTCGATCGTTTAATTTAATTTCTCATCGGTGGTATGACTAATCAAAGGACCAATAATTAGCCATATTTTCCAAAAGAAGTAGAAATTGCCCAAGGATGTTAACGACACGTAGTTTATAATCATTTTTTCAATTGAGAAACTGGTAGTAGCATTTTATTTTCATCACTGACTTCTGCTTTTATATATTAAATTCACACATTAGATATTAATTCAATGCTTCACATCTTGGTAGACATATCGGTTTCACACGTGATTCGTTGATGTTTTAAATGCCTAAAAGCATACATTTTTGAACACTATATAATGAAATCTTGAATAGTTTCAAAATCTCAGTCAACGTTCTAGTAAAACAACATTAGTAAAATTTTAACATTGAATTGTGTAACGTCCTTTTTTCTTGAGATGATCACGAATAAATTGTCAAAATTCCTCTTTAGTCATCCACAAATGATAAAAATATAAATTATAAAGTTTAACAATACAATTAAGAAATTTCAATTTGCTATTACATGGTTAGTGAATTAGAATATTTCAAGCAGCAAGTCCACCGGAAAGCCTTTACCTTCCTCGCCTCTTCTTCCGACCGGTGGGATTCGGGTATCCTGGAAAGCTCTCGACCACTATCGGTATGATGTATTTTGCGAATCTAAATAATGCCAACATAACATGGGAATAAACCATACACAACAATACAAAAAAAATATAAACAATACAAATATTTTTGATTTAAAATTAACATAATTTAAGATTTCGACTGAAGGTGCTTGGTGGAATTTCAATATTAAATTTGAATCATTCAAATTATGTACACTCCCACAGATTTTGTCACTAACGACCCGGGTTTCGCCTTTCGGCATCTTCAGGCGTTCAAGCGCACGGATGAACTTGAACTGACGCTTAGTAAATGGATGTTTCGTGTTTATATATTAAATAAATGTATCACTGAGTCTAAAGCCATCGCTGGCGAAAAAGGGTAAGCTCATGGGAATTCCCAAAGATTTGAGTAGTGAGTGGTTTTTAGAATTATATTTATTTGTTTGTCGGCAAAGGTTTTATGATATTATTTATGATATTATTTATATAGGGTATAGAAGTGGAGACCCAGGAAGGTTTAGTATCTCGTTCAAAATCGGAAGACTATGTAACTGTGCCCTATTAATTTCTAAAATTTCCTGGAAAAAGAGCTTATGACTGTCCGTATTTGGGTGTAACATTTTTATCCCCTGTTCCTGATTGAACACGTGTCCTTCCGAAATTAAGTGATTAGCAAAAGTAGACGTGTCATTTTTCAGTCTAAAGGCTGCCATATGCTCTAATACCCTGATTTTTAAAGTCCTCTCTGTTTTGCCGATATAAAATTTATTACAACAAGAGCATTGTAATCTATAAATTCCAGATTTATTTAGGTAATGTATTTTATCTTTATTGTTAACTAATAATTTGCCTAAAGAGCTTTTACAGTAAAAGGCTGGTCTAACACTATCAGCTAGTTGTTTTTTAATTTTAAGACTAGTATTTCCTAAATAAATGATTCTACGCCAATACCTAGTATGATCTATGTCCTTTGACAATGTACCTTGAAATAACATTTTTTCTGCAAGTTTAGTTTGTTTTTTTGATAAAAGATTGTCTATAAGAGACATAGATAGACAATAAAATTTATAAACAAACAGAAGGCCTTGCGATGGGGAACTGTCTGTCGCCGTTGTTAGCTGAATTTTATATGAACTATTTAGAAGATAAATTTTTTAGAAACAAAACAGAAGCCAAACCTATAGTCTATTGGTTCCGATATGTAGACGATATTATTTGCTTGTTTAATGGAACGGATAGACAAATAACTAACTTTCATAACTTTATAAATTCATTAGATAAAAATATTAAATTCACGTTAGAAGTCGGAGGCAAGAATATTAACTTTCTTCACCTAAATATTAATATTGAAAACGGTTCTCACGAATTTAAAATATTTCGGAAGCCTACGTTTTCGGATACCGTGATACATAAGGATTCAATGCACCCATTTTCTTATAAACTAGCCGCTTTTCATTCAGAAATTCATAGACTTGTGAGTGTTCCTTTGAATGAAAAAAACTTTAATATCGAATTAAAAATCATCAAACAAATCGCCATCAACAATGGATACGATATGTCTCTTATAGACAATCTTTTATCAAAAAAACAAACTAAACTTGCAGAAAAAATGTTATTTCAAGGTACATTGTCAAAGGACATAGATCATACTAGGTATTGGCGTAGAATCATTTATTTAGGAAATACTAGTCTTAAAATTAAAAAACAACTAGCTGATAGTGTTAGACCAGCCTTTTACTGTAAAAGCTCTTTAGGCAAATTATTAGTTAACAATAAAGATAAAATACATTACCTAAATAAATCTGGAATTTATAGATTACAATGCTCTTGTTGTAATAAATTTTATATCGGCAAAACAGAGAGGACTTTAAAAATCAGGGTATTAGAGCATATGGCAGCCTTTAGACTGAAAAATGACACGTCTACTTTTGCTAATCACTTAATTTCGGAAGGACACGTGTTCAATCAGGAACAGGGGATAAAAATGTTACACCCAAATACGGACAGTCATAAGCTCTTTTTCCAGGAAATTTTAGAAATTAATAGGGCACAGTTACATAGTCTTCCGATTTTGAACGAGATACTAAACCTTCCTGGGTCTCCACTTCTATACCCTATATAAATAATATCATAAATAATATCATAAAACCTTTGCCGACAAACAAATAAATATAATTCTAAAAACCACTCACTACTCAAATCTTTGGGAATTCCCATGAGCTTACCCTTTTTCGCCAGCGATGGCTTTAGACTCAGTGATACATTTATTTAATATATAAACACGAAACATCCATTTACTAAGCGTCAGTTCAAGTTCATCCGTGCGCTTGAACGCCTGAAGATGCCGAAAGGCGAAACCCGGGTCGTTAGTGACAAAATCTGTGGGAGTGTACATAATTTGAATGATTCAAATTTAAAATTAACATGTTGTTATTTGATTATAATATTTGGAGTTTTTTTTTAAATGTCGAGCACATTGTTACTTTTATAAATGTAGGGATTGTTTTTGTTTTTTATTGAAACGACAACTTACTAGCAATCAGTGCTTTTTTCCCATGTAACGCGGTGGAACGGCGTTCCGACACCTTTTTTCTTGGAATTTTTAAATTTTCAATTCATATTCGTTTTCTTATTTCTTTTACTCGTCTGAGCACCTTTGACATTTTCCAATCCTTAAAAATACGTTGATTGGTACTCACTGAGCGGAAAACGAGATTTCCTTGATGGATCTCACAGATTCGAGTCCCAGTACGAACAGCATTTTCTTCAAACGATTTCTGTTCGAAGGCATTTGTGTCGGTGAAGTGCAAAATATTTCCACCCAGCCATCCAATCCTAAAATAAATGGGGCAAAGCGAGAGCGATTAATTGACCACTTGTTCTGTCCTATAGCTCTGTCTTTCTATTCTTACTATCTTTGAAAAAAGAAAAAGATGGTGAGCAATTGAGAAATTAAGTAACAAACAGTTGTCGTTGATATACCTTCTTTTTGAAGCCATATTCTTCAAATTGGAAACGGACACGGATTATAAAAAAGCTTTACAAGACGTGAGTTCTCCACATTTTTTTCCAAAAAAAGCACTGCTAGCAACAACATAAAATTTCAACAAGACTTTTGTTTTATAGATGATTTTGATATCTTCATTATATAACCAACACCATAACTATGTTATCAAATCTGTCGATGGCTTCATGCCAAAACAGTTATCAATATTTTGAATATTTGTCGTAGAAATAAATATCTTGACATTTTCTCTGTTATTATTTTATCATTATCTTAACAAAGATTTAAAAATGGTAGCTCTGTTGATAACTGGAAGATATTTTGTTTTATTTACTCTGTTTTACTCCTGTAATTGAATACGTATAAACTTGTTTGAATGAGTTTGACACAAGCCCCCTATAGTGAAAGCCATGCTATTGAGTTGAAAACAGGTACTTTTTTCAGATGAGCGGGCCGGCGTCATAATTTTCAAAGTAATATCACATCATTATGAAACCATTTATTACTGTTATTTTGAAGCAAATACATATATACATTGTAATTATATATATTTTCAATTAAATCTTTTTTTAAATAAGAAAAAAATATATTTTCTAAGGTTTTTAAATAAAAATCTCTAAGAACAAAAGCAAACAAAGATGCCAAATCATTTTATTTAAATTATTTTTTTTACAATATTTCAATACAGAATATGAGGTTGGATAGTTCATTAAAAAAACCAACGTCATTATTGGGATTTTAATCAATTAATATTAATCTCGAAGTTTATTTGTGCACACTGGTTCGTCACTCAATATTTCCATACGATTTCTCAGTAATCAAAAATCAGTAAGTCAAACTAGGGTAGCACAATTCACTTGATTATTTTTTTTTATATTGTTATTGATTAAATCATCATTTACTTGGTATATTGCAATTATTATATGATAAAAGACGCAGCATGTATTTCATAATATCACAATAGGCGTCAAAATCTTATATAATATTATATGAATTCCGCTTGTTACCGTCGTTTATGTAATTTATAATTTATATTCTATATAACTGTGATACTTAATAGTGGGAAGTTAAATTTTATTGGTTTTTACCACACATCGCATTTCTTGCCATTCGCTATATTTCTTACAATCATTACTTATTTTGCATATATGGACCTTCCGATGTATCGTAAATTGTAAATTAATAACACCAACGCATCACAGAATATCCGTACGAGAAATCTTTCAAACATACATGTTACATTTAACGAAAAATAAGCTCATAAATTGAAATTTAGAGTTGATCTACGTATAACCGCCATACAATTTGTTAGTAAAGGCAGGGATTCCGCGGCCCGCTCATAATTTGCTTATTTTCTACAGCACTGCTTGGAACTTAAGACTGCTATGAGTTTGACACAAGCACCTTTCATTCAATACGTCAGTTAAAAAAACTCAATCTAATCCGTCACAATACCCGAAATCTTATCACAAGAGCGGGGTTTTATATGGGTAAATTTAGTTTCGAGACTCGCAAACTTTCGAATACACAACGCTTCGAATAGTTTTCACATCACAGAGAACCTTTTCTTATCTGGAAACGGACCGCAGAGTAAGAGGTCTGTAATAATTTCCCATTATTCATGCATTAACCTGTAGACGGTCCCGGCGATCCTTTGTAGCCGAAGATAGGGTCAAAGGTCAATTTTATTCAGAATATAATATTCAACGGCCTATTTGGGGTTGACAAATTTCGTTTGACGCAGTTCAGCGAAAGCATGAATTTGGATATTCTCTATAAAATATACAGGTGAATACATACGGCCCAGTGCAAATCAAACGTGGCCATCCATAAAACGAAGTTTAAGTTACTGTTGCTTTTGCTAGAGTAATAACTTTTAGTTATAACTAGAATGTCACAAAATTGATAAAGTATTTTGTATTATATTTATTATTTTGCAATATCAAATAACAACCTATTTTTTACAGCATCAGAAAAATTCAATCAATCAGAGATCACAAGCAAAACGATTTTTATGTGTGGCTTTATTTGTAAGTTTCTGTAGTTATAATTTATTTCTGTAACAAAAAATATTTATTTATAGAACTTTTATTTTTATTATAATTAGACAACATGAAAACAATCGTTTTTTTATGGATACATTTACAGATCAAACCCAACAGGTACAAACAAAAATCAGTTCTCTCCAAAATCAAAATACAGTTATCAATAAATACGTTATAGACTTATTATGGTTAAAATTTTGCAGTATATGTATGTTGTTTCTGATGTTAAAATTTATGAATTTTAAAATACCTTAAATATTAACAATCTATTAAGTATTGTGATATTGCCAATTGGTTCATCATCTACAATTTCTTATTTCAATTAATGTAGGCTTACATTATTCCTCATTAAGAAGAAAAAAAAATGAATAAAATTCATAAGTGTGCACCTGATTACAAATTGTAAATAAGAATCCTAATTTTTGGCAAGTTGTCAACTTTTAACTATTATCCTTTTATATTATTCGATAACCATGTTATATATGAAACGATTATTTTTTTAAATATATTTATGTTTAAAATTGCAAGCTGTCTAAAGCTCCACACTATGATCTTTCCATAATAAAAATACAGCATTAACTTTTCTAGTAAATTTTCAAGCTTAATCAAATTAAATTGTTGATTCCGTTGGACTTATTATTGATATCCATCTATATAAGTTTAGTAACCTCGGATATATTATATTTATAAAATGAATATTTTAATTACCACCGAATGAACCATCTGATTGATCAATCAATTTCGAAGATGTTTGAGAATCTATAAAGATAACCTTTTCATTTTAATCAATCAAATTCAGCATTCAAATATATATTTTTTTTTTCAAATCGACTTTTCTTTGTGCTTCCGTTTCTAGATTCATTGTAAGAATCACCATTATGTCATTTTCATAAATATTGGTTTTCCAAAGAAGTTTCGAAGAGTAAGGCTAGTTTATTAAACACCCTACATTTATCTGAAAACAAATACCATAATTATAAGCAAATAGCGTGAGCTCTTTTATAATATTAACATAATTAACGTGAACGTAAATTCCATTTTTTTTTATACATCAGATTTATTCATGTTCTCAAAAAAAAATGCTTAGAAATTCTAAATTTAAAATATCACAATTTTTACAAGAACATATTTTAGTAAATTTAAAAATTGTGAGTCATGAACATAACCAATATTTTATTTCAAAGTTTAGATTCAATTAATGAATTACTAAATATTTACCGTAATAATCATAAAATTCGCCAGGAACGTTGAATCACATAAATTATCTGCCAATTGTTATGTTCGATATTCAGAACGTTTCAACATTAATCATTATGCCATTCCGAGCTATTTTTATTTAAAAAATAAAAGATTTATTGCCAAGATTTATGTTTAAACTTGTGCATATTGGCATTTTAAACCAACAACCTCTCAAAGCCGACACAGGTAACATATGGCTTTACTTTTAACATCGATAAATCTGTGTATCATTTTTAATATCTCGGTGCTTTGAATTGACAATTAGGTATGACTGCTAACGGGAATTTTGGAGTGAGAAAATTTAATTCAGTGAAAAAAAATAATTATAATACTTTGCAGTTTATTTTTATTTCCAATCAAAGTTGTCATTCTGGGTATCGAATAAGTGACAAAGTTTCAACAGCTTCAATCACTTTACAAAAGGATCAATTTATTTAAAACATCGACTTACAAAAATTACAACAAAAAATAAATACAAAAACAATAAATTAGTGTATAATTTCATGTAAATATTCTCATTTTTCAAACACATTTCGTGTCATTGTTCATGGCTACACTTAAATCACGATAGTTTCTATTTACGATTTTTGTATTAAATTAAATGTTATATTTATCTTTTCATTTTTATGTGCACTTTGCTGCTCAGGTGTATTGGAAAAGTGAACATTACTTTCGACATAAAATATGGTGGGAAAGTCTACTCGTATATTCGGCCCAATAGGTCTTACTCTATATAGAACCATCTAGTAAATTTTACAGCCAGCATTTTTCCGAAACTGCATTTACACGATCGTATAAAAATGTAAATTATACCAAAATGAATTATTCATTTGCAATTTACTTGCAGCACTTTAAATAAAATTTAAAATTCAAGCTTTGCAACGTACATTTCAGAAATTGGGTTTCTTGCAAGCTTATCCAATCAGCCATGTTCCAAAAGCTAAATCACGACAATCGAATAATTTGAATCACCTTTTTGCTGTTTAAGAAAAAAAACCTTTTTTTAAAATTACGAATTTAAGTTTAAGCAAACGTTGCCCGGATAGAATGCTTTATCAACCCTTTTGGGAGAGATTCATTCAGCTTATTAACCTTTATGAAGTCACGACGACATGTTTGATCATACATTTAACAAGCTAAGTAAAGTTGCAATCAATGGATATTCTACCCGTTCCCACCACTATAACATAATTTATATGCGACATCAAAATTTATGAGATCAATATTATTTCTATGGATGATTATTATAGCTGTAAATTGTTGATGGAACAACAAACTTAATTAAGATAAAATGAAATAATTATGTGATTAATTTAAAGTATTTTCTTAGCCAATACAAAACGGTTTCAGGTTTCCAAATACCTTCATTTATTAAGATAACGTTTTTAATTTTGGTACGAAAATTTTTATAATTAAATCAGTAACACAACTATACACTGGGACATTTAATATTTCAAATTTGTTAATCAAATAATCATTCTGTTTCCAAAATTATATTTAGATCGCATCATCAAACACTGAGTACCTTTATTTAAATTATATCAAGAAGCGCTTATAACATAATATTATATGTTTACAATAAAATATTTCTTTAATATTTCATTGGGTGCATTTTTGTTTCACAGCTATTGACGGGGGAAATACAAATTGATTTTTTTCATACGTATTTAAAAATCACTCTCATTTTTCTACTCTCTAGCACTGGTAGAAATTCAAATTATTTTTTCGCTTCGTTTTGTAATTAAATCCACAATTATCATTACAAATGTTGATTTTTCAAAAATTAAACAATAGTTTTATAGTTTTAGATAAATATACATGACATTCACTTTTAAGGTGTTCACTGTCAATACTTGGTGGAATGACATTATAATAAAAATAATAAAACATTTTTATTACTTTTTCCACATAAAATTTATTTGATTAGGACCGGTTTCGCTCATCGCGAGCACTATTAACTAATAAGAAAAATATATAAACAGTGCTATTTATACAAATTTAAATTTAAATAAAAGGTGTAAGCAACTATTAACAATGAAAAGGATTTACAAATTACATTATAATTACACAAAATTAAAATGCTTAACACCTATAACATACAATTAAAAAATCATCAGACTAATAAATATAAGTGGCAAATGATGTCAATTATAAACTCAATTAAAATTTGGAAAATTTTTAACAAAGTGAAATAATTTTGTGCAATTATAATGTTATTTGTAAATCCTTTTCATTGTTATTAGTTGCTTACATTTTTTATTTCAATTTAAATTTGTACAAAAAGCACTGTTTATATATTTTTCTTATCAGTTGATAATGCTCGCGATGAGCGAAACCGGTCCTGATCAAATAAATTTTATGTGGGAAAAAAGTACTAAAAATGTTTTATTATTTTTATACATGACATTGTCAATAAAAGGTGTTTCGCTATATCATCGTGGTCAGATCTATTTGACTTTTTCTATATTTCGTTATTGATCAAATATAAAAAAAGTTTAAAAAAAATATTCATGGAAAGCTTACTTGAATTAGAACTTCATTTACTATATATTATATTATTTCTATATTACATTTTATAATTATTAATCTTTAAATGAAAAACGTTTTCATTTTTCAACTACACTAAATCTACTAACTAATTGGAAGATATCATAAACCGTTTATAAATCTCGTCGCCTTAATTATCCGATATAGTAAAATAATGATGGTGATTGTTCCACAAGGCCCTTAATGAATTTTCTCCCTAACGTGTCATTACTTTTATGAACATGTACCTGCTTTTCTACGGCCTAACTCTGCTGTTCATAATAATTTTACCTTGGAATATACAGAGGCGAATTTTTAATATTTATCCTTTTAAACTTACCTTTAGTTATAGATTAACTTGTATTCGACGAGGCTATAAATTTTTTTAATAATTAAATAAATATCTGATTTTTTTTATTAACATAACAAAAAAATAATTGCAATTTAAACAAATGTTAAGTCATAAGAAAAATATGCTTGTGTCAATTGGTTTCTTAAACTGCGTTAAAACCATAATCTTAACCTTTAAATGCATGATTTTCTACTTTTAAATAAAAAATATTTTCATATACAATGGGTGGGTGCAATTGCATAGTTTTTTAATTGCAAAACTCGATAGTTTTTGGAAATATTTTTGTATACAAAAATATTTAGTAATCTTATAAATCACCTAGGAATTAGAGGCATAAAACATGATTTTCATACATTTTATAAATAGGCAACATTTATAATACACTATCCACTATAGAATACACAATAAAACCACTTTATCCTATTATGATGAACCATGTTTTTTTTATTGTGAAAATTGTATACAAAAACGGTCGAAAATCAATGGCCGCCAAAACTCCAGCTTGTTCTGTTCGAATGAAGATTATAATGGTGCATCACGTAAAGACCAGACATATATTGAAACAATATGAAGAGTTAATATGTATTTTACCACTGTGTATAAAAATCTACTCTATATCAATATTTAAAATTGAACATTCACTTTTATTTATGAGAAATCGTTTCTCCTATCATTTAGGCCATGACATTAGTTTTCATACACGAGTCTACACGGTTCAATTCAAGATCAGATAAAGTATAATAAAAACATTGTATTCAATCATGAAAACATAAAGCGCGCAACATTATAGCAGCAATTAATATCATTTCGGGCGTACTTCGTCCCAAATTTGCCCCTGACTACTCATATACCTGTTCATAAAATTTTCCGCTCGAGGATTGGAGGTAAAGTGTCCTCTTTTCATATGATAAATTTATGCAATCTCCGGGCATTTTGTTTAATGGCCGAAGACGACGACCCGCTTTTTTCCACCATATTGTCGCACGAATAAATTCCCATCGACCGAAATTAACTAGTTCAATATTTTTAAATTATTAATTTTGTAAAATAACCTAACCTTGCATATGTATGATATTTTTATTGAATTTTAATATTTAACCTTGTAATACATTTTGAATAAAACATTTAAAAAGGTAAAGGAACGAAATTCCCATATTTATTTTTCTTTTTTTTTAATTAATCAACGTAAATATTTGTTCAACGAGTAGAATTTGTCAATTATATAATAAGTGAGTTTATTTTTCTATACGTATTCAACACTTATATTTTATTTGTTATTATTTGAAAAGTGTAATGGTCAGTATTGTATTTAGCGTATGTTCAGTATAAATATATTTTTTCGTCTACATAAGCAAAGTAATATCATTTTTTATTATAATTGGTCAATAACCGTAGTAATACAAATATGGTTAGGTTAGGCTATGTTTGGTTGTCAATATAATACTGCCATTGAGATTAAAATACTGACCATTTAAAATACAGAAATACTGATCAAAAATAAATCCATCAAAAATATTATGCTTAGCATGTATTCGTGAATATTACAAATATTTATTCATGAGTTTAAGCAACAAAATTTCCCGTATTATAAAGTCGTTAAAATGATCAGTAACACTCCATATCCCATGGAAATAATATTTGTTCCCGGTGTTAAAGTTTTCTTTACATTCCACTAATTCACTTAAAAGTTTAACGAAAGTATGCGACGAAGTTGGCAGCGGAAAACTCTTTTCCGGATCAATTACCGAAGTTTTCCCCGGGCAAATGTGAAAATATCTCGCTACAGGGATTACCGTCGATTTTTCCTTCATACGATATGGAACTGATTGAAAAAACAGCCGCCAAACATCTGTAATAGTTTTACGACGGTAAAATGTTTAGACCTCTACTTTATTTTCAGCCATCTTTAACTATATTGATCTCTAACCTTTACGTGCATTGAATCGCATATTGTTCATTTTGGGATAAAATTTATACTGTTTGTTATAAATATTATCTTTTCGATATTTTATGTATGTACAGTACGAAAAAATAACTTGTTTTTTATACTTTTTCACAAAAAAATGATTAAATTATGATTCAAATAAAAAAAATACTTATTTGGATGGAATTAAATACACAATTGCCCTCCAGATATTCTAAACTTTTACTATCCATCGTTTTATATGGGATTACATTCCGTTACAGTCAGTTAATCTTTTGCAAGAGTAAACTAGAACTCGATTGTCTTCTGGATTTCAATTAAATATATAATACATATATAATTTTGCCGATAAGTCATTTTTAAATAATATTAAAAACCATACTCGAAAAGCTTCTAGAACAGTTAAAAATATCATACTTACCACTTATCTAAGATTTTCCAGTTCTTGTACAGATGTAAATAAAATTTGGAACGGTTAAAATGGAATATATTTCTTGTAAAATGGTATGGTTGTTTATGTTCGTAAATGAAAAATAGCCACAATGTATTTATTTAATGTCCAATTACATTTGACATTTGAAATATTTTTGAATGCTTTCATTTGTTTTGTTTCTAATTTTTATTGCATTTGGCTTATTCTAGTTCAAATTTGGAATTCACTTTTGTTTACCGTTTCATGCGTCGTCATTCCTCATAATGCGGCTTCGTTTAAATATTGTAAAACGGTCATTTAAATAGAAACATATCATATGTACTTAGAAAATAATAGATTTAAAATTAAAAAATATTATTTTTATAGAATTAATAATAAACAAAATATATCAGAGTAAGCGATATTATGGTGAACCAGCGTCGTTTGGAATCTTCTTTTTGAGTATAATTACTGTTTCGCTTTCAGAGATTTCTTTGTCGATAGACGATTCATCTTTGTTCTTTTGTGAGATATATTTTACACGATTATCCAATCAAGTATCATTCTACAATATTTCTCGCTGACTCGTCAGATAATCCTGTCTTTTGCGATATGAAAAGCTCTTTCCCGACGAGTATCAAAACCTTTGAGGAAGTTATTGAGCTGACAACAAAGGCAGTACACCAATCGAAAGAAGACGAACAAAGGACGCAGTGTGGCGCTACGTTCCAGACCTCAAGTCTCCATTCATGATAGGTCCACTTTAAACTGTGAAGTGTATCGGCGACCGTTAAATATGGGACGATTTTCGGCGTCGAGAGAAATACAAGTTTTACTTCCCACGTTCGAATCCTTTGCATTTTTATTCAGTACTCAAGAGAATTTGCGAAAAAAGATACGAGTTTCACGTTGACTGAGATGAGACGACACGGTATAAAGTGGAAACATGATGGCGTCAGTTTTGTTTCTGTCACACGTTTGTTTTTTATCTATGACAAGTGAAAGCACATCAGATCGTATTATACCAAAATTAATAAGACTATAAATAATATATTGGTTTACTAAAGTTTGTTTTTATGCTAGGTATACTATATTTATATTTTAGTTTTAAACATTAAAAAGAGAATGATTGAACATTGTCAAAACATGTGTTTTTAAATTTAACCTGAACGTATCTCTCTTTTGAAAGGACATTAGTACTGTTCGTTTCAGATCACACTTTTAAATCATCTATTTAGATACAATTGAAAAAACAGTAAATAATTTTGTTCCACAAACAAATATTTTGAAATCACGTTATGGTCAAATTATTTGAAAAAACAGTGAACACCCTAAAAATCAAAAGATTGTTTAATTTTTTTTTAAAAGTGACCATGTGACTATTCGTCATTATTTTTTTTAATATTACTTTATTAAAACAAATTTTTAGCTTTCAAGACCATTAACACAAAATCGTGTTATTTCTCAAAGTAATAAATATTAAACATTTTTAAAAAATAAGGTAAATCTCACTTCATATCTTCAAAGAGAATGCATGCTGACATTCCAAGTATCAAACCCAAAAAACAAATACAAAACTTCGAATCGCTGAGCATGGGCTCTATCTCTATTAGGACCAGGACAATTGGCGTGCACCAAAATATACTTAATCCTGATAGTCTATATTCAATGATAGAAGCTTTGCATGAAAACCTACCATAACACTAAAAAAACAAGAGTAAATAATTAAGCATTTCAAAGTTAACATTGACAAGGCTTTTGCAGATGTAGGTAAATCCAGTGTTTTGGGTCGATCTGACATTCGCCCGGCATGGTTAAATTAGTGAACAGATGTCCGTTTGCCTTTACCGGAAGCCCTTCCTTATTAAATATTCAGTTTCTAGAGAGATCTGATTTAGATTAGACGCAGTCTAGTATCAACTGGGGAAAGTGGCATTTTTTACGCGAATGGATTAAGGTTGATTATTTAACGCGACATGACCAAACACTTTTTATTTATACTTGACTGTTAATGACTGATTCTAAAATATATATAAAATTAATCACATTGATTTTTTACGTGATTCCATTGCTTACCCGAACATTAAATTTCATCGTTTTAAATTATTTACTAAGCAAAAACGAGTTTTGAATATATCAACTATTACTATTTTTTCAATACAATACTTTTTAATCAATAATTGATTACTTCAAGTTTAAACTAGAGTTTTGCGACCTTTTTACATCCGCGGACCGGAAATAAATGGAAAAATATTTCATGGACCAGTATCAACTGGGTACACATATTTACACACAGCAAAATCTTAACTTACGACTTTTTATGATATAGTTTATCTATATTAGTCTGGAAATTTGTTTTTAAACAGTGTTCGTGGATTGAATGAGTTAATTGTTTTTCTTATATTAAAATTATAGTCAATTTTTACTCACATTGATTGCATCCAATAAAATTAAATATCATTCGTTTGTATCATTTCTGCGACATTTTTCACGCGACACCAACGTAGATGTTGAGCGTCATGTCTCGCAACATATGGCCCTTAATTTATTCGTAGCCTAATACAATCAATATAGAGTACCAAAAAATCTGCTTTTAGGGATAAAATAGAAATAACAATGAATGTTTGATGTTTAAGTATAGTTTCAATATCTTTCGAAATTTGCTATATTATTTATAAATACACTTTCAGTCAGTGGTGGGCTGCCAATATCTTAACAAGGGGCTCGGTAAAACTTATCCATTTATTTGTATCCATTTTCGCTCCCAATGTGGAGCATATGGCTTCCTTATGAAAGTATCTCAACAAAAGTCTTTTTTCTTCGGGAACTGTTTGCCACTTAGTCGCTCAGCCATTCTTTTCCAAAGAGAGTAGTAGGAATAGAATGATAAGGCTAAGACAGGACTAGTGATTAACTCAAACCCATGAGGTCCGGCACGGAAGCCCACAAGGCTGAATGAAAAACCGAAGGAGCAACAAAATCTTGTTTCAATATTAAATTTAACCATCTACAGAAATTGCAGTTAGATGCTGATTTGATCTTAGACGAATGATTTTCTTATCTTAACAAGGGGCTCGCGCGTGCCCCCCCGAGCTCCCTCCAGCCCACCCTTGCTTTCAGTGAATGTAGTTATAAATTCTATAGAGTATTTTTAGTAAACGTATACATATTATACAGTTGACTATTGGTAACTTAAATTATTATACATCCATCTTAGCTTGGGTTGCCGCTTGGCATACTAACTCTCTGAAATCTTTTTTCAGTGTAAGTTTTATTTAAATTTATTTTTCTTGTTAAATATGTTGCTAGCATCCGAAGTAGCTAAGGCAGAGTTATCTAAAACACGTATGCTAAAATTTACATACGTGTTCCTTATTTCCATTAAAGGTACTGAATCTGTTGAATTTACAACCTCTAAATATGAGTAAAGTAAACCGAATTCTAAAATTATCTCATATTCTTAATAAAAAAATGTTTAATATAAAATGTTACTTTATGTTTTTATAGGTATCAATTTGATAGGCACTTTTTTATAGTTACATATATAAAAAAGATTATTTTGATTAGTTCAAAATTTATATATTTTTATATACATTTTTTTTCACCAATGTGGAGCATATGGAGTCCTAATGGAGTATATCTCAACAAAAGTGTTTCTACGAGAACTGCTTGTTACTAAGTTGCTCAACCTCTCTTTTTCCGAAGAGAGTAGGAATAGAAGGATAGGGCTAGGACAGGACTAGTAGTAAGCTAATCGCTCTCGATACGCCACATTTATAAGATAGGATGGGTGGGAGTGAGGAATTCAAGACATCACATACATCCATACCTTCGAACAGAAATCCATAAATCGATTGAAAAGTCTCATATTTCGAATCAAATATTATGTTATATGGTTTGCTTGTACTGTAACTATTTTCAGTAAAACTTAATGTCGCTTATTAAAAACATACTGTCGTTTCATACGTTATTCAATAATCACATCTCCGATATTCATACAACCATTCATCTTTACGTATTTAAAAATGTGATACATTATTTAATTTATGAACATTTTACAATAACTATTCGGTAAAAATATCGTGAAATTTTAAAAACATTTATCAATCTTCCACGAAAACTCTCAAACTATTTTTTATTATCGAATGTATTTTCTGTTGTATTCCCATTACCTTAGTTATTAAATTTACATAAAACAGTATAATATATATAATTTACTTAAGCTGGTTACAATATTTTTACTATATTGTATTAAATATTATTTATTAAAATACACAAGACGATGATATTGGGTAAAGAGGGTATATAATAAATCATATTCGTATATAATGTAACTCACACTTCATTTTTCTCTCTATAACATTTTCCTACGTTTACCCAAATATTTCTAAAGCTTTTAGTATAATATACTTGCTACATAAATATCAATCAGCATATAACATCGTTTTTAATACAGAGTTTTCCTTTTAAAGTATAACACCGCTCCATCCCTTAAAAAAATCGTAATAAAATTCTTTACATATACAAATATAACAAAATGTCATTACACAAACACAGTTAAGATAATTAAAACTTTATTCTTTTTTAATTTCGTATTCGCCAGTTAAGTATTTAGTTGTTTTATATTTTGTGAACCAGTGCAGGTCACCTGTGGAATTAAACGAATATAATCATTAAATAATTGAGCATATAATTTAAAAATTATAGATTAGTGCATGAGTGGGGAAGCTTTTCATTTCGAAAGGCCGCATTTGTTTATCTGATTCAACATAAGGCCGCAGTAAAGAAAATGTTGACACATTCCCCTCCATAAACTAAATATATTTAATTTACAATGTAAATTAGTGAAAACGCAATTTAAAAAAATCTTTAAAAAATTGACAAGTCAAAAGACCGCATAAGAGTAGCCAAAATGCTGCAGGTTCCCCACCACTGGGTTAGTGGATTGTATGTTTATTTGGCAGTAAGTACTATTTGTTTTTCAATCCATGTCCGCTTCCTATGTATCTCGAAAGAAATTTTTCTACAAGAACTGTCTATTACACAGTTGTTAAATCTCTCTTTTCCTAAGATAGTAGGAATAGAAGGCATTTTAATATCACAAACATCCACGCCTTCGAACGGATATCCATAAATCGATTGAAAAAATGTTGTTCGTACTGGTACTCAAACCCGTGAGATACGTCAAGGAAGCCAACGATATTGGCCGCCACGCCACTGACCCCACAATTACAATCACAATACAACGTGTGTTCACTTATGATTAAAATGAGTAAGATTAGGGGTGGGGAACATTTATATGTCAATAGGCCGCATTCGTTTAACTCGATGGCTGCCACGGACGAGATATCTCGTAGAGATTTTCGTGCACAACACGCCAGAGACGAGTTATCTCGTCAATAAATAATTAAATTGATAGTAGAAAACTTTAGCTGGCGTTGTCGTCCAAAATTGACAATTTAAGAACGAATTTAGTATCACGAAAATGACTCCCTTTGTTTGAATTTGTTGTGTACTGTATGTGTGTATGTATGTATGCGCATGTGTGTGTACATGTGCGGATATAGTATGGGGGAAGCATATGGAATGTAATTTGGAAAATAGTGCATATGGAGTTCAAATTTTATCAGACATAAATAGTTTTGTAAATTAAAGAAAACAAATAAATAAAACTTTACATTTAGTAAAAGAGCGCCACTTGAGGTTCTAAAAGGCCACAGGTTCACCACCTGTGAGGTAGGCCAACTTATATTGTCAATGTATATTTGGTTAACAACATTTAATTTTTCTTAATTCATATTAATATAAAATGCCAGCCAGTAATTGTTTAAAAGATTAACATTTCTCGTTTCTGAAATTCAATTGAAACAGATGTTATTGTTTATTTTATTAGCTGACCGTTTCGGCCCATTTAGTGATATTTACTAAATGTAATTACTGTAATAAATTTCAAGATGGTGAAATATTGTAATGGTTTTATATCTTTTGTACTCTTACAAAATGTTTTTATTTAGTGCTTAATATTTTGTTCGTGTTTCATTCAATTCTAAAGTAATATTATATATATCTGGGTTTGACTTAAGGGAGTATTCTGCATCAATCATTCGTTTGAAAACGTCACGAACATTGAAACTAACTGAGAACATTCTGAGAAAATTTCTACTATTCAGATATAAAATTACCTTTTTACTTTAACAAATAAATTATTACTGTAAAGTAGTGTTTCTTCATCTGGGGTGCGAGGAAGTATTTTAAAGGATACGGAAGAAGTTTCTATTTTGACACATTTAAAAAAGTATACATTTTTAGCGCTCTAGAATTTTTTTGTGATAAATGAAAAACTGAACTTATAACAACTATTATGTACCATCTTATCCACAGCTGGAAAAGCAACATTGCGGACATTTCCACTATTTGCCACAACTAATCGGTGTCAAATAGGATTTCCATCACTTTGCACATAATAACTATTGACACAAATCGCTTAAATGCAACTGATGACTTATGCGCGAAATATAAAAAAAGAGCCTAGCTTCACAAACGAGGGGGTTAATATCAAAACTCAAAATCTCCATTTATAGAGATAAGTATGCCAAAGAACTCTAAATGCATTAATACATAAATAAAAAATAGTTGGGTATTAAAATTTACTTTGAATACTGTCAAATTTTCGACTAAAGATCGCTATAGGTGTCCTAGTTCATATTTTTAAATGAATAATATGACAAGATTAGAAATAATCAATCGGCGATCAGTATTTTGTATGGCTTTATAGTTTATTTTTCATTTTTTATGTATTTTTATTGTAATTTAAAACATTTTTTATGGTTACGAAAAATGGTGCTCCTGTGGCTTTTTGCGATTTTCTCAAAACTAGATTTTTGGAGATTATGAGTTATGATACTTAGCCCCTCAAATACTTCTACGAATAAATAATAACAAAAAATTAGCCATTCAAATTTAATATATTGTTTTTTTATTTATATGGTACTGTATTTTTATATTTCTCATGAAAAAAATATTGTATTAAATGTAATTTCATTCTAAAATCGGAACACATTTTTCAAGAGAATTTGAGAACATATTTTCAAATTCAAAGGGGAGTAAATCAATAAAAAGTTTAAGAACCATTGCTTCAAAGTGAGTTAATCTTTACTATACTTATGAAACAATTACAAACATTGAAAACATCTAGATTTGTTTGTTTTTATGGTGAGAATTCACTAAAATAATAAATTTAAGTGTATGAATTGATTCATAGCTTTTATGAAGTAAATCCACTATTTTATTGATTCATTATTAAGTTACAGTTACAAATAACGCCTAGTTTTTCAAACGCATTATGTCGTGATTTTAGAGCTGACAATTGTTTCCATACAATTAATTTATTATTTATAAGATGACATTAAGTTGATAATTGTCAGTTAATGAATAACCGTCTAAACTAGTGTTTTGCGAGATAGGGTCTAAAATTAAATATTGGATTTTTAAATCGGTAAATACAATTGTATTTTAATATAATGCTGCTAGAATGTTTCATTCCTACGCGGACGAATATAGTTGTACTATTATACTGGTATTACAAAAAACTTTCAATAAATCAAAACAAAATATGGGGCATTTGGAAGTTAACCAAAATCGATACTTCATATTATCAAAAATACGTCATTATCATGAATGTGGGATTTTTATAAATAATATTTTTAATATTGATACAACTTTGAGCAGATTTAAAATATTTCAATTCATTTTGAATAATTTTGCTAATATATGTGATGGTACAATCAACATTTGATTATGGTTCATTTTCCGCATAATTGATCCGCATAAAATTTTAAATAAATATGTCTGTGTTTCATTTGTATTTAAATTATTAAAATGTGTAATTTTATTTTAATTTCAGACTTACACAGAGGATTTCGGGGAATAACCACTAAGAACCCGCGTGCTGTCGAGGTCGACTGGCATGAGTGTCTCCGCGCAAATCTCCAAAAACTCGACTTTTTTCTCGTCCTCTTCACCTACCAAATCCTCTAACCGCCCCGCTTCCCACTGCTGGAGCCCTTGTCATTTCGTCTCTTCAAATACCACACTTATTTGCTATTTACACCATCCCTTTGAACCATTTTCAACCGCGCTAATTCAAAACATTCAACAATTGGATAAAGATTCGCGCAATAAGAGCATATCCTCAATCGTCGAAAGTAAAGTACGCCAAAGCAATATCCTTAAGCCTGCCGCCTGTTTTCATCACAGTGTAACTTGTTACTCTTTAATATATTTATTGCTTTGCTTACAAATAATTCCGTCTTTGAGCGCTTCTCTTCTGCTCGGCCGAGGAAATTCCAATACGAACAATGATTCTTTGGAATTGTATAAAAACAATTTTAATGACAGTGTCACCCAACCGGCGGAAACCTCGAATAATAATATACTGATATTTAAAAATAGTTCTGTGCCAACAGTAAATTATAGTTCTAATAAAAATAATTTTACAAATTTCGTTTTATTCTCAGCTAAAAGCAATAAATGGCAGATGCCAAATTCGAGTATATATAAAAATGTCGATACAAAGTGTTCTGTGCCAAAGGAATGTTCAGATAATGTTAGTAATATTTATTCAAAACCACTTAGCGATACAATAGAACAATTTATCGATATAAGTAACACGTCTAATAATAATACCGAGACAATTAAGAAATATACAGTTTCTAACGGCAGTAAAAATGTAAGTGAAAGTGCTTCTGCCAGAGAGTTACCCTTATTAGGGAAAAGCTTTTTGAGTGCGGCAGAGTTGAATGATAGTTCTTTGTTCTTTTCGTTTCAAAGGGCGCATATGAATGTATCTCAAAAAAATGACAATCCTTTTGTGAAAGCAAAGCACAAAAAACTGAAGAAGATAATTCGGTATCAGAATGAATATTTTTTGAGAAATTCCGATGATTCGATACCTGTAAACATCGATAAAATTAAAACAAACGCGAGAGAGTTATATACAAAGAAGAATTACAGTAAATACAGTGAAAACTTTGACTACCGCCGCTTTAGGTACATCGGAAAACGTGACGATAACTTGAACAGTGTTGATGTTGGCAAAAACAATAGCACATCAAGCGAAAGCGCTGATAAAAATAAAAAACTAACATCTGCGGTAGACGGAATTGTTACTAAAATATATCCAGGGCCGACCTCGACGAGCAGTCATGTTGTCAATCAGAAGGTACCCGCGGTAACAACGACTCCACAAGGGGCGAAGGCGAGAGCCTCTAAGAGAAAGCCTCAACAAGAGAGGGGTGAGTTATTTTTGTTGATTCAAGTGGATACGTTTTTGCTCGTCGGAACAAAGCGAAGTAATTTCGCTTATCCAGTAAAATATGTATGAACACTCCCGCTGAGGAATAGCTCTCATTTATGACAACACATTGACGAGGTGTATTCCCGAAATGTGTGTTTTACACATGTTCGGGTAGTAATTGAGACTATAGAAACAGTTTTATGTTCTTTGATTGACACGTTTGGGCTTATAATAAAATTCAAATTACGCTCTCAGTTACTTCTATGCTACGATTTGATATATGTATGTATATATTTCAAGTAGTTTTTATATACATTTCGAATACGATTAAAATGTTTGAAACTTGTCAAAATGTATCTTCTTTATGCAAGGAAATTGAATAATAAGAAACACAATTAAGAGACAACATTACAAAGTTTAATATTTACATTGTTGCTTCTGTGATAATAAAATATATAAATGCATGGATACAAAATATGTAAATGTAAATATAAGAGTAATCGTATCACAAAATTCAACTTAAAAGATAAAATTGTCTCGGTCTTTTATAAATTATTATCGTTTTCACTTTTTCTCTCACCCCTACTGTAGGTAGTGACAAAAACGAAAATTAACTTGTCATGTCTTCATGAGGCGTCTCACGTCTAAAAACCGATAAGTCTATGCATTATGTCAAAATCTTTTGAACAGTACGTGCAATTTTACCTGCAAAAACCGATAAAAGCGTTCGAAAAGTAACATTAATTCACATCTAAAACCGGTAATTTCAATGCTGATATGTAAAAAATCAGCAATGAACTGATTAGTAAAATAAACATGTTTGTCTTTATATGATATACAATTCGTTTGGAAAAAAAAACTATCGATAAAATTAAGAATTTGTGCACTAAGACACAAAAACTTCAATTACTAATAATCCATTTATTGCAAAATATATATATCGGATTTTGTTTTTAGACGCTTCAAAATATGCATGTAAACTTCGTTTGCTCCATTACGATAGTGTTCGACAATTTATGTAAGGATACAAAAAATATTCATATATATTTAACGGTAATATTATAAAGACGGTCCTGATAACCCTTATTTGGATTTATTTTGATATCTAGTTGTTTATTGAGGGGGTATTTGTAAGTGAATTTATTCCACTAAAAAAGAGTTATGAATTGCAAATTTTAAAAAAGAAAATTCCTCTAGAAAAATCAATTTAAAAATGGACCAATGGGGAAAGTGCCTATACAATGGCGCCCAGTCATTAAACAGTCAATCCGGTTAAAAAGAGTTTATATGTTTTTAAAAGAATTTGCAACAGAAATAATATATTTAACGTGATTACCATACCGTAAACAGTTTTTTGTCATTTGCTAACATTTTTTTAAATCGTAATAAGTTCACTTTTCAAATAAACCTCTCAATTCTAATATCAGGATGTTTTTATTTTTGTAAGTTATATATCTTTTAAATATAGAATATTGAGTTCTTTATTATACCATTTAAGAAAAAACGTACAAAAAAATCAAACAAGATAACACTTTATAAGCGGGCGTTTTTTAGTGATTAGCGCAAAAATATATTACATTCTTAAAATCAACACAACTTCTATACCAAACAATATTTTCGGCTGAAATTTTCAAAGAAATCATATGTGACATTTAATCATTAAAAATAAAATAAAAACATTTTGAATACATCATAATTTCACTACTTTTCTAAGCTGAATATAAAAACCTGTTATTAATTTAGTAGATAGCACTCCACTTGTTATCAATATGAAATAATAAAAATATTCTGTATAAAAAATAATATTAATCCTTACCATACAATCATATAAATAATTATAGAATAAAATCCTCATTCCTACAAATTTACAATCACTAGAAGTGTGAAATCTGATGCTCTAAATATTCGTGAAACATGTGCGCCTTTTTTAAAAAAATACTATGGGTGAACGAACATTCAGGGAATAATAAATTATGAGATTAATTGCTTATTGTCAAAAATAGTCACTTGCCGTGGCAGTTATTTTAAAGAAACCATTAAATTATGAGTCAATATACCAACAAAACCGACAGTACGCGATAAACGTATTTTTACGTGTCCCGCCTATAATGTGTTAAGACTAATACGAATAAACAAAGGGGCTAAATTGAAAAAATAATTCTGTAATTCTTTAAGGTTAATGAAATACTCTTTATATTTATATAATACATAACTTCAGATAAACACCTTACATCAGTATTTTGTAAAAAAATCGTAAGCTTTTTATACGTATTTAATATTCGGTTGATAATCGCAGACAATTAAAAATTATAGAGCAATTTCGTGTTCAAATTAATGTACAGGGCCGGCGGGAATGCGGCGAGTGTCACTACTTGGCCTATTTGAGCTGAGCACCCGTTGGGGGGAGCGTCCGGAAGGCAGGTCCGAACTGGCAGCCGCCCTACTCGCAGTGAAGCATGTCAACGAGCGGCGATTACTCCCCGGGTACTATCTGCACCTACTCACCAATGACACCAAGGTTATATTCTTGTACACCTACTGAAATCCATTATAAGTTAAATTATACCCAGCGGCGAAACTAGTGTACACACAGTCTGGTTATCAAAAAAAAAAAAACATTTAAGACAAAATGAAAGCCTTTTTGAAAAAAATGTTTAAAGTGGCGAGGAATATCATATGTTTTTAAGTAAATTGTAATTCACTCCGTGAAAGATATGTTGTACTGGGTAGTAAAACGTATCAATTTTTATATTCTTTTCTAACGACTCGTTTGGAATCGTTTGGAGTGGTGGCCGTTCAATGTGGCATTGAATCAATGCACCCCTTGTATATGCAGAGGCGGTTATATTTCATTAAATAATATTCAAACAAAACATTTATACCATTCACTCATTTTAAATTCTTCATGTATTTATTGTCTAAAATAAAATGTTCTTAAATATTTATTATTGCCACCTGTGTGGTCGAGTGGTCAACGTCGTTGGCTACCGCTACGGAGATCACGGGTTCGAATCCCAGTACGTGCAGTTTTTGAAATTGATTTTTCAATCGATTTATGAATTTATGTTCAGAGGCATGGATGTATGTGATGTCTTGAATTCCCCCCTTCCACCCATCCTATCCTATGAACGGGGCGTATCGAGAGCGGTTAGCCAACCACTAGTCCTTTCCTAGCCTTTTCCTTATATTCCTACTCTCTTTGTAAAAAGAGAGGTTGAGCAACTGAATAACAAGCAGTTCTCGTAGAAACACTTCTGTTGAAATAAACTCCATTAGGAGTCCAAATGCTCCACATTGGGAGCGGACATGGTAAAAAAAAAAATATTATAGACAATAAATACAATCAATCAATGATATTTGCATTAACCACTTTAAGGGTGTTCACTGTCAATATTTAGTGGAAAGGCATTATATTAATAAAATTACAATATTCCTTTGTACTTTATTCCACTTTATTTAATAGGTCAGGACCGGTTTTTTTCATTGCAAGCATTGTGATATTTCTACAAAATTAAATTGAAATAAAAGGTTTAAACAACAAATAACAATGAAAAGAATTTACAAATTACATTATAAGTGACTACAATTACACAAAATTATTCAATTAAGCTATTAAATAAAGTACAAATAAATATTGTGTTTTTATTAATTTGCATTAACATCTATGTGTACATTTTAAATACAAGATGTGATTATAAATATTTAATTTAGATTAAATTTTAAAATTAAAATTGTAAATTGTAAATAATTAAACTTGAAAAAGAGTTGATTCTTGTTTAATCCCAGGGAAATGTCTTTTGAAATTTTTGCTAGTATTAATTGCATGTATACTTTTTCATCACAGTTGGTTTGGGGAAAATATTCGTATACAACACATTCGCTTGGCGAGATATTGAAGAGCATGCTTAATTTTTCATGAGTGATCGATAGCGTAAAATTTTCAATATTTGACAGATTGTGAAATTTATTTATGAAAAATTGAAAAAGTTTTCATTGCGATTGTTTCTCTTCCCACTGGACCTGTCGATAAATTCAATGTTTATAATACACAATAGTATAATCTATATCCCATTTGATAACAAAAAAAAATATCGCAAATGAACAATTTTATCGTATTAATGTCTAATATTATTTAAAAAAAAACTTTTTTTATACCCAAATATCAATCATTAACTTATAAAATGCAAAATAGATTACATCTTTAATCACATGAATAGAAAGATGGCTGTTTTTTACTTTTACTCGTTAAAAAATTAAATCATTCAAAAAATAAAACACTATTTTATACTAATTTCACATGTATATACATGATATGATTATAACCGGATTCGCTCATCAAGAGCATTTTCGTCCGTTGAAAATGCCGATGAAAAGCGAAACCGGTCTTGACAATATTACATAAATAGAGAATTATTACATTAAAAACGAGTGTTTTATGTTTTCTATAAAATGTTAATATAAAATGTTTTCTACTAAGTGTTAACAATGAAAACTTAAAAAGTAATCAAATCGTTCATTTAAAAAATGTAATTTTATGTATCTATTGGCCAGTACGGTCAAAAAAAAAATTCTGGGTCAACAAGTAGAAGTATATTAACAGTCCGAAAATGGGGGGGAGCATTTTGAGAAACGCTGTATTGTATTTTTGAAAACTATTTTCCGTAACCTTAAATTATTTTCATCGCACATTCATTTATAAAAAAAATCAGAATAAGATTAATTAGAAAAACCCTTAAATCATTTTTTTTCGCGAGATAATTGTATAAACCTGCTCTTCTTTCATAAAAATTAGCACAAAACTGAAAACAGCCATATCTTTGAAACAGTGATACAATAACTCAATAAAATTGCAAATTGTTCCAGAAGTTTATCACTCCGAGTTTTGCTTGTTTCGTAGTGAAATTTTAAATTGAAATACATATTTCAAAATGAGCATCCCGCTATATCTACATCGGATGACTGGGATAAGCTGGCACTGTTGCTGGCATTGTGTCATTTTTGAGCGAGAATTTATTCATTTTTTTTATATATATATTTTACATTCATTCTTTTCCGTCATTTTTTACGCCGGAAACCAATTTAAAAATATCCCACGGGGCGAATAGAAAGAAGCACATTCTACTTAATTAATCTTGTACCTGTCTACGTGATATAAGGATATTTAAGGTGATTTTTTTGTATCTTATGCCATTAAGTTTAAAAAATAACAATGACATGCCATGTTTTCACGTCATTATTTCTTTGTTATTTTTTCCTTGTGCATATCATTTTTTGTTCTCAACAGATTAATATAATCTCCTTTTTTATTTGATTTGTTTTTTATTACTGAATAGGTTGTCTTCAATATAAAAAATCAAAATGGTTAGCTACTTATTTAACACTGATAAATGTATATCGATTTTCTTGTAGCCTAGTGTTCAACAACATCCTCTGGGTTCTCGCTGTATTCGGTTAACCATAACGTAGGATTTGATTCCTCAACTAGACACATATTGGCGTCTATTTTCTTATTGATTCATAGAACTGTGTCAAAATGCATAGTTATCTGTGACCTGTAAATCCTTACCAATCCATGACCTATTTTGAAAAGATGGCTTTCAACTAAAAAATATTTATTGAATACACAGTCACCGAAAAAAGCAAAATTCAAATGGAAAAATACCTAATTAATTTTAATTTAATTAGGCTTTATTTTGATTTCGCTAAAAAAGAATCATTTGACCTTACACTATTTTGAATTTTCAAAACCACAACACTTATTCACCATCATCATCATCACTACCACCGTGCAGACCTCAAAATAATAATATGATAAAAAGCTTAGTGTCAGTATCTTGGGATGGATAAAATAACATCATATTATATTTGTAGTTAATTTAATATTTATAACATTCATTTTTATAGCTTCATTATCTTGATTTTTACATATTAAATTAAAATATATCAAACTAAAAACAACCATTAATTATTCTAAGTAGAACGTAGAAAATACTGTATGATGTTCCGTATATGACAATATCGTCACGAAAATAAATGAAAATTGTGTATTCTCGTACTTTGTTTAAGTAAAAGCTACCTGATTGAATTTAGCTGTCTTTAACAATTTGCCTATAAAAGCAAAATTTTACCTTCAGAGTGTTATTTCCTCTTATAAGTCAAGATTTTTTATTGCTTCGCTTTTTCTTTGGCAATTTGAGAGTAGGGTAACGTTAAAGTGCACTTCATTGATCCATCCTCCACTTAAAATTTGCATTTCACTTTTACAAGGTGAGCAAATTCAGCAATTTTTCTCACAGACCGAGACTACGATGGATTACCTTTAATTCTCTAGCTGTTTTATAAGATTTTTTCAAATAAGAAAATATACCCATTTTTCAATTTGGTCTCCCGTTCAATTTTACTTTTTCACCAGATCATTTGATGACTGTATTGTTCATGATAAAATCATAAAATAAATGTTGCAAATATTGTTTTATTTGTATTAATATAATATATTTGTCATCACTTAATTAATCTGATTAGGAATGAATATCCAACAGAAATACATTTTGTTTAGCCAAACAGACTTTTTGATCACTGTTCCATAATCGGATTATCAAATTGAAACTGAAAGTTTTCACAATGGACAGCTGGATTGAGTTGCTATTAAAGGTCAAACTCATTACGGATTTTAACGGCAATGGCGAATATAAAACTGGCTAACTAATTATTTAATAAACATCAAATTTGATCCATTGCTATTCCTATAATACAATAGATTTTTTCCGGTGTTCTTTCTTCAAAAATAAAAACAAAAAAAAAGTATTTAGCGGTTATCAATTCTCATTACCGTAACCGGAAAACGAATCCGTTTTTAAACGTAGCAGGTTTTTTGCACGCAGGAATATGGTTTTGTTAATTTCCGCCGGTAAGTTATCTTTTCAGGTCATTAACGAAAAAACTCGTATAATTAAAGAGGCATTATATTTTCCAACATTGAAATATAAAATCAATAAAGCTCAAATTATAGAATAACATATTTAAATACTGTAGATTCTCTTCAAATATTTTTTACTGTTACATATGCATGAATAAGTTTTTCGATGTACATATATAAAAACAAGGATTTCAGTTATGCTTTCAATCGTTTTTTTGGAACTGAAGCGAGATTTTTTGAAACAGGCTTCTGTACGTTTTTTTTATTTATTTATTCCAAATAAAACTATAATTTCAATATTCATGTCGTATAAAATATTTATATTGCGATTTGCTGCGTTAAACAATATATAGACATACGGTAACTTAAAATCAGTTATAGGGGTGAAACATCACGATATCATCAACAATTAGTAAAAACCTACCAGCTTTATAAAGTAGAACGAAATATTATGAAATCATTCGAAGTAATAAACAGAAGTTTTTTTTTTTATTTAAATTTTCCTGTTCTAAGCTCAAGAAATGCGACCTCAAGAAATGGTGCCTCATTTTATATAAGTTCTGGCAACATGAGAAGGCGCGATAAGCGGTCACTCGTAAAATAGCATTTGCAATGATTGGTGGGCTAAATCTCGTCAGTTGCGATTTCATATGTGTGCTGGGATGACGTCTTTTTTACGCGCAACTTAAAATATGATTATTATTTTTATAAAAAAAATGTATGAGGAACGATGCAGAGAGATATTTTAAAGCCTTTAGACTATTTTTTATTTGAAATTCATAAGAATAAGGCCAATAATGAGGAAACCACTGGGGTCCCTAAGCGATCCCCCATCGGAAGAGAGGTATTTTTCTAGTCTCCGAGCCGCAAGTGTCAAACATACAAACCATAGATTATTCATTATGCTTTTTGTCGTGTATAACGCAATACAAAGAATATTTATTCATATATAATTTACAAGCAATATTGTATTACTGGGAAGTTTTTAAGATTTAAAGAATTGAACGAGTTATAAACTTTGTAGAGACAATATGATTTTTAATGATTATTTAAATTTTAATAAAACTATGTTTATTAGAATATGGAAAAATATTTATATACTCAGTTTAAACAACATTTTAACGTGATGTAAAAAAAATATGTTCCATGCGTAATCAGAGTCTCGTAATATCGTTGAAGAGTTGATTAGTATCGAAAAAGTAATGAGGCCTGATACAAAAAACAGACATTTCATATTTCAGAAGATCAACTTTGTACTATGAAAATTATCTGAAGAAATACTCTACGCCAGTGATCGCCAAACGGTCGCTCGCGACCTACCGGTAGCTCGCAGAGGCTTTTTCAGTAGTTCGCGTAGGATATTTTACCATATTTTATTTATCAAAATTTTGTTGTTGAACTCCGAAAATAAAAAAAAATCGAATGAAAGCATTGTTTTGTTCTACCTACTTATGTGAATCAACGTTTTCTATTATGAAGGTGGTTAAGAGTAAATATAGAAACAGACTCACAGATGTACATCTTGATAATTACATTCGGATGGGAGTGACAAGGTACTCACCGAGAATTGAAAAAATTGTGGAGGAAAGTGAATGCCATTCTTTTCACTAATTATTTTTACTCAAACTTATTTTTTATTATTATTTTGTTTATAAATAAATCATTAATGTTTTATTAGAAAATCTGATGTTCTAATTTATTTTAAGTAAAATAATAAAATAATAATATGAAAAAAAAAACTATGAAGAAGGAATATGTATAGGTAGCTCACCAGACAATTTCAATTTCTGAAAGTAGCTCACATCCTTATTGAGTTTGAAGACCACTCCTCTACGCTCTCTAAATACGTAAATCGACTCAAAGCAATATGAATTCAAATACATATTTGTAAAACAATACATGAACTATATTTACATGCTGTCAAGATTGTAAACAGGAATTATCAAAGAAACTAAAAATAAATCATTTTGATTTTATTCAGCTACAGAAAGGTTTTTTTATCACAACAAAAAACCAACAAGTTTTTTCCGAGCTTATTTAGATCATGAAAATTTTATTTGGACCATAACCTTTCGTGATATCTGACAGTATATTTCTCGCTTCACGTGCTCACTTCAAAAAAGTTTTATTATTATACACGAGATATCAAAGCGGTTTTTTTCTTTCTTCTTAGCGATTAATTATTCAGCAATGTCGTAAGTATTATACTTTGGTCGAACGCGATATTTACCAAGCGGAACTTTCTTGTAATCACACGAAATGTGAAATATTACAGGCACGTGGATTTATGTTGTAGCCGTTAGCATGTCAAGCGTGCTATAATAAATATCGTTTGCGGAATTCACTAAATTATAATATATTTTATTATTATGTATAACTTTAAGCATCCATTAACGGTATCGTCATGTTTTATCTTGTGTTGCAGATAATTGAAAATTGATTGTAGATACTGTTTTGCATGAGTAACGGAAGCGAAGACTTTGTTGGTATAAGAATAAAAAAAATAAATAATCCACGCTTGCTCCCAATGCAAATCACATGGCTTTATAACAGAGGTATCAATACAGAATTTTTCTACGTGAACTGCTTGTTACACAGTTGTACAATCTCTCTTTTTTTGGATAGCGTAGGGATTGAAAGGATATCGCTATAACAGGAGTAGTGGTTAGCTGATAGGTGATTCTCTCCGCCCCTTTATTTTACAATTGGAAGGATGGAAGGTAATTTTTAGACATCACAACCACTTATGTCTTCAAACAGAAATCGATTGCAAAAAAATGTTCTTCGTACTGGACCTTCAACACGTGAAATCCGTTACAAAACTTAACGACGTTAATCACTGCACCACGGATCTGATATTTGTATAATATATTATACTCCGTCACTGTTCTAGCAGAAGTTAGTAAGTAATAGGTTGATAGCAAACGACAAATGTTAGTTTTTATGATAAAGCTTCTAGCATTCATTTTTTTATCATATAATATAATATAAAACTATAGATGGAATAATGTCGATCTGACACAAATAAGAGTCTTAAGTTAATAGATGGGAACAATTTTTGCCTGCAAACTGGCATTAATAATTATTTTCTCTACAAATAAATGCTCTTTTTTTGCAAACTGGTATAATAAATAACTGAAGTTATTCCAGACCAAATAATTTCATTGAGTTTGGTTACAACTGTTAGGAAGGTGACAAATTTCTATATCTGCTTTAAATATGTAGTTAATTTTTACATCATGTTTTTGATAAAGGAAAGAAGTGTTGATTTGTACACTAAAATAAAACACAATATTAAGAGATTATTCGTTAAAACGGGAAATAGGAGGGTAAAAAAAACACATTGTGAGAAGCACCTGGTATCGAAATCAATTGTAAATAAGATAGATTGAAACGACCGATTGTCCGCGATGAACATTAATACTATACGATACCGAGGAAGCATCGTTAGCAAATTTAATAATGAAACATGCTTTCCAGTATTTTAGTTATCTGTCATGAATGAACTGTATTAAATCAAACAACAAAAAAATATATATAAAATCTAGACTTTTATATGACTCGCCAAATCACAAATTCTGTTTCAGGATCATCGAAGGTATACAAACTATTTCTTCGTCACAATATAAAAATACAATCTCTGATGAGGTACAACTTAATGATTTTATAAACTCTATTCTGAATTTAATAAATGTTGAATTTTAATATTTTTTTTGTTCACTCCAGTAACTGTACACATTTATTATTGAATTTCTTGATAAAACCGTAATTTTTAAGGAGAATATTATTATATATTTGTTAAATTAGACATTGGCATCTTAAATCAAATTATTTTTCATCACCCATCTTTTCGTATCTTTCATACAAAAACATAATATAATTTTCCTCTCTTTTTACTGAAACCAAATAGCGTTTTTATAACTTCCTCGCGGGAATACATACTCTGTGTAGCTACGAATATTTACAATCGAGCTTTTAACAGGAGTGAAAGCTCCTACGCAACAGGGGTGTATTAAAATGTACGTCATGCAGAACTTTCAAGGGACGTGTTTGTTTTATTAATTGCAATGAAATTAACTGGTCTGTTTATAAATATACAATTTTAGTGTTTTATATTTCTGTTACTAATTTAAAGACGCGTGTCAGTCTCCGTCTTATATACGAGGGTCTTGGTATCAAAACCAGTGGAGTCGGAATTGGAGTTGTGGAGTCGTGTTGTTTTAGCCGGAGTCAGAGTCGTGAAAAATGAGCTGCTCGATACATTAAAAAAATAAATAATGATGTATATTCAAACCACAATAGTCCATAGTGTTGACATTGCATGCTTGGCTGACTAAATATGATTTGATGGAATACATATATGTATATCGACTGTGGAAAGGAAAAAGGACGTAACCCACACATATATTTTTTTTCACGAGTCGCAAAAAACGTTTTTTGATGATTTTGAGCCATATGCAAATTATTAATTATAGACAACCTTGAAGTGCACGTAGACTTCTAAACTGGTGTCTAATTGACATAATCTAATATTAATTAAATAAATTTTCTAGGAAAAACTTTTATTTCAGTATTTTTTCTTGGTTTTAATTGTTTGCAAGGTCATCTTTTTCAAACTCGAAACCTAAATTTAGATACTAATTCGGCATTTACAACTTGCATCCTTTTGATAGAACGTGTATCAAGTTTGATACATTGTGATTATCGAAAAAAAGCTGTTTTGAAAAAACTGTGGGTTACTTTCTTTTTCCTTTCCACAGTCGATACAAGTTAAAATGATTTTTTTGAAAAAAATCTTTGGTGTCGTTTTTTATTTTGATGTTTGGGTCGGAGTCGAAGTCGTCTTTTATTTTAAAGCTGGAGTCGTCATTTCTTTAAACGACTCATAAGCCCTGATCAAAACATAATATCCATTTTTAATATTTATAAGATAAGTATGCCAAAAAAAAATTAAATAGATGATTCAGATATTAAAAAATAGTTGGGTAGTAAGTGTTAAGACCACTGCCAAAGATCACTATCAGTGACTAAGCTCACATTTTTTAATGAATAATATTATATGGTTAGAAAGAACCAATTGGCAGACAATATTTTTCATGATCCCACTTTTCATTTACGATCAACATTAATGATTCATAACGTTTTTTATGATAACGAAAAATTATACTCCTGCGGTTTTCCACAATTTTCTTTAAACTCGATTTTTGGATAATATGAGTTATGATACTAAGCCCTCAAATACTCAAAATTATTATTTTTGTTTATTGAATAATTTCCAATTTACAAATCAGTGTTTGCAATATATTTCACCTTTTACCCACATAAAATTTCGCTTATTACAAAATCATATACGTGCGCTTAGTAAAATAAAATCAGATCTGTTTTTAATGTGAATTGATAAAGACAGCGGTGGGCTGCCAATACACTAACAATGGGCTCGCTTAATCTGAAAGCAATTATAGGTGTTATGGGAAAGAAGTGATTTTTTTATCACTCCTATGCAATAATATGCAATACTTAAATCAGAAATCAATACCGTAAACTTATCAATGTAAATATCTGAAAATGTACTACTGTGTATACTGAAGCTGTCGTAGACAATATTTTTATTTTTACCATGTCCGCTCGTTTACCTCATCAGAAGTATTTTTTTACGAGAACTACTTATTACTCAGTTGCTCAACCTCTCTTTTTTTCAAAAGAGAGTAGAAATAGAAGGATAGGGCTAGGACAGGACTAGTGGTTAGCTAATCGCTCTCGATACGCCCCGTTCATAGAATAGGATGGGTGGGAGGGGGGAATTCAAGACATCACATACATACATGCCTTCGGATAGAAATTCATAAATCGATTGAAAAATCAATTTATAAAACTGTCCGTCCTGGGATTCAAATCCGTGACCTCCGTAGCCAAAGCCAACGACGTTGGCCACTCGACCACACAGGTGACAATATAGAAAACAGAAATTGTAGATATATATACTTATTTGATCTAAGAATATTGCTTTGATTAACAAGGGGCTCGCCGGCCTTAGTAAAATTTAACAAAGGGCTCGCGTGAGTCCCCTCCAGTCCACCTCTGCATATATTTTTATTATCATATCTAATTTAGATATATTTGATTGTTTTATATAGATTTAGATAATTTTTCAGTGCGACCCAGGAGTCGGTGTCGACCGCTTCTTCCACGCCCTGTACACTCAGACATCGACGAGGATGGTGATGCTGTTGGGATCAGCTTGCTCCGAAGTAACAGAGAGTCTCGCTAAGGTTGTACCTTACTGGAATATTGTTCAGGTATGCTAACCGCCATGAGCATTAAATTTGATGCCTCTACGCGCAAACCTAATGTACTTACATGTAAACCGTTCTCTACCTATCTTGAGGTTAGTTGAAGTGGATGTGTGGAATTATTATTCACAAACAAGAGGGCTATATTATCTCATCCATTACGTGTTACATTATATAACATTCACGATAGCTAATATTAAGTGTAGCTATCTAGAAAATTGACTTTTAAATAAGACTCAAACTATTCACAGAATCAATACCAACGAGGAAGCTCATGAAAATTTATTTGATAAATAACACGCTATTAGATTTTCCAATTATGTCTACATGATACATATCGACTGTGGAAAGAAAAAGGACGTAACCTTCAGTTTTTCTAAAACAGCTTTTTTTCGTTAATCACAGTGTATACAACTTGACACACGTTCTATCAAAAGGATGGAAGCTTAAAATGCCGAATTGGTATCTAAATTTAGCTTTTAAGTTTGAAAAAGATGACCTTGTAAAAAGTTAAAACCAAGAAAAAAGACTGAAATAAAGGTTTAACCTGGACAATTTCTTTAATTAATATTAGGTTATGTCAATTAAACACTAGTTTAGAAGTTTCCGTGCACTTCAAGGTTGTGTATAATTCATAATTTGCATATGGCCCAAAATCATCAAGACACATTTTTTGCGCCTCCTGTAAAATTTGATATGTGTGGGTTACGTCCTTTTCCTTTCCACAGTCGATATATTAATAAAAACACAGTCTTTATTCTACTTTATTTAAAAGCTCAGGACTAGTTTCACTCACTTTGTCAAAAATTTCCCAAATTTTAATTATGTTTGTAATTCCCATCAGTCACCACTTGAAATTTATTAATCTTAAATGATTTTTTAATTATATGTTAGAGGTGTTGAACATTTTAATTTTGTCTAATTATAGAATCACTTATATTTGTAACTTCTTTTCAATGTCAATTGTTGTTTACATGTTTTCTTTTCAATTTATTTTTTTTATAAATAGCTCTGTTTAATTATATTTCTTATCAGTTGATAATGCTCGCAATGAGTGAAACAGGTCCTGACCTTTTAAATAAAGTGGAATAAAGTACAAAGGAATATTGTGTCCACCGAGTATTGACAGTGAACACACTAAAAGTGATACATATGTATATGTTCAATGAATTTGTTGAAAACTGTCTATTTTTCTGTTAAAGATAAATTATTAAAGATAAATTATCATAAAGTTATCTTTTTTTGTATCAATATGCTTTTATTCAAGTTAAGCTTAGTTGAGTTATTATTTACCCAATAATCGTAATAACAAATATATTAATTTAAATTTGTGACTCCTGATCATTTCGTTCGATAGAAAAATATTGTTTTGATGTTTATTTTTTAGATTTTTTCATTAACCAAGTTGCTTATTCTTTACACACAAACATGAGCAAAAAGCCCTCGAGGGTTGAAGTGAGCTAAATAGTAAAATGTTAAAACTTTTTCATTTAACCTCTAAGTACAATTCCGTCATAACTTGGTGTTTTTGGTGGATTGCATATTTTTAAGCAATGTGTATTAACTTTACTGTAATATATGTAGAATATTATAACGCATTTAATTATTTATTTTTTCAAAAATACCACTTAGCTCACTTCACCGCTCATGAGTTTAATGTACAATCTCCTCATATAAGTTTAGCATTGAAATACTGAACTCTTCTTCCTCCTGTTATTTTACTACAATTGAACCTCGACTATCCAGACTATTCAGGGGTGAAAATAGTCCGGATAATTGAAAAATATGTAGTTGACAGGAAAAGGAAAACATTTTGTATGAATATTTATATATACATAGGTATCGTTTTAATTTAAATTGGTTTTTATTACGAAATTCGATTATTGAATTGTCATTATATTTGGTGTCTTTAATAACCTTACGATAGTCAGTCTTTAGATGATTTTCAGTCACAATTCGTTACACAATCTGTGGAATCATAAATAAATTAAATTCAATTGTAGATGTTTCTTAAGTTTGTTTCTCATCATACAAAATTCGGAACCCAATATCATTCACATCGTAACTGTATTTGGTGTCACATGCTCTGTGTACATTTCTAGAAATCAGCAAGAGTCTATTCAAAGCTGATACATCTCAAGGATTTTAATCTAGATAATCTTGAATCTGAATAATCGAAGTAAAGATCATAAAGGTTTAACGTTGTCTTAAACAGTATACACATTAAGTTGATGAACTATGTATATTCAATCAAAAGATTTCCCCATCCGAGAAAAATTGAATTAAACAAAGTTATATTTTTTTATTATTTTTCATTGAAAGCAAATTATATTTGAAACCGTTGAACCCACTGGCTATAGTTTATCAAACTACATGTGTCAAACCATGTCTTGGTAAAAGATTGCCGAAAATAATCAAATATTATTTTGAAGATGTATAATTACAATTTTGCTGTGGCTTTGATGTGCTATTTAATTAATATATATCGCTATTTGTAAATGACACTCACTGTTGTGTTAATATTGTTGAATTCTTGACAGGTTTAGCTCGATAGTTTCAAGAAACTGTTTACCAAATCCCTATTAATTTGCAAGTTCATTATAATCAATCCGAAATAGGTATATTCTATGTTAACCGCAAAGCAGCTAACTTATTTTCTTTAAAGCTATCCCAAACTTTGACTGGATGTACCTGAAGTTAGTGATTGATTGAGGAAACATAAATATTCTCATCTGAAGGATAGATGAGAATAAGTACTCGAAGACACTTCGGTTACCTTGGCGACGAAATCTCTACTTCTCAACGAGATTGGAATAATATTCTTAAAAACACTATTTTACACTAGCTTACAGCTTCAAATACATACATATTTCAAGCTTTTTCGTTGTGCTAATTTTGTTTTATTAATAAGGATTTCATAAAAAGGAAAATATGGTTTAAAAATCGGCTTATTATGAACCATTTTCAAAACAAGCTCTTTACGTTGCAACACGTAATTCATTTTTATTATATTTATATTTTTTTTATTTACTTAACACAGAAAAGTATTAAATGTTGAAATTATGATAGTTGTATTTTTTTAAATTCATAGAGTGTAGTTGTGTATCATATTTTATTATATATCGAACGGTTAATTCTTAACACTATTCATTTTTATTGGAATATAGCTCCACTTTATTTTTCTTTCTTAATGTAGATTAATTATTATGTGTCAAATTCTTTTTAAAAAAATCTTGAATAAATAAATAAAATATGCTATGGTTTGCGTGAAAACTTCAGAAGAAATTCGTAAATTTGACACTCTTATCAAAAAACCGTTTTAACTTTCCGATCAAACAAAGCATATTAGATTTACGAAGTTTATAAAATATAATGAAGCATTTTAGATATAATGTACACTTATTTGTACATAAAAGGAGAGTGAACATGAAAAATGGACTAAACCAAATATCATATTTGGGAAGTAGCATATAACATAATAGTTTATGTTCTCCAGTCGTATCACACATCCTTTTCGTGTAAAATGTGTATACAGATGGTTTTTATAATGACTTTATTATAATAGTTTGATATCTGTCACATTGTAAGGTTTCGTTCGGGTCGACCTCCCCCGCCCTGAGTGACCGCAACGAGTTCCCCCTGTTCTACCGCACCGTGGCTCCCGACTCCTCACACAACCCTGCCAGGATTGCCTTCATCAGGTTTGTTGCTTTTCCTTTCAACATTAATTAATTAATTTTGTACATACTTGCGGTACATAGTATAAAACAAATCGGGGACTAATTACTTCATATTACAAACCATTGCTAAAAAAGATGTTGCTCGATTCTTAAAATATACTTAAAATACAAAGGTTTTCTTCATCGCTTGATATGATCGCAAGTATTTTTAAATATAATAAAAACAATTCTTTTTTAATAAGAATTTTGACAGTTGACACATAAAAAAATAGAAACCGTAATTATTTAAATAGATATTCGCGCATCTGAGAAAATCCATTAAATAAGTGGAACAATATTAATCACTTTAAAGAGTTAATCAGTGTAGACTAGAGATGGGGAACCTGCGCCTTTTTGACCACTCCGGTGCGGCCTTCTGGCCAATTCTGGAAAAACGAGGTTTGGAGATATCTGAGAAAAAAGTATAGCGAATTGAGGATTTCAAATTCCTCGGTGAGCTAAAAAAAAAACGAGGTTTGGAGATATTTGGGGGAAAAGTAGGGTAACGGATTGAATATTAATCAATTCCGTCCTATGTTTACTGCGGCCTTATGTCGAATCAGAAAAATGAATGCGGCTTTTTAGAAAAGGTTCCCCACCTCTGGTGTAGACAGTCAATTATTTCTGGGATAATATATTATGTTGAAAGCAAATCACACATCTGGTACTAATTCCATAATTGTAATAAGTATTAGACTTGATTCACTTAGCATCACTATTTTCAACTAATGATTGACATTATATCAAATAATAATTAAATCAACGGAAAAGTTTTTTTACGGTAAATTGTTGAAACTGAATGAAAGCAAATTGATTAAAACAAAATTGTGTTGATTTGATCTTCATCTATCATTTGTAATTAGTAATTTATTAATTATAAATATTCTTTGCTATTTTATACAACTAATAAACTAACAGTGTTGAATTATTAAATTTGTCTTTATCAATGCATATTTGATATAATTAACGTTACGCCATCAAGACATAATATGTAATACTCGACTGTTAGTATTTTCTTTAGTATTCATAAATAGATATTAAAACATCAAGTTACTTTACTTCTCTCCAAGTATTTGGTGAACTCCGTTGCAATAATTAGACTGCAACGTTTGTGCACCTGACGTCGAAACTTACCCTTAGCTCAACGAAATACGAAATACCGACACTGGCATGAGAATAAATAACATTTGTATAGTGTCTGCCAAACTGTGTGCCGTGGCACACTAGTGTACCGCCAGAGATCTCAGATGTGCCGCGAAGGAAGAAGCCTCAAAACTGTTTATTTTCAATAAAGCCTATTCATTTTTTTTTTCGATTTTAAATAAATTTAACAACTTCATATTCAAATAAATATTTGACTTTTTCTTCTATAGTGGTAGATGCGACACAGGAATACAGTGACGATGATACATATACATACACGCAGAATGGTTTTCTTTTCCATCACTTGATTATCAAATGTACCAGATGTATCATCAACTATTCGCAAGATTTGACGATACACATCTGACACTAACAGAGGAGGAAATTTTAATAGATTTAAAAAAACGGTTTTGTGCACAAAGCCTCTATTTGAGCTAGAGTTATCAACATTGGATGGAGTCAATATCTTCAATTGGCTACAACAGCAATTAAATCGTTGTGGATTGTCGTATCTTTGCGAATTTGGTTTTTCAGCGCACGTGGAAATGAAATAACGAAGGTGGTCACAGATGGTAGATGAGGAGTTTTTGTTAATCTAATTTAGTGGTGCATTTTTAAAAAATTCTTTCTTAAAAACAATTGCGTCCTTCTCATTAATAAAATTATTACCATCTATGGGAATATATGTTGATAAAATCTTACTTACACCATACATTCATATTAGTAAGGTAAATTTTTTTTTTTAAGGCAATTTTATTTGGTGTGCCACGGAACAAATCCCATTTACCAGTGTAACGTGAAGTAAAACAGTTTGGCAAACACTGGCTTAGAGTGACTATGAAATTTCAGCTCGACCCAACAATTACATTGCTACAATAGATAACAAACATAGTTAGGTTATTATGCCGTATAAAAAATGATTTTTATCGTTTTCGTTACAATATTGTGATGCAGAAAACAGTGCTAAGAATGTTATAATGATGACACAATAAGAAAATGACACAAAAATTGTATTCATAATGTGTATTATAATTAAGAAAAAAATATACTCTTCATTGCTATTTGATTATATACGGGGACTTTATGAGGGTTTCGAGTGCTTCGACGTAAACCGCTTTCATCGCTAGAAATTTCTGACACGTCTAATGTGTTATGATTTAATGAAGCCCTTTGTTTATTATTAATGTAATGTGTTGTTGAATTTCTTGTTATTACGAAATCCGTTACCCGCTTTACTGTTTTTTGTTTTTTATAATCGTGTTAGAACAAATAATTCGTGTAAAACTATAGTATTCGTGCTTTTTAATGGACCTTTTTTTACATTGTAAAAAAAGAGTACATTACTTTTTTCAATAAGTGTTTAGCTATAACAATCTGTTTAATTGAACATAAAACACTTTATAAAATACACACAAAAAATCTAAGACATGCATCATAACCAAATGATATCTGCTGAATTACTTCATTTAAAAATCATTGATCCTAGCTTGATTTAAAAAAAAAATGGTTGTGGGTTTTTTTTCTATTTTTTAAAAACAATTTTATTTGTAGAAAATATTTAAATTCTTCATATTTGATATAATTTTTAGGTACAGATCATTTCAAACAAAATCTTATCAATATTCAAATAATCCAAAAAAAACAATATTTTTTACACTGTAAGTGTTGATATATTCAATAAATGTATTTTTTATAAAATAATCTGATAAAAAAAATATATCAATATAAAAGTTGTATTGGGTTATTTAATTACCTACGGGTTGTATGTTGCAGACTACTGCTCTAGCCAGTAGCGGAGTGCCTGATCAATTTCTTAAAATCAAATAACTAAATTTGCTAGAAAGAAGGTATTATGTTTTCATTAATAATTGACTCTGAAAGCATATTCTTTTGCCACCGCGTATATTAAATAACCTACAAAATTAATAACAAAAGATTGAGCTTTTCATTCATCGCCGTCTTCTTCGTTTGACAATATTAAATCTCTTTTGTAAATGTTTTCATTAGGTTTTGAAGGTGGAACAGGTCGTAGATCATTAAATTGAGGAGTAGCTCTATAAGTTATTAATAAAGGTGGTCTCAATGTTTAAACAATTAGTATTCGAATTTAACAACCCCTCGACCTTAACCGATCTTATCGATTGAAAATTACAACATTGTCAAACTCACAAAACGTATACAAAAGAATATTATTAAGACGTTTTTAAAACTTAAAGATTATTTGATTCAATACGAGTTTTAATACGTTATTATTTAAGAATCGAAGTAATAATAGTTGACTGTACAATAGATACGTTAGAAGCTCTCTTTATTCTATAATGATTTGAAAACAATTACCTTACTCAAATGATTAGAATATTTTACAAAGCAATATTACACAGAAAAACGTTCGAATCTTGTAACATAAATTTAAATTTTATTATCTGATGAAATCTTAAAATATTGTTTTTTATTTCATGCTTTACACTTTGAAACATTTAGCTGTTTATTCAGAGTTTCTATTATTTAAACAATGTTAAAAATTTACGCAAAATAAATTGTAAATTGCCTTGCATGAACTACACGTCTATTTGTTTTGTTTCCCTAAAGATATAGTAGGATGTAATACTGATTTTAGGAGGAATAATACTTATCAATTTGGTAATAGATTGATTCGCTTACCGTGTACACGGTGTGGCTAAGAATAGCTGATAATAAATACCACAGGTTTCTACCTTTTTTATATCTAGATTCATACATATTAAACGAAAAATGCATTTTTCATTCAACTATATTTTCTCTCAATAAAGAGCATATGGACTTCCTAATGATGATTTGAATATGAAAATTTAAAACACACCAATTGTTTTGCGGTTTATTCAATTCCTTCTTTTAGAAACGGCGAGGATAGAAAAATTAACTTTTTTGAGGACTAATATTTACTCTCGTTTAACTCCTTTTTCAAAATCGGAAAAGAAATAAAATATCACATAAATCTATACGTTGGATAAAAATTCATAAATGGGGTTGAAAAAATAGTATACTAATTTCTCCATTCAAAGATTCGAACATTTGATCTCGCAACCAAATAGAAAGAAATCTCATAAGCGTTTATTGCTCAACTGTGTATCTAATAAATTACTTTTTTACACCTTTATATTAATAGAATTTATACTATTTTCCATTCACAGTTATTACAAAATAGTGTATTTATGACATCGCATGCGTCTTTTAAAACTAGAAAAACCATCTGTATCTCCAGTGAAACCGATAATAATTCAAATGATAATTTTTCATTCAATCGTCTGTTCGAAACAACTCCATTTTGATATCCCCCATTTTACAAATCGGATGAATTATTCAAATATAAAATTGAGTTTTCAACTAAAGCCATAACCAAAGACAAGTTTTAGCCGTACCTAATGCATGTATTTTTAGATGCCACACAACCTATGCAGCGAATGAATAAATCACCAGGTATACTTTCCAGTCAACAGCGGTGTGTTGTTTCAGTTAAATACACCTGTATTTTAGACGTCTGTATTTAGAGCACGTATCTTATATATAGGGAAATTTATGTTTGAGAAAGACGCTGATGTAAATATGCCTCGTATAACAAACACACAGCGGCAATTTACTCATAATGTCATTTAACTTTCTGGTGGGCCATGACATCATCTCTATCAAATTAAAAATTAATGACTTATTAAATGAAAGATATATCATCTTTTTCGTGTTACTTTATCTATCAGTATCTAAACCTAATTCTGCTCAAATCTGATTACATATAGCATTGTTTTTCTACGAACTTTTGATACATTTACAATACATCATCGGTATTCTGCCATAAAATTTCAAAAAACTTTGTTTTGATATAATCGACTTTATAGAGTATCATGAAGCGAACTAAAATGTGATGAAGCAGTAATAAGAAAAATAAATAAACTACACTTGACCAACAAATTTACAGCTCATTAACGTAAAGTCGTCTTTGAGTAGTTGTAGAAATAAGAAATCGGTACAGCTAAAAGGCATTAAGTTATATATAGGTTTCTACGAGTAATAACTGCCAACGAAATATACATAGTTGGTATTACTTCTTTTTATATTAAACAAGTAAGTTTTATATGAGTTAGCTTGCTTTTTGAGACTATAATGATTTTTTAAATTTTTAAATCTATCAATCTGCATTCCTTACTCAAAACACACAATTTTAGACTTAACGTTTTATGGCAGTATGCCGATGGTATTATATATAGTAAACTCTGTTTTTTTACTGTCTTTTTTTACATAATACAATATATTATATTGGTTTTTTCTTTTTTTAAATACAGACATTATAATTTAAAAAAACATATTTTTTTTGTACACTGAACTGGCACGGTATTCACCTTATTAAAATTAAATTTTCAATGTCAACTAAACAAAATAAACTTCAATACTCTATAATATGCAATAGTAGGCTTCCGATTGCTTTTTGATGATTGTTATATAATCAAAAACATTATGTAATAAAAACGAATATTCACTGTTTGCATGATACTTTTAATTAAATTGAAATAATAAATACGATGCGCATATTATAAGACATGAAAAATTTAGATTCTAGAAAAGATCTCTCTTAAAAATAACAAGAGACATGCCAATCAACGTGTTGTCAATGGTGACAGCCATTAATAATTATGAATTTTTCGAAAAGGCTATTCATAGAGAAGCATAAAGATTTCCGTGGGTAATTTTTAGATTTTTGGGTACGTGCAGTTATTTGTTATATATTTTTTAATTGTATCTGATCCAATTTACATAAAGTAACTTTTCTGGCCTTTTTCGTATTACAAGTAGAAACGTTGTGTGCTACAATTTCTAACGGATTCGCTCCTTTGCTGTTTTATTTACATATCCGAATGTTTACACTCTATGAAGTTTCGTAGATGAAACTCGTATATTGATTTTGCTTTTACTGTGTTAGGAGATTTGGCTGGGACACAGTTACTGCTCTCTCTCAAAACGAAGAAGTCTACAGTTTGGCAGTCAACGATCTGGTCACGGAACTGGAGCAAGCCAATATCACCTGTGCAGCCACTATCACATTCGCCGAAACTGATTTCAAAGAACAACTCAAACTTTTACGGGTAACACCAACAGCAATTGGCAGTCTATTTCGAAGGCCGTTCATTCCTGTTCACCAAATAACTTTTTATTTACTTTTTCTTAATCTGATCCAAAATATTTCAAGTTAATACTAGATTCAAATTGAAGTGTTGAAGTAGACACCAATTAACAATGGCAAACTGAGCTATTTCCTACTTGATATGCTTAGTTTCTTAAAACAATCTACAGGTGTAATATATCAAGTATGGTAACATAAGAAGTGAAAAAACAATATCATTAACGAGGGCATCCAATCCCGGGCCTCTTTTTATAATCCCGGAATTACAGTATTGAACATTCAACATAAGATCAACAATTTTTTTGTCGATTTCAAAAACCTAGGAATTTGCGGAATTACCAAAATGAAAAGACGCAAAACCTTTTTTTAGCTTTTCCCAGATTTGCAATTTTAAATTCAGAAATTTACGTAATTACCAAAATAAAAAAAGTTGGGACCATTTTTTTTAGCCCTCACGCAATTTTCTCATTTTTTTCAATCCCGAAATCCCGGAATTTTGGCATGACGAAATTGAGTGAGAACCCGGGATTGGAGGCCCTATCATTGACGTATATTTTGAATTGTAAAAAACAACTTTTAAAAAAAACAAACTAATGTAGCGATTTGATTTACTCTTTGAGTCAATTTTTTCACATATTGCACTTTTATTGTTTCCTCGATAAAACCGTATACGATACGTAATGAAAAAATATCGTAAACTGATAAATACAAAACCAAAAAAATAGAGAAATGTGTCTCCATGTTAATCAAAAATGTATATATTTGCAACAGAAAAAAATATTTAAACTCAATTTTGTTATCATTAGAACCATTTGAAAATATATTATAATTTTAAAAACTTCTTTGATTTTTCTTTTGTTTGAATTTCGGAAAGTTTTTATGAGAAGGAGCATACTTACGAATTCATGATATATTTATTATTGCAGGAATTGGATACGCGAATTATTATTGGAAGTTTTTCGCACGAAATGGCGCCGAAGATTTTCTGTGAAGTAAGTTTTCTTTTGTTTTAAAAATTGTTCAATATATTGTAACAAACGAACCACTGAAAACATAACAAATTGGAATATAAGTGATGCTAGTCAATATTCTTTATTGAAGTGCTCATATTTTAGTAAAAGTTAGCGTTTTTATTTTATTTTTATTTTTTTACAAAAGCATCATTTCGTCGAGTTGTTTTGTAATGATGTATATTTTTCATTTGTATAAATTTCTTTTGAAAAATTTGAAGATTTTGTTGATTTTCGGTGTCATGTTATGGAGATCTAAAATTTATATTATTTAGTTCAAATAGTTAAATGAAAGACTAAATCAATTGATAAATCTTTCTTTTCTCTCTAAGGCTTATGAACTGGGGATGTTCGGAGCAGATTACGCCTGGATTCTTCAGGGTCCTCCTTTGCCAGCTTGGTGGAAAAACAGCACAGAATGCGCTCAAGGAAACTTGGCTTCTGCTGTAGATCGGTTGATCTTGGTGTCAAGTCATAACAGCATTGTCGGTGAAGAAATGGTCTCCTATTCAGGATTGGTAATATAATAGTTTCTATTTTTTTAAATGGCAAATCTAATTTAAATATATGAGGACATTGGAAGCAAAGCATTTTGGAAAAAAATCCCAAAAACTAATTTTATGTGTTTTTTTTTCTTTTCTGTATAGAAGTAATGTTAGCAACATCATCTGTACTGTAAAAATCAATTATTTGCGACACTTAATAAGATATTTAAATTATAAATATCGATAATGCTACATTCTCTCCCAATATTTTAAGATTGCTGTTTTTACGTCCAAATAATAAAAGTTTCTGTGTTTTCTCCCAAGTAATTTCAGGTACCTAAACGCTCTTTGAATAAACTCTGTAGAGATTGACTCATCATTGGAAAACATCGTACTTTTTATTTTTATATCCAGATGTCTTGTCTACACATGCTAAGCCATTATAATCTTCATAGAACAGAGCACGCTGGACTTTTGGCGGCCATTGATTTTCGACAGTTTTTACTTCAATTTTCACAATAAAAAAAACATGGTTCATCATCAGTAGTTTAATTGTGTATTCTAAGTGTTGCTTTTTTATAAACTGTATTAAAATCATGTGTTATGCCTCAAATGCTTAGGTACTTTTTAAAAGCAATAAGTTTTTTTGGATAATCCTGCAATCCTGCAATCACACCTACCCATTGTTTATGAAAATATTTTTTTATTTAAAAGTAGAAAATCATGTATTAAGTGGTTAAGACTGGTTGCTTTTATAGCACTCATTTTGTTTTTTTATGTAGGGCCTACGTAAAACTAAATAAATCTACGCCGTAGACCATTTTCTCATTAATACAACATGTTCTATAATGGATATACTTTTACTTTCTACGGCCTCAATTTCACAGCTCATTTCATAGCGTTGATATTCAACGATGCAAACAATTTAAGAAAGCTTTGATTCGGTTCAATTCAAATGTCGCACAAAACCTTTTAATTTATCTAATTCAATTAAAGTAACAGACCAAAGTAGCGCTTTGTGGCTGTGATTTATAAAATCGTTTTAATTTTGTCTGATACTTGTGAAACTCAAAATATTTAAAGATGTTTAAGAGATTACTTTGAGAATGTAACCAAAGTCTTTTATTGCCATTGTACTGAGCTTTATATTCAATAAATGAGTTTTATACACCATTTTAATTAGAGCTTAATAATAACAATCAATATTCATTGTTTGAAATAAAAATATTATTTTGATGAATAGTATTATTATAACAAATAAATATCTGATACCATGATTTCTTTAGAAATACAAGACAATGCACGCAGAATTTTCACTGTGCTTCTTATCATGATGAATAAATTTAATACACTTAACCTTTTTTACACGGTAAAAAACGTGTAACTTTAAACGTGTACTTTTTACACGGTGTTCCACAAAAAACCGTGTAAAAAATAGAATTCATAGAAGATTAAAATTAACATAAAATTAGCATAAAAGAATATAAAATTGAACATTTGTTCCCTGAATTTATAAAAAACATAATTGTGGGGCTATAATGCAAAACATAATATTTACAAAATGAGCGATATTGAGTTAGGTATGTAGATAAGGTAATTCAAGCATAAGGAATCGACTGGTCCTATTAGTTTTAATATAAAATGTCGAAGACATTGTCATTTTCAAATTGGAAATCATATTTTTATGCAAATGTTATTTTGTTTGTATTATACGTTATAGTATTTGACTCTACTGAAAAGTTCGAGTTTTGGAAATAGTACGTTTTGCAATATAACCCCACAATTGTGGTATAGAAATCGTGTAAAAATGCTCATAATGACGACCCAAAAGTAAATTACTCAAAATATTATACATAATATGTATTTTATTTAAGACAAAATAATACTATTTATAGCTACTCGATTTTATACGAGGAATTTTATGAGGGACTGGACATAAATAGAAACGCTATAAATTTATGAAATGCCTAATGTGTCAGGATCTAATAATAATAGTGTTTTGATTGATTTTATTGTCTTGTGTTGATGATATTTTTTGTTAAGAAATTTGTTATCCACTCATGTGTTTGTTGTGCCTGGGAATAGTGTTAAAACAAATAATTCGTGTAAAAATATTATAGTTTAATATTATGATACAAATTAATAAATATATAGTACTTTCTGCGTTAAAGTATCATTTTTCAAGTAAAAATCATTTTTTTTTTTACAGACAAACGACATGTTCATGACTGAAATGAAATCAATGAAAGTGCCTCTCTCACGATATGCCCCACAAACATACGACGCAGTCTGGGCGATAGCTTTAGCTCTAAGGGGAGCCGAGACGGCCTGGGCTCGATCCCAAAACCTCACACTGGAGTCATTCTTCTCGCGGAAGCTGATGTCGATCGGTAAACCAACGCATTCACCTGGACCCACATCTCCAGAAAAAGAAACGAGACAGCAGACAAGAAATGTGACTGGAAATAAATACATGACATCGATAAAAAATTTCAAAAACCAAATACCATCGACATCGTTCTTCAGCTTGGGTCATTTTGATTACACTAGAAAAGACATGGCGGAAGAGTTCCTTCAGCAGATTGGACACCTCAATTTTTTAGGAGTTTCGGTAAGAGAATAACAAAGTATTATTTAATTTTCTTTTGTGTTTAGTGGAAATTTGTTTTTTACCAATTATTTCCGTGTTTAAACACGATCTCCTTAAAATTTACATTGTATTTGATCACGGGTCGTCAACCTGGTCCATACCACCCACTAGCGCAGTGTTTCTCAACCTTTTTGGGAGCGTATCCCCTTTTGAGTGTCTTTATTTTTCTGTGGCCCCCGTACCATTCTTTTGTCTTCCCATAAAAATTATAATTTCAAAAACACACCTTTTTTATAGTTCTTTCGAGATTTTCGAATCTAGAATGCCAGTAATTTATTTTTCAAATACCGCTTTAAAACTCATTGATTAAGGTTTTTACAAGAATATTTTGTCTGCATATTCTTTTTATTATAATTAAAAGCATTTAAATAACAATATTTGGCATTACAGCTAATACCCAAGCGTCAAATATTTTGAAATCAGAAAATCATCCGAGGTAATGTCGGTGAAAATTTTATAAATCACTTGAGATCAACTTTAAGAAAAGGGGACATCACATGCACCTATGTCTAAGATCTCAAAATTAAATAGAAAATAAATAATTTTGATCTTACTCAGACTTGAACTTAGATCGACTCGATTGCCAGCTAGACCTAAGAGGGCAACTATTATATTATTATATATGTTATTTTATTATATCATTAACGAAGTGGAAACGAAATTTTCCGTGTAAACATTATATTTTAGAGATATTTCGAAACTGCTTATAATAGTAGATTAAATAAAATATTCTTTAACGATCTGTTAGATAATAAATACACTGGGTGGTCGAAAATAAATTATATTAACTGTACTAGATGTAGTCATCACTTTTGTGTGTCAATACTTGGCGGAAAAACATTACATTCAAATAATAAAGCACTCACTTGTATTAATTTCAATTTTATTAAATATTATCAGGACCGGTTTCGCTCATGAAGAGCATTGTGAACAAGGCCCTAAGGCGTCCAATTCCAAACCTTTTTTGTTATCTCGGTATTTCGGTATCACAAAATTGGACAGAATACCGGGATTGGAGACCCTATTATGAATAGAATATCGATAGTGCTTGTCATAATAAATTGATATTTCTCGTCATGAGCGAAACCGGTCCTAATCGTATTAAATAAATGTTAGTATTCGCGCTGAGTTGTATCAAAAAAAAATGCAGCAGTACTGTAATAAAAGAAGGCAGCAGGGAAAAAATCATTTAAAAGAAATTTAGATTAGAGTGAGGGAATTGGAATTCGGTCGTCAATCCCTAATTATTTATTACTCTTTCTAAAACACTCATGATAATATTTTCAAAAGCAGTAAGCACCTATTCCTGCGAAGTCAGTGATAAATCATCGCATACATTGTTTATTCATTTATTCTTTTGTTTGGAAATATTTAAAATTTCTGTTTGTGTCAAATTCAAGTGGCGATTCAGGGCTGAAAAGTTAACAAGCTTTTGACATTTTATTTCCTGAAAATTACGCCAACCTTCAATTCTAATGGAATTATTAATGAGAATCACTCCGTTACAATAATTCGTAGGCTACCTGAGATTTTTCATGAATTCTTGATTAAACGGACGGAAAATTCGCGTCTTGATAACTTAGGGGTGCAATCGAACATTGAGCTTTTGAGTTTTGAACTTTGAACATACTTAACAATAAAAAGCGCTACTTAAATTTTGATGTATTCATTCCCAAATCAACCACTTATTTATTCAGTTATTTCAAGTACCCAAAAAGTAAATTATAATGACGTTGGAAATCATATTTAAAAAACCGTCGCGTCACAGATACAAAAAAATCTGTCAAAGAGCTCATTTTCTCAAATTTATTTAACTTCTTTTAATCTGAGACAATCAAATAACTGTATTAGAAACGACTTTATTAAAGTATGGTCTTGGCAGAGGATTCCCTGATTATTTTATTTTTGTATTGAATTACTTTTCTTATAAGCTTACATAAAAAACGTTCTTAAATTCTTCGGCTTCATTTGCAATAGATCAGAGCTACTTGGAAATAATGATCTATACTTCTAAAGGAATTGTCGTGAGCCTTCGCTTTCCAGGTTGGCCAACATCATCAAGAAAACGGTTGGACTCGATATCATTAATCAACCAAAACAGCGCACAAGTTTATCATATCGAATTAAGTTTAATGGCCCACAGTTATGATTAGTTATGATTGTTAAATCACAATTGTAAAATCACAATTTCAAGCGAAGCCATCTGTCAATCTATATATTAATACTCGATAATGTCCGTCCGTCTGTCCGTCTGTAAATTGTCTTCGATTTCCCGATTTATTATTTATTATTTTTATTATTATTATTATTATTATTTATTTTAATTATTATTTATTATTATTATTATTATTAAGTATTATTTATTAAGTATTTAGTATTATTTACTAAATTTCTGCTACTACGAAAAATAGTTGTTAGCAAACATTATTCCAAAAATTCAATAATTTACCAAATTTCTGTTACTACGAAAAATAGTTGTTAGCAAACTTAAACATTATTCCAGATATTAAATAATTTACGAAATTTCTGCTAATACGAAAAATAGTTGTTAGCACACTTAAACATTATTCCAAAAATTAAATAATTTACAATTTAAATACTGCAGGGCAGGGCTGTCGGTATATGCCCCGAGATATATTTCTTTTACTATCAGAATTTCTGGCTTATTCAATAAATAGGTTTGTAATTTATTTTTGACGCCTGTAAATTTTCTGAGTACTTAAAAATGCAACAAAAATGTTTCCAATTTTAAATATTATGTACTTTGTTTGCGTATGTAATAAACTACCACAACTCATATCAACTCCATTTAAAGTCTTCCCGTCCAAATTTCCTATAATCTTGCACCTATCGTGAACTGAGAAATTATCTTTATTAAGCTCTCGTGATACTCACGTTTACATCTCATTGTAAAAAGATACCGGCTTTTAGTCCAGACTACTAATTTTGCTGTAATACAATCATGTTTTTCTCTACTTGTAGCTTTTCAAACCGTAACATGAGTTTTAGTAAACATGCTCGTGGGATCGGCGAATTAGTGATTAGAATTTCATACACGTATCAAATGGACGCTGAGTAGCGCTGCGCTCAACCACGGTGATATTGTTACACAGGACGAGAGGTCCCCTAGGATCAGTTCACTTAGCCAATTATTTTTCATCGAAACTCAACCTGTAGCTTAATTGAAACAACAGTTTTTAAAAAAAATGATTAAACAATTCAACTTCTTCCACTGTTTTCAATATATTGATAATATAATGCATACAAAGCACCTTCAACTGAGTTTCATTCATGTAACAGAGATTTTTGTACTTCGTCACCGATTTTGGAATCACAGTTGTAACCATCAAAATTCTTTCTTCTCACAATGTGAAACATATGGACTACTAACAAAGTATCTGATAAGGAACCCTTAATATGAAGGGCATAATATAAATTATGTAAAATCTTTATTCCGCATTTCGTTTTTGATTTTCCTCAACTTGTTTTAGCTTTTTTCCATTCATAGAAAATCGTATTGTTGAAAACAATTGTCAGATTATACGTCACAGCACATAGTAATTCTCCACAAGACCGTACATCTGAAAGCTATGACTATATCTAATATATACAAAAGGAATGTTTGTTTGTTCGTACTCTATAGGCTGCCAAACCGCTGATCCGATTGCAATAAAACTTCGACAAACTTTTTGCTTGCACTTCCGGGAAGGTTATAGGCATATTAAAATTAACGTACAGTAGGTGGCGCATGTGTCGTACCATAGATAATCGGTAGCAAACGTCAAACGTCAAACAGTCAGAAAATAAAGCAATGCACTTCAATAAACACAATTAAAACACAAACACTTCCTTTCTTTGAGTGGCATTGCAACGCTTGCCGGGTACCGGCTAGTAATTAATAAATTTAAATCTTTCGAATTATGTACATTCACACAAGTTTTGTCACTAACGACCCGGGTTTCGCCTTTCGGCATCTTCATACGTTCAAGTGCACGGATGAACTTGAACTGACGCTCAGTAAATAAATGTATCACTAAGTTTAAAGCCATTGCTGGTGAAATGGACAAACCCATGGGACTGCCTACAGATTTGAATGGTGAGTGATTTCAAGAATTATATTTATTTCGTTTTCTAGGATAATTTTAACGATTTAAATTTAATATTGAAAAGTCTATGCAGTGATGCACAAACGCGGCCCTTTTTGAATTTTGTGGCGGCCCTTAAATCTCTTTCTCAAACATACTTCTTTCACGTAAAACATTTATTAAACAAATGTAAGCAAGCTTTTTCTTCAATGAAGAAGAATAAATCGGTTCCTATGAACCGGCTTACAAATATTATGTCAAATTAAAAGAATAGTTAAAAATTAGCAAAGACCATGAACGCATTAACTTATGAATTCCAAATAAATGAAACATAAATATTTCACAATGAAATGATTTTTAAAAAGCAAGTATGTACTCATGATCTTTTTTTGCATGGCTTATTTATTTTCTAAATAACACGGTCAAAATACTAAAATGGAACCTATTACTCATTTATCTAAATTCACTTAATCTTTTTTTCATGTTTTTAAGGCTGTTTTACATGGAACATACATATTTTCTGTATAAAAAAAGGATTGAGCGTACTTTAAATCATTTTTTTCTTTGCGGCCCGAACCCACGATAAATTTGTCTTATGCGGCCCGCTAGAAGGTAAAGGTTGTGCATCACTGGTTTAAAGTCAAGCACTTTCAATCGAAATCTTAAAGTATATATAATTATTTTTCCTGTAGTATTGAATCAAAGAAGTATATTATTATGAAGTTGGCAACCTTAATCGGGAACTAAAAATCTATAAGCGTAACTTCTAAGCCTGTTCAGTTCCCGTAATATGTAAGTGCTTTATACGTATTCAATTATACTATGGCTTCGGGATAAAAGCCGAAATGATCTGCGCAGATAATCCAATAAGTTTCAAAAGAGGTGACCCTGGCTAACCCCTTTGATATAAGTTCATCCAAGATATCCTACCTACTACAGCATACAGTATGTGACCTTTTGTCAAACGTGATGGATTCAAGAGTCCTCTTTCAAAATCTACCATTTTACTGAAATTACCCGTGACATATTTGTTTTAAGTATTACCACTAACAGATTTTTCAAGTGTGATCTATTTTTTATAATATTACATTATATTATTTATTTTTTACGCGATATATAAATAAACTATCTATTTGAATAACAATTATTTTGTAACTAATTCTCAATATGAAACGGTAGTAGGGATTCTGTGTCGAGACGTCTCGGAACTTGTCGGGTTTTTTTGCTCTCTTGAGTGCTGGGACTTTGTTGCAAAATGTCCCGGGAATCGAGACTGATTTAAAATGTGCTAATAAATTGTAAATTTTAATTTTAAAAAAACAATTCTTGTGGTTAAGAAACCCTCAAAAGGACTAATGTGTATTGATTAAAAACAGGTATAAGAGGGGAGCCCCAAGAAAAACGTAACTGTATACAAAACATAACTGTAGCAAAAGCAAATTACAAAATATTAAAATTAAATGTTCATACCTGATGTTGTTTTATTTACAAATGTTTTTTCACCATTATACAAAGGTACCAATGTCTCAATAGGACAAAAAAGTTTTAAAAGCTGTTTTGTGAAGTTACGGTCATAAATTTATTCCTGACTGCGGCCGAATTCATTGATATTTTTTCAATATATGTACCGTTATCATTACTTCTTAGTAAAAATCAACCGTAAGCATTTCATCTATCCATTACACAGGAAAAATAATAATTATTAAATATTGTATTAAAAAAACGCGATTTTTACTAGTGCGTACTTTCAAAAGGTGCCGAGTATATGTAATACATACATACATAGAAATATTAAATTTTAATAAATTTATAATTTTATTGATGGCGAAATAAAATGTTCAGGTCTGGTTTTGCTTCCCGAACATTTTCAGCTGATAAAAAACATATTTCATGAAAATTATTTTTTAAATATTGCGCGTATCTAACGTCAAGATATGCAAGGCAATTAGTAAAAGAATTATCACGAGATTTTAACGACAATTACACAAATTACAATAAATAAATAATGAACCATTGTGAAACTAGTACAATACTACGTGGTACTCAAAGTACGAGCCGATGAGCACGTCAAGCAACAAGTCATCCGCACGCTTACCTCTGTAACTGTCGAGCAAATAAGTAAAAAAACTATTGGAAAATTAACTTTTCGATTCAGTGGCACTTTACAAATTTAACATTGGGAAAGTGTCATTTAGCTCAGGGTTTCTCAACGGTGGGCCACGGTGGCCCCTCAGGGGGCCACAGCGTGTTCTAAGGGGACCACAGAGATTTATTTTTGTTTTGGGGAGCCACAACACATTTTAGGGGGGCCACGGGTATTGATAAAACGATACAGGGAAGAGCATAACGGCGGACGTCACGCAGCTATTTTTTGTAAATCCGTAAATAAAAGAAAATACTGGCATTCTAGATTTTAAAATCTCGGAAGAGCTATAAAAAAAGGTGGGTTTTTTAAATTATAATTATCATGGGAAGACAAAACAATGGTATGGGAGCCACAGAAAAATAAAAACACTCAAAAGGGGCCACACTCCCAAAAAGGTTGAGAAATACTGATTTGGCTAAAAGCTAGTGCGCACTACTGCTTTGTACCTCTTCAACAAGCATTGAAAGTTAACTTATATTTTGATTAACGACATTTGTATAATCAAACATTCTACATATAAATGCAGTAATTTCATAGGTTTATAATGTTAATGTATGTAGAGTATAAGTGACTATTCGTTATGCTTATTTGTATCAACATCCTGGTTTGAGAAATGTATTCCTTACATTGCGATTGTATCCCCAGCTGCGCGACTTGCCACTGGCCCGTAATACATACCTAGATTTTAGAGAATTTCCTCCCCGCAATCCTTTGGGAACACATCCTTCCCGACATATCTTGTGTACGTAACCCGATTCTACTTGCGATATACTGTTCGAAATTTTGTAAAAATCAAATATTTACTTAATTACTTACAATACCCACTGAAATTTTAATAATTTTACTCAAAACATTTAAATTACGTCTTAGGGAACGGTAGATATATTCGACTTGAATGAAACGTTCGGTCATCGTCGACATTTTTTCTCATTGTATTGTTAAAAATTAGGGCCCGGCGGCTTGCATCCCAAAAAGTTTTAATGATGACAATGAATTGCTTTTCATATTTTTTCAAAGTAAATAAGTTTAGATAGAAATCAACGCAATTACTTAAATATTCGTAAATTTTAGAAATTAAATATTTACCTCAAATTTATTAGGATCAATTAGTTGGATGGCGAGTGTTTTGAGACATGTAAGAAAAAACTTTTTATATTTGACGTATTTAAAAAAACCGTTTTCTGATAATTATTATGTATTATGCAGCGGTGGGCTGCCAATAAGTTAACAAGGGGCTCGCTTTATCTCAAAGCGATTCGCGGTGTTCTGGGGAATGAGTGGATTTTTTTATCACTCTGAATCAATTATATGCAATACTTAAACAAGCAATCGATTGTTTGACAATAAGCAATTTACCATAAACTTATCAATGTAAATGACTAAAAATGTACTACTGTGTATATTTAAGCTGTTATAGATAATATTATATATGTTATAAATTGCAGTTATTTACTAATTTTATCTGAGAATATTGTTTTCGCTTGAATTAACAAGGGGCTCGCCGGCCTTAGTAAAAATTAACAAGGGGCTCGCAAGATTCCTTCCGAGCCCCCTCCAGCCCACCTCTGGTCATATGTCATATTAATGATATACATACACCGTAGACAGGGCCGGCGTCACCATACATGCGAAATACGCAACCGCCTAGGGCGCATAAATGGAAGAGTATTTTTGTATACTTTAATAATATTAAATATCTATGCAGTGGACGTCGAACAGTAGTTAAATATTTGCGATCACAGAAAAACTACAGCTCTTATAGTGCAACTAAATATTGAGCGGAAAAAAAATCCATTATTATCACTTTTGGAATTCCGAAAATTTCTGGTTTTTTGAAATTGGAAATTCTGCGAAGAGCTAAAAAAGGGTCTTACGTCTTTTCATTTTGGCAATCCTGCAAATTCCTGGGGCTCGATCGCGAATCCTGAAATTCTACACGATTTTATGGTGAATGTTGCCTAGGGTGCTAAATAACCTCGCGCCGGTACTTACCATAGTCTTCATATCGTCACTGTGCTAGTAGAAGTCGGTAAGTACAAAATCAGCGAAAATGAGCATAAAGCACATGATAAGTTGATGCATTTATTTTACTAGATTGGCAAAAACACTCAAGATCTTTTTTTGGTAATGTTAATGAATAGAAAGATAGGGTTAGTAGTTAGCTAATTGCTCGTTCGATGCCATGTTTTCAGAATTGGACGGACAAGATTAAAATAAAATGAAAATTAGAATCACAAACGTTCATGCCTTTGGGTACAAACAAATTGGTCATAAATCGATTGAAAAGTTAATAAAATAAAGTTTTCGTTCTGGGATTCGAGCGCGTGGACACCGTAACTGACGTTAATGAACACCCAAGATCACTGACCAATTACCTAGCACTTGATATTGACACTGTGGAAAGTTTTTAATGATACATTGACCTAATAAAAAGCTCTGTAAGCTGCTGCAACGCACTGTGGTTTGTTTTCGTTAATAGTATTAAACGTTTAATTTAATTTAATTTATAATTGAGTCTTCTAAGAATTAACCAGTGTTATTTTAAATTTCAGGGTCCTGTGTCGTTTAGCGGAGCAGATAGAGTTGGAACTTCGGCTTTTTATCAAGTTCAAGGTAAGTTTCTATTCTACTTCCGGCAGATTTCGTATCTTTTTTTATATTAGTAACGCTTATAATTCGTAGCCTGTTTCGTTTCACACATTCGATTCACTCGAATTAATAGATTAATTAAATTGCGATAAGTTTCAATCAAACATGGAAAAATTTATTCAAGTTTAATGGGGAAAGGAGTTAATATATTTGAAACATGTGGAGAAAATACACGTAAATGGAAGTGACTGATGGATTCAACATATTTTTTGTCAATACATTATTATTTTGGCAATCCGTTAAAATTTATATTCGGTGTAAATATCATATATAAAATATACTGATAAATTTGTCATCCACATGTCATATAACAAGGTGTAACCATTCCCAATGTGAAACACATGACTTCCTAATTACTTTGTAAATCAGTCTCTCAGCCTCTCTTTTTCGAATTATAGGTATAGAATACGATACATAATTAAATTGAACAAATACAAACATCAAAATAAAAATAAAATGTACTATTATTTATTATTATTAGAGTTTATTATTATAAAAATAATTTGAATACACCATTTATGCGCCCTTTAATGGTTTGCGCTCTAGGCGGTTGCCTATTGCGTGGCGCCGACCCTGGGTGTAACTCAATTTTAGCTTATTTTAAATTTTAGCTTGACACGAACTGCATCGTTTTTTTACTAGTTGACTTTTAATATGACAAGAATACTCATAATAATTTACTTTAATCTACTCGTTTTAAACGTTTACTAGATAAGCGATTAAAGGTAATAAAATGTGTATTTAATATATTATAAACACAAATTTTAATAAAACCTTTATCTCAGCAGCTGTCTGTATTTCGAGCGTCGACTTGTCAGTAAAACCATTGTATCCAACGAAGTATGGCGAGCGTAGCAACAGCAACATTGCCGCCGCAAAGGGGCTCACTCAACCAGACAGGCGGCAATACATAACTGTGACGCCCCGTCAGCCGCAGGTTAAAATTTATACAAGAGCGACTTCCTCCGAAAATCTCCGCGGCACGCGTTATTACATAAATCCGATAATTCTCAACGACATTCTCCCGGAGTACAAAAATATCTCAGAAATCTTTCATTGTGACAACCGGATCACATTTTCACATACCGATCAAGGAAAGGGTGCAATTTTAGTTAATCGAACACTGCTTTAAATATTGAAATGTTTTTTATTAAATTAGGATTTTTCGTACGTTTTAACTATGTTCAGTGCAGACGCTAGGTATTTGGTTCCCTAGGCAATGATTATGTGCACACTCCCTTTTTAACAAGGCCTCTACTTTTTTTTGAAATAATGAAAAAAAATCTACTCGGGATCATTAGATACATACATATATACAGTGCTTTTTTTTGAAAAAAAAAAGGTGCCAGAACGCACTTTTTTCGAGCATTTTCTAAGAAAGTATATTATTTATTATATATTCGAATATCATTTTGATAGAATTAAAGGCGGCTTTTCATATAATGCATAGAAAATAAAACAAAATATACATATTTTTATATTTATTTTAGAAATTTTAAAATGAAAATTAAACAAAGAACATTACATACATTATGTAAACATTAAAAAAATATGTAATTTATTAAAAACGCTATCCAAAATTACATTCCAATTTGCATTTGCAATCTTTTGCATGACATTAATTTATGGGTCCTATGATACCCTATATATTCTAAAGGGATTAACAGTCAATGGCTTCCAAGAAAAGAAGCGAAAGTTTTAAAATAGAAAAAATAAAATTTAACGAACATTTATTAAAGTTTCGAGAAAAAAAGGTGCCGGAACGCCGTTCCGCCGCGTTACAGGGTAAAAAAAGCCCTGCATATATATATATATTTTATATATCCATGTGCGCTCTTAATATGGAGCATATGGCATCCCGATGGAGGTATCTCAACAGAAGTTTTTCTACATGCACTGTATTTTACTCAGTCGCTCAACCTCTCTTTTTCGAATCGTATAGAATAATACACATAATTAAAACGAACGCAAATACAGATATCAAAATAAAAATAAAATGTACTATTTTTTATTATTAATATTAGAGTACATAAAAATAATTTGAATACTCCATTTATGCGCCCCCTAATGGTTTGCGCCCTAGGCGGTTGCCTATTTTGCCTGTATGAATTATCTGTATAAATTATCTATACTATTGATGCAAAAAGTCTGGTCCGTAGCTCAGTGGTCAATCAACTTTAATATTCGAGACCTCTATTTTTTACTGCAGTGTTTACCAAAGTGTGGTACGCATACCCTCTGGGGTACGTGAATGTTATGGTGGGGGTACGTGCTGCGCCGGGCTTTGACTGTACCTGGTGCAACAAGCAGCTTATATAGTTTGATTGTTATTACAGTATATGCATTTTTTGACGAAGAGTTCTCGGTGTTACGAAAATTATAGAAGGGGTACACATATGTCAAAAGTTTGGAAAACACTGTATTTGTGTCTAAGTCGGCGATTTTTAAACTGGGAGGCGCGCCTTCTTGTGGAAGTGTGGACTACTCTGAATTTTTTTTTTTTTTTTAATAAAACACGATTTGAGACCCCCAAAAAATGAAGCTGGAAATCACTTTTACTTATTTTGCAAGAGATTGAAACAAAATATTATTTGCTAAAAATCGACTTCTATAAATTCAAATTGATAATTTTACAAGCTTGTATTTTGCTCTCCTTCAAAGTAAACAAAAATTAGTTACTGCTTTATTCGTCGGGACGGGAGTGTCGACTTAATTTTGTACTATTATAATTTCACAATTTTTACAACTATCAGGCCTGGATGCGCTCTTCGCGAGCATTATCATCAGTTGATCATTCTTCCTTCAACCCCTGAATATATATTTAAAAACTGACTTTAAAGTAGTTCTTTATGAGAATAACGTCAGTTTTTTGTATGCTCTTTTTATAGACCATATGATCTACATTGGTTACTCTTATTGACATCAGAAGATTGATTTATATAATGGTTACATTGGTGACCCAATAAATGTTTGTTGTTTTAAACGTAGATGGTGTGGCGCATCCTGTAGCCCTCTTCGAACCAGCTATGGGGCAACTTGACTTTGAGTGTCCAGCTTGCCGTGGAGTTGACTGGAGAGGGGGACAAGTCCCAGTGGCCAAACGAGTCTTCAAACGAAGAATTGAGACAATTGCACCGGCAGCATTTTTAGCAGTCACTTCCCTAGCGCTAGTTGGAATTGTTTTAGCAATTGCTTTTCTCGCTTTCAATCTTCACTTTAGAAGAATCAAGTAAGCTTAATCTAATATCCTATCTTTGTTATCTTCTCATAAACAATTAATTAATAATTTAACACACATAGAAAATTATGCAAAACTGAAAAGTTGTTGATTTTATATAAAAATAAAATACATGTCTTTAAATTTGTTACTTTTCACCAATTTTATGTAACTATCTACTCACTAAAGAATCAATTCATCTCGAAAATATCAACTATCTAAATCAGTTATTAGTAAAAAGCCCAAAATCCATTTATAGATCCATCCCAAAAAGCCCAAAATCCAATAAAAAGAAATTTCTTTTTGTCAATGATGTTAGAAAAATATATTTTATTACAAACTCTTTTAATATAGAAATTTATTCCATTATTATTTAATAATAGAAGTGTGTTAAAATTATTTGTCTTTCTACAACTCCTTAACCCCGAGTAGTTATTCATTTAAATATTACAAAAAATAGCAGTAAAAATCATTGTTTTAACAATTACAATCTTAATATTTTCAATGGATTCAATGGCGGTAACTTTGTGGATGTTTATTGTCAGTATAAAATTACATTTTATAGTTCTAATATTCTACTTATACTCCAGTAATGTTACAAAACATCCGTAAACCTTGTGATGTTATGAGTGATGATCCTTCTCAAAGAGGCGAAACACGTGTCACATTTTGTAACACAACAAGTGGAATAACAAATTTATCAAATTTTATTTTATATTATTACAATCTTAACAGCTTAACGACCGCGGACGCGTATTTAAGTCTTTGAAATCCAACGGTTGCGGACCGTGGACGCATATACGCGTCCTACGTCATACATTCCATTATATTGAAAAATCACTTGGTTAGGATCGAGTTTGATTTCAAATGTTAACGAGAGATGGTAGTACACATATTGACGTATTATTTAACAAAAAATAAATTATTATTATGCAAAACTATTTCGTGAAAAAACACCCCTAAACGGTAGACTTTTTTTTCGTCTGCTCCACTGCTCAAATGACATTGATTTATGCGGCAAAGTATCGGGAAGCTAGAAAATTAAATTTGGTAAAGATATCTCAATTGGTTTACAAATTATAGTGAATTTAGTAAAACTACAATTGTTTGCGAATTTTTCGCAAAATTGCCCGGCCGCCCGGTGAAATTCTATAAAAAACGAGCGGGCGTTAAGCTGTTAAATCAAAATATTTATTAACATTTTTTTAGATCGATAAAACTTTCTTCACCGAGGTTGAACAATATGACAATTGTGGGATGCATCCTTGTTTATGGAGCCGTTGCACTTTTAGGATTGGACCATGCAACACTCCCAGCATCAGTTCATTTCTCCGTCATCTGCACGGTAATCAATAATTATTTCTAATACATGCCCCATAAAGACGGCAAATAATATTAATCTTTAGACAGATACAGCCATTTTCAATTCTTTCATACGTTGCACTAAATTTAACCATGTCACAAATGCAGTGACCTTTTGGATATCATTTTTTCATATTGACATAAATTGTAGTTATAAATGTAATCCTTGGATGTTATGCCCAACATGTATGATTTCATGCAAATCTATAACGCTGAAGTTTTGGTCTTATTTTACTGATAATAAATAAATACAAGTAAAGGTCCTAATAATTATTCATGTCACTGTCATAAAGGATTCAGCATTTCTCTTACCCTTAATACAACATATTTTTCTTTAAACTATACAATTCAAAAAAAATATTTGATCAAGTTAAATTTATGACATTTAGTAAGGTTGTAATCTTTTGTAAGATTGAATACAGCTAGAGTTAGGTAACTATGGATATGAGCGTAACATCATCTGGGGGACAACAGTTATGATGGCCCTCTTCTCGTCTTCTATATATTTACTGAACATTTTGAGCTGCATTATCAAACTTACAGTAGTACACGTATCTTATAATCTTCAAAACAGCGCACAGGCTAAAAACCATGTAAGGCAGAAGAGAAATCCAGATAAATATTACCATCAGCGTGTGGTGAATGTTCCTCTATCTCTATTATACAGCTTCACTTAAGAATAAACAAAAAGAATAAAGAGCAAACATCAGCATGTCCCTATATATTACTCACACCCTTCAAATCGGGATGAAGAGAGAAAGAGAAAAATTCACAGCATACGCCAGCATACTATATTTCTTCTTTTTCATAACTTAGTAACAATATTTTCATTTTTAGGCCAGAGTCTACTTATTAACAGCAGGCTTTTCGTTAGCATTTGGATCAATGTTTGCAAAGACATACCGAGTACACAGAATTTTTATTGGGTTGGTATTCTTGATTTAATAATTACAGTACCCATTTAATTATAAATTTAAATACGTCGGATCTCACATGTTCAAATACCAGTACAAATAGCATTTTTTCAATCTATCTCTGTTCGGCATGAATGTTTGTGATGTCTAAAAATTCCCTTTGAATACTTCCAATCCTTAAATAGCAGGACATAGTGAGAGCAAGATAACCACTAGTCCTAGCTCTATCCTGTCTATTTCTACTTTCTTCGAAAAAAAAGAGGTTCAGCAACTAAGTAACAGGCGGATTTTTAAAAAATCAAAACCCTACAAATGTCAATACAAAAAATACTTGCCTAATTGAGACTGGTGATCATTAATTGGTAAATGCCTTTATTACAGGAATCGCAGTGGTGTATGTAAAAATAAATTACTTCAAGACACTCAGCTGATATCTTTAATCTGTGCTCTCCTGCTGATTGACGGACTGATTGTGACTCTTTGGGTCGTGATCGACCCAATGCAACGCCATCTGAGAAACTTAACTCTAGAAATAAGCTCCGTAGACCGAGGTGTCGTGTACCAACCGCAGGCAAGGACAACTCTAATTATATTATTTTCCTAATCTCACTTGATATTCTTTTTAAATTATTTAGCTATATATATTTTATTCTTTTTACTGACATCTGTTATCCTGATAAATGGCACATGAATAAAACTAAGTCTTACTTCCCACAGAGGGATGCTATTTATTTTAAATTTCAGAGAAATAAATAAAAGTGATACACCTTGAAATTATGTGTGCCAACTTTTTGTGGGAAAACAGAATATTCAATAATATCAATTTTTATTCCTTTACTATAATCCGCAACATTTAATGAAATTAATTTACAGGTGGAAGTATGCCAATCACAAAACACGAATGGCTGGCTTGGTGCACTGTATGTTTATAAGGGTCTCTTATTGGTGGTCGGCGTATACATGGCGTGGGAAACACGGCATGTCAAAATATCAGCCTTAAACGACTCACAATATATTGGAATCAGTGTGTACAGTGTGGTTATAACAAGTGGCATTGTCGTTGTCCTGGCAAATATTATTTCAGAGAGGGCCACGCTCGCTTATGTCTCCATCACAACGCTGATTCTCATTTCAACAACAGCCACACTTTGTTTATTATTTCTCCCAAAGCTGCTCGCCATTCTCAAAAAGGGTAAATCAAGTTATAACTGTTGTAGAAAATAAATAATTTGACTAATTACTTAACACACTTAAAAAATAAATGAATCAAAACTCCAAATAAAGTTGCTTTTTCATTTTATCAGAAAAATATCTTTTAACAAATGACAATGTATGCAAGTCAATTTGCTTTATTATTTTAATTAAGAATATAAACAATCATTTTTAAAATTCATTTTCAGTGGTCGGATGTTGACAAGTCGTTATAAGGTCAAATCTCAACAGTAGCAATTAGCATTAAAACTGAATAAACTAGAAATAATGCAAATCCAAAAACCACTTTGTTGAAATATTGAAATAATCTTATTATTTTTTGTTAACTTTTACATGATTCTGAGCTACTAGTAGTAAGCTTTCGACTCCTGACATACATTTTTCAAGGGGAAGTAACATTAACTCAATTAGTAATTTTATAAAAAGGTGGGATATAATCATAGAACAAAATTAAGACAAAACACAAAGTGGAATGTGGGTATAAGCATAAATGTCTGTATATCTTGCCCATTTATCAAAGTGGGCTGATTGCCATGTGAAATATTTATTGTGTTTTGCCAAAGAAGAGCTTGGAAAAAGCCATAATTTGTTATTTATATAGCATTCCAGAACTGGAACAATATAATAGATTATTTTAAAAATTACAGAAGATAACACGGACCCCATTATTCAAAGCATGGGATTGAAGTTGGAATGTAACACCAGAAGATTCATGACTGATGACAAGCGCGAGCTCCAATACAGAGTTGAGATACAAAACAAAGTTTACCGGCGAGAAATGGCTGCGCTGGATAAAGAGATCAACAGACTGGAAAGGCTGCTGACTGATTCAAACCCAAACTCTAATTCATCATCGAGCACTTCCTTAGTGCAGCACAAAAAGGTGACTTCGTAAATATACTTAATTTAACTTTGGTAGCCAGGTAGTGGAAATTCTTTCACCGTCATCCTCTTTTATTGACAGTTCAATTCCTCAAATAGTCACTTTTATATTTTGATTTTTCAATTAATTTATGATGAGAGCATTTAGAGCTAACTACTAATTGCTTACTTTTCCATGCACCATTCTTGCGCTGTCATCCTTTCTGATCTAAAGGCTGAGCAACTAACTTACAATCAATTCTCATTATATATCCGTCAATTTCTGTTAAGATGCTTCATACGGTTTTAAAAAGTGTACTTAATACTTTGCATTGTAAAGTATATTTTATGTACTATTCTTGTTGGTATAATTTAACAACTAATTTAAGATTGAAAGAAACCGATACATCAATACAAGATAATGAAATAATATTAAATTTTAGATGGAATTGACGGTGGCACAAGAAGGTCAGGGAAGAAAACCATCGCGGGATGAATATGCGCGAACACCGAGCATCGGAGGAGGGCTTCCGCTTCTATTGCTGTCAGTGCTGCCGCCTGTCATACCTCGGGCCAGTTGGCCTTCATCGGAGAACGCTCACCACCCTATGAGACGGAGCGTTACATTCAGCTCGGAACCTAAGTTGGATGATGGAGAAACTCAGCCAGCCATCGACCTGTACAATTTACGCTTGTTGAACAGAAGGCCAGATGAGAACACGGGACTTTTGGCTAGAATAAGAAATCTTTTCGGCAGCAGACCGGCTAGCAGAAAGACATCGTCGGCTTCAATCGCCGGCAACAGCGGAGCGGGCATCGCTGCGGCTCTAAAACTGCACATGGGAATGATCGCCGGCCTGGTTCCAGGTGCTCAGAGGCACAACATGGTCTTGTCGTGTAACACGCTGGACGTCCACGCGTCTCGAAGGAATCTCAGAAGAGAATCGTTCGCTCGCAGTGGACCCACAATCAATATCTTCAGCGATGATACGTACGACGATTGCGAGGGTGAATCGAGCAAAAATCTTAATGAAACATTATTGTTTTCCAATTTGATAAAACGTGAATCACAAAAAAATATGTTGGAGACTGAAGCGAAAGTTAATTTCCGACTCCCGCCAGATCGGAGACGGCCTTCCGTGACTCATCAGATTTCACAGCCTGTTTTATCATTCAAGGACCGTGCCAAAGGATCTCCTAGATTTCCACATAAGATTGTTCCGACCTGCAGCTTGTCCACCCTCGACGATCAGAGAAAGGCGAGCATGGGCAACACGCTGAATGTGGCTCTAATTGATTCCAACTTTCGCCGCAGCAGCCACCAACCGCAGACTGATAGACCTACGGTGCCTCGGCCTCCTCTTGACCGGCTAATGGGAGGGCGTTGGAAATCGATGGAAGACGCGACCCTGACGCTTCCCGGGAGCCGACGCGGCAGTGGCCTACTCGCCGTGTCATACATTCCGTCCGACGTATACCACCACCGGAAGCCTGATATATCAATGGTCACGCCCGACCGTGATGTTTGGGCGACGGCAGACTTCGGGATTCCTTTGAGCCGGCTCGACGTCGAAGTAGAGGGACAACGAGCCAAATATATTCGAAAAGATAATAGTGAATCTTCTCTGTCTTAATAATGCAAACCACTTTTTGATGTGTAGACCAAAAAATGTACCTAAAATTTCTTTTAGTATAAATTTAAGTAAAGTCTTCGATTGAAACGCTGATGTTTTTTTTTCCTTTCAATTTTCTTAATAATTTTAATAATAACATACAGAAATAAATATGAACACTAGGCACAACCAAGAACTTTAATTTGAAAGCAAGGGTGGTTGTGAAAATTCCGTCCCACCCATGCAATCCTAAAATTAACGGGGTAAAGTAAAAGCGACTAGTTAACCACTAGTCCTGTCCTAGCCCTATCCTTCTATCAATACATTCTTCGACAAAAGAGGGGTTGAGCTACTGAGTAACAAGCAGTTCTCGTAGAAAATTTATGTCGAGATACCTCCAATAGGAAGCCATATGCTCCACATTGGGAACGGACAAGGATGAAAAAAAGCTTAATTAAAAAGCTTGGCAAGAAGTGAGTTCTGATACCTTCTTTTTCAAAAACAAGCATCGGTGAAAAACATCAGTTGAACTAAATAGTAGTGGTTCTTTGAGAACTGCTTGTTTCTCAGTTGTTTTACCCATCTTTTTCGAAAAGAGTAAGGATATTAGAATAGGGCTGGGACAGAAAAGGTTTTTTATTTTTTTTCGATATCAAATTTATGAAGCTTCAAGTACCAGGGCGCGTTAGTGTCAAAGTTCTTCGAGTTTCCTTCATCGCTAATTTTTTAGAAGCTTATATTCCCTTACCATCGTTGCTGATGGAAGGGTGTGATTCTACAGAGGTGAGAAATCCTTAGTGAAGCTAGTTCACGGAGACTCCATATGCATTCATTTGCAAATCACATTCTATATACTTCCTCTCATACTATATCCATAAATGTACACACACATGCGCATACATACAGTACACAAGGAAGTCAACCAAAGAGAGTCAATTTCATGATGCTAAGTTCGTTCTTAAATGGTTTATTAATTTTAGAAGAAACATCGAACAGAACTGCTCTCGGTCTAAAACAATTCTCAGGCATTGCCTCGTCATAGTTGTGAACATTAGAGTTGGGTTATAATGTTTTCCTACCTCGCTGTAAAATTTTTGAGATATTTCACAAATGAAAGTGGATAACTTATTCCGTTTGCTACATCCTGTTTTTAGGATAGTATAGGTGAGAGGAATTTCAGGCATCAAAGATAACTATGCCTTCGAAGAGAAATCCATAAATTGATTGAAAAACCAATTTGTAAAACTGCCCATACTAGGGTTCAAGTATATGAACTCCGCAACCGAAGTCAACAATGTTGATCACTCAATCACATTTTTGAATAAACAATTCAGAATTTTGACATATCGCGAGATTGAGAGTACAAACTTCTAAGAGTAGATTTTTGATGAAACAAAAGTAACAATGAGTACCATTAATAGCACTTGGAAGACTACTTCATTGTTTCTTTGGCTTCACCAACAATTTTTACTTAGAACGTTGTAGTTTACAGGTCGCAATATGTCAGGTATGTCTATCACAAGGATATGGTTCAGGCATTAGGCTAATAAAAATATCTTATTTTGAAAAGACGATTTTTTTTGTCCAGTGGAGACAGTTTACTATAAATAATAATACAAATTTGTAAAAATATATGTATATTAAAAAATCATTGTTCCAGCTTAGTAACAAATATTTGAAGGTTACTCTAATTTCTCTCTCCCAATTTCATTTTACTTTCATTACTGAATCTTTCAATTTTATTTCGTTCTTGTCTGATCTGCTTTTCAATTTTTTCTTTGATTATTTTTGTTATATTTGCATTCACATTAGGGATATCAACCATATTTCGAACAGATAATTCAATTTTTTTAACCAGTTGAATTTGAGATTCTGAAGTGACAAAATTTGTTACGCGGCATCCTAGAGGACTACCTATTCTTCCGGTGCGTCCGCATCTATGTATATAATCAGCAGAATACAGTGGAAAATCATAATTGATTACGTGTTTCACCTGTAGCAGAAATAGAAACATTATTAATGCAACCGTACAAGACTCGGATAAGGAAATATGAAAATAAGAAACCCCTCATTTTTGTGACCCTGTGGCGTGAGCTTTACTTAGAGATCAGACAACATTTATGTCAACTCGTGGCAATGTCAGTATTGAATGTTGATTTTTTCAATTGAATATTTGAGAGTAGAGGTATGTTTTCTTTCTCAATTGGTTGACAGAGTTAACAAATGATAAATTAATTATGTAGTAATTAAACGTAAACCTTGTTTTCATAATCATAAACCTATGAATTAAATAGTCATTTTAGTAAATATTTCATTTTTAGTGACAGTGAACAAAAATAACACTAACTAAAAATAGGAAAACAAAATGTGGAATATTTTCTATACGTGTACATTTTTTAAGTTGTGAGATGTCATTCCACCAAGGATGTACAATATAAAACAAATTTTATTAAGTCTGCAATTAAAAGAACAACCAGGTAAATAATAAAGACGATTGATGTCCGCTGAAAGGTATCAAAAGAAAATAAGCTTACCTTGACAGTATCCAATCCTCTGGAAGCTATATCAGTGCAGGATAAAACATTCACTTCACCGCTTGTAAATTTCTCATACATTCCAGCTTTTATGGGGACTGGTGTTTTGCCATTCATATGTACACATTTGATTCCATTTTCATTTAAAAACAGTGACACCCAATCACAGGTTGCCGACTGGTTAGAGAAAATCATAACAGGATCACCTTTGCTCATGTCTGACCTAATCAATTTCAGCAGTTCCATGGCTTTCTGAGACGGTCCCAGTCGGAGAAATCTGAAAATAGATGAAAAACGTAGAAATTAGAAATAGATTTTCAAAATATTCTTAGTTTTAGGCTTCGGTTATATTCTGTTGTTTAAAAAATTCTTTGGATTGGATTAAACAAAAACATTTTCACTAAGAGTGAATTCTTTGTACAACATTCTTTTAAAAATGTGAATGTTTAGTAACTTCATCTTTATTGGATAAATGTTTCTATGTCCCAGAGAGGCCACATTTAATTAAATTTGACTTCAGTTATTCTTAGGAGAAAAGTGAGCTCTTTGTTCTACCATCCTCCGATATGTGCTGCATCTAACTAGTGCTGTTGTCATTAATTTCGGAAAGGGTATTCGGTGATACCTTTATTTTGTGATATTGTATACCCAATATTTACACCCCATAACATGTTTCCGTATTGTACTTTACCATACCAGAAAATTCAGCATAAAATCACTTTATTTTTTGTCAATTGAATATTTTGTTTTAACTAGAGGATATATACATAGCATATGCAGCGTTTAGTTACAAAAAGCGATATGTACACATTTCAATATTTGAGACAAAAAGTGTTTTTATGTTTCAGCCAAAAATTGATTGTTTCATAATTTAAGATTTCGACTGAAGGTGCTTGGTGGAATTTCAATATTAAATTTGAATCATTCAAATTATGTATGAAGTTCATCCGTGTGCTTGAACGCCTGAAGATGCCGAAAGGCGAAACCCGGGTCATTAGTGACAAAATCTGTGGGAGTGTACATAATTTGAATGATTCAAATTTGATTGTTTCATGTTGAGATTCTTTTCTCTATTGTATTCTATCTTTTAATAAAAACAAAAGAATTGCTTTTATAAGCTGATAAGCCATACAATTAAATAAATATAAGCAAAATAAAAATGTATACACCAGGTACCAAACTCGACAAGATTTTCAATATTTCAATCCATGAATATATCACTAATTGAGATTTTAAATAAAAACAAAATCGTATTTTACACGTAAAATTGACCAGTTTGCGAAGTGGCATCATCAAATCATTTGAAAAGTAATTTGATATCTTGCATACGCAGAGTATATATTATACAGTTGTCACAGTAACATATTCGCCATTTTTAGATTAATGTTAACCAACCTTTGAGGAACATTTGGGAGTGTTTTATGAAGATTATTAGAGGTAATTTTAACTACAGAAGAAGGATCAATAAAATTCTGCAACACATTAGGAAGCTCGTTTGGCATTGTAGCACTGGCTAATGTTAACTGGCTTCCTGTAGGTGGGAAACTCATTTGGAACTGAAACTAATAAAACAAACATTCAAAACAAATTATACAAAAAAACATCAACTGCTTAATCTGCAAACTGACATTCATGTTTGTAAAAAGTAAAGAAGTGCACCTTTGAAATAATTTTTGAATTTAGCCTGATGACTAAATTATTAAGATTTTGTTTACCCTTTGAGAAGCACGGCCGCGGATGTGCGTCCTAAAGTTGTGTAGTCTAATATCAATTGTTTTTTTTTTTTAATTGACATTATTTCTTCACTTATGGATAAATAACATATACAGTGGAACCCCCAATTACACTACCCCGAATTACACGTTGACTTGAAATATTCGCCGCAAATCCCCCAATTGCACTGTCGTTGCTACGAGACGGTCGTCTGTGCGGCGCATACAGTCAAATGTTGGCTAGTGCCTGTGTATTCAACACATGCCAGGCTATACACGTATAGCCAGGTGACTGTATATGTGTTGGATTTTGGCGCGCTTTACATTTTATCACTTAGTAATTAAATATTTCGTCCATATTTTTTTTTTTTGCAAAACTAAAGGAAATCTTAGTTGTGCATTTTTTTGCAAACCAAATCCCTAATTTTGTATGAGATTCACTTCCCAATTACACTACCCCGAATTATACGGTCTTGACTTTAGTGTAAATGGGGGTTTTACTGTATCTATGATTTTTGGCACTAACATTATTTTTATTATTGGTTGCAAATAAACGAAAGATTTTTTAAAAAGGTAATTTTTTGTTAACGAATCGGTAGTCATATAATATTGAGTGTAAAATTCCATTAACCCTTTCCGGTCCTATGTCGAATCTCATTCAACATCGATTTTATTTCCGTGGGTCCTATGTCGAATGTCATTCGACATTTTTTTTCTTAATTGGTATCGAGTTAAAATAAGTTCAAATGTATTGAATATAAAAAAAAAATCCACTCGTATCTATTACAGCGGTATTCTGAGCAATGAATCAAATGGTTTTTATGAACATTGTAATGTGAAACCGTATGCCTGCAATGGATACAAAAGGGTCGTTTTAGGGGCTGGGTCGGCTCGCGCAGCTCGGGCGCTAAGTTCTACATTCTTCTTTCCAACAGTAACACTTGCCACGTGCACTTGAAAATTAATACCGATATTTACTATTGTTCTAATAATTCTAACATTGCAAAAATGCCCAGAATTACAAAAAAAACGCAAAAAAGCAACTTGATACATATATTGTATAACATGTAAGGCAAAACCTGGGCTATGATAAATGCTTTTGCCGTTATCATACTTCAAATTTTTTTTAAATATAAATAATAAGGTCATTATTTTGATATTTAGAAAAAAATTATACTGTTGCTATAAATCTAGTAAAAAAAATATAATTGCAAATATTAGTTTCCCTCGTGATACTGTAAATCTATTGTGGACCAGGTGGAATATTTTTTTTATTTTTTTGTGGACCGGAAAGGGTTAAGGGTCGTTCCTTTCCTGGAATAGATGTCAGTAGAGCATCATATGATCACAGAGGAGAGCAAAAAAGATCTAGGCCCAAATTCAAAGTAATAGCTTCTACAAAATTATTTCAAATAAATAATGAATTAATTTACTTTACTTTACTTTACTTTTATTTATTTATTAATAATTTTAACAATGCGTTTTCTAATTCAAAAAAAATATTTACTTCTTGAAATAATAATTAATATTTTATTTATTTATTTATAATTGTAAAAGTATAAATAATCAAAATATAAAAAAAAAACTTCATTTAACACTCAAAATTAACTCACTCGCCAAAGAGTCAATCAAAGAAAAAATCAATACAGTGGCCCATACGGCCATACATAAGACAGGGCAGCTGCAATGGGCCTCACTTTAAGCGGGGCCTCACAAGCTCATACTTGATAATATTTCAAATATATAAAAAAAATACAGTAACAATCTTTTCTGTCTATTTTATACAATGTTTTCTTTCTCATTTAGAAATTTTAAAAGACATTTTTTGCGTCACTTTTATACACGTACAATTCTTTTGCTGACCCTGTTTTGTTACAAAATTAAGCTGTTATTTTTTCTATGTTTGGCGAATTATATTTTGAAAAGTGTTTACGGAATTTGATAAAATTATTCTTACCCGAACATTCTTCAAAAAATATGTCAATTTTTCATTAAAACTATCATCGAGGAGTGTATCAGCTTCATCCAAAACAACATGATGTACATTTGAAATTGTATACACTCCAGTTGTGACAAGTTTGCTCAACACGCCAAGTGATGATATGAGAACATCAATTTTTTCAAATTCTGGGTGTAACATTTTTTGCTTTGTTCTTCCGCCGACCACACATTTAACATCTAATGATAAATAGCGGCATATCTCTTCAGCAACACCAGCAATTTGGTTGGCTGAAAAACAAATATTTATTCATTAATGTATAGTACTAGTGGAAAAAATTTAAACACGAAAAAAAGCTAAGATATTGCAAAATGTCTAAATGTAAAGCTATTATTAATGTAAAGGATTTTCTACAAGAATATATTTTTTCCAAATATTGATAAATCTAGTCAATTTATCGTTTCATTTTTAGCCCTATGGATTTGATTTCTGGTCTGTTCATGCATGTCTATGTTTTTCGGGATCAGTAATTCATTTCTCCAAATCCGAGAACCACAAAATACCAGGAAATGAGAAACCCTAGTGCTAAGCCATATCAAGTCCAACCAAACCTCATACATCCCTTATCATGTTCATTAGCAATATAATTTATTCATGGAAAATTTAATTTGGCACAGGCGCAATATAATTTGAAGGCCATGTTTTTGAATAACATAAATTGTTTTATAACCTGAAGCAATATGATTAATTGCCTTTATTGTTACTTTTGTAACATATGCGATAATTAATATTTTGAGTAAATACTTAGTTCTCGGCTCGGCAATATAATCAGCGCCAAGGGAGTGTTAAGCGGGCGTTCTGGTTCATTTTTCTTCCATTCCATTAGCTGTTGGAAAAGAGGCAGTAAATAAGCCAAAGTTTTCCCACATCCGGTCTCTGCTGTGATTAACGTATTTCTACCAGATAGCACGACAGGAATAGCTCGAGCTTGTACATCAGTGGGAATTGTGATATTACCAAGAGATTTCACTATGTCATCGTTGAGTCCTAATTCAAGGAATGTTTTCACATGAGAGTGCTCATGCTCGTCTGTAACGCTCATGGAATTCCTATGAATTATAAAATAATCTCCTCTTGAATCTTTGTGACCCCAGCCCTTCGAAGCCAACGGAATTTCTTCGTTATTGTTATAAGTTGTATCATGATAGAAATCGAACTGTTTTCTTTTACAACTTATAATAGGATGTCTATTGGTAGAGAATGACTTAGCATACTGACATAGTTTTAAGCGCTGCAACAAAAGTAACGTTTTGGCAAACTCTTTGGCACCCATTATCCTTAAATACAATGAATTGTTTTATTCATAAAAGTAATAGTTACAAATCGTTGTTACTTTTAACCTCAATAATAGGATAGTGATTTTTGACGTTTAATGATAGATTTGATTATCACCATAGACAGTACAGACTCCCAAAAGTCTACTCCTGAAATTTTGGTAAAGGAAGGCTTATATTTTAATGCACTTTTTCTCAATCGTTTTCACTAAAAACAAACACACTGCACGGAAAATAAATTATTCACCATAAAACAAATATATCAAACTTTTTTTAAAAAATGCACTTAATATTTGTTAGTAGGCACTAGGAAACACACAAACATAAATTTCAATACTTCTCACTAAAAATCTGATTATTCCTAACATCATTATTTGCGGCAGACGACTATTGATCATGACGCCTATTTGTAGTCCCAGCAAAGCGATAAAGTTGAGCGTAGAGCGTGTAAAAAAGATTTTGCTAGAGTAGCCGCTAGATCATTTTTGCGAGGTGCTAAACTGTTCCCCTTCTTCAAACCCTTTTGATATGCTCAACGAAGCCTCACTTACAAATTCCCTGGACGTTGAACATCCCCAACCATGCACCGACGCATGCTGTGACATCAGCTTTGCATACAACCTCAGATGCTTTCTTCACCAAAGCAACGAATTCAACAGATTATGAGAATGCCTTTGATACTCCATACCGGTATTCCCTATTACAATTATACCAAATCCCAATTAAGACCGTTGCCGTTATTAAATTTCCACGCGAAGGTATTAAGTGCTGCATAAGAGTTGGCGATATTACTACCGAATGGTTTGGGATCTCAAATTGTGGTTAGGTGGGTCAGCGTCTTAGCATTATTCCTCTTCGTTAAAATTTTAGTTATCTCTGCTTCATTCTTAGGAAGTTAACTCCACTTGACCGATGTGCAGCCGTTGCCCTGATCTAAGGCTATACGATCTAAAAAAAATAACGATTTTTGGTCTTCGGTTCAGTTCCGGTTCGAAGCCCTGAAATAAATTGTCAAAAATCTGAGAATCTCAACATAGACAATGTATATTTTATGTCTTTGACAGCCGATCGACATCGTATGCATAGATAAGATATTGTGGTCGAATCTGTCAAGGAAAGTATTTTGAATTCAGTAAACCACCTACTCTACATGAAACTGATAGGTCATCGCCCCATGTCTTTCGTATTTGTGTAAATTATCATCATGAATACCGGTAGACAATTTTTTGTGAACAACACTATTTTGATCAAGAAATATCATTACTCTCCGTTTTCCAAATATACGAAATCGGTCATCTCTAGAGAGCTTCCTAAATATCCAAATGATGTAATAGGGCCTCCCGATCCAGTTTCCAATTTACGGCCTATAAAATTCTTTAAACACCCCAGCGAGACTCCTCTCGAAAAACAATACAGAGTTTTAAGAGAAAATACTCAAATTTGGAACCAAGAGTTCTGGAATAATCATAATCAGAGATTTTTGAAGGTAAGTATTTTTTGTAATTGTGTGGGTAAATATGTCATACAGTAGCACGTCAACTATTGCAGAAGAAGACTGATAAATTATACGAAATATTTCGTATTTCGTATAATTTATCAGTCTTCTTCTTTTTAATGTGTGATTTTAACGCAAGTATCAAGCTCTCAAAAAGTTTGTGAAGTTTTTCGCCGCTATAGTCGACGTGCTACTGTATGACATATTTACCAAAATAATCGTATCTTAGTAGTAATCGTATCTTATAGTAGTTACACATAGCTTCCAATATTACTGGTTTCGCCGCGAAATCGGTAATAATTTACGAACAATTTTTGTTGTTTTATGTCTGTGTTGGCGGCACCGACACGAAGGACAATTTCGATTAAACGTCAAATGCTTCACAATACATGGAATAATCTAAGTATTAAAATGAACTTCCACAAAGTTACCATCGAAAGTAATATATATTTTCTTTGTTGTAGGATCGACAATCTTTTATTTCAAAGAACACAAATGAAGAGAGAAGTTCGCTTAATGCTGATGAGATGAGTGTATTTTACAAGACTTTCTTAGACAATAATTGGACTCTTCATACTAATTACAACATAGAATGGTACAAGAAAAATATCCAAATATTTCTACTAGCACTTCAAGTCGCCTTCCAAAGAGCTACTAGAAAGCAAATTTTATGATACACACTTCCTGCTTTGAAATATTCACATATTTCTCAATGTTTGTCATTGATACTTTAACCTGTTCACTGTTCATTCGGTGTATATGTATATACATACGGGATTGAGAGATAAATCCCACGTATCCATCCTGTATATATTACCATCACTCAATATTGGAATAATCTTGTCTTGTCATTTCATGGTATCACAGAAAAAATCTATTTTATGTTATCAATAGCTAAGAAATTTTGGATGTAAAAATAAATTGCATTTGACAACTTAACAGAGGAGTTAATATTATACTATTACAACTAGAGGTGCAAAAAGCTTGTGAATTTTGAAATGGCTTGAAATACCAGGAATATACCCGGGAAATTAGGAAAAAACGCAGAATATTAGAAATAATATTAGTCGTTGTTTGAAGTCCATGTGCACACACAAATATGTGCGTTTCGCCTGAGTGTTGTAAAAACAGGACCGTTTCTGAATATTTTGTACCTAGATGTCACTGGTCAAACTCATAGACTAATAATATGCTTTACAATAGCAGGCTGTACACCGGGGCACAGTAATGTGCGATCAGGTAACGTGTGTTCCTTATGCCCACTGTACACATAAGAAACACACTAATGTGTTGATAAAATACATGTCACGCTTTTTAAGTAAGTGTTAACAAATTCTAATAATTATCAGTTTGATATTATAATGTTATTTTCCAATTTTCCCAAGGAGTTTATTCATACCCAATTTTCCTGGTTTAAACCTGCAAAAAACTTGAGAATTTTTCCACCTCGCATCACTAATTACATCACACATATTATCAGCCTTAAGAAGAAAATCGCACAATAACCAAAGTTAGATTTAAAAACTGAAGATTTTTTGTTTTGCGACAACTTTGATGAAATAATATACTGTGTACCTATATTGAATTAAAAACAGAATCTAATTACATTAAATGCACTGGTGATTGCACACCAATTAGTAATTAAGGGTAGGAAACATGCAATGACATTATTCACTATTAATATTCTAATAATGAAGATATTTGAATATGTTTTCATAATGACACTCGCTGTATATCATCAACAATATAAATATTGAATTAAAAAACTTTGTGAATTTTAATGATATTAACAAATATCCATTGATTCAAACATGAGCTCTCTCAATTACTTCAAAAAAATTAAGATTCAACAAACAGGACTTGAATTCAAGATCAATCAAAAGTTAAACTATGCCAAAGCTACTCTAATTGTCAAATTGTGTATATTAAACATTTATGAGAATCTTACATACTACAATATTTTATTCCAAAAACTTTAACATTATTTCTCTCCATTCTGTACCTTGAGTTGTTGAATTGTGAAAATAACCTCGATTGATCCTCGTAAGATAGTTAAAGCAAAATATTTAGCAAATATTAACTCTTAACCCATTATATGCCGGTAGGTATTAGGATGGTCGTGCACCTAGAGCTGCGATTGTCTTTGAAATAATAAAACCTAAACATACATTTTTTGGCAATATGTTAATAGTATATCGTATAGACTTACCAAATAAATACACATTGTGTTATTTGCACCGCCATGTAGCCTTAAAAATAAAAACCAAATGTTTCACAATACGTCAGTATAGGTACTGATAGCGACGCTTTTTGGAAATACAAGACATCTTTTTTAAATCGGTATTGCATTGATTATAATACAAAATATGTCAACTATAAGTATAACACTGTGATTCTAAGAGTTGTCGCTATGTACATGAAATGTTTGGATAATTAAAATCGTCTACCTTGTTCGGTGTTAGTGGGTGTAAAGTGGACCATATATATACAGGAATTTTCTTTCATATGCACACAACCAGTTTACAAGTGCACTACAAAAGCGGTAAAAACATAAGCCCTGTACAAAACCACTAGGCACCAAATCGGATGTTAAAACACATCTCGTGCATAATGTATTAACTTAATGGCATAGTGAAAATGTAACAGTGAAATATATCAATTTGGTATTCAAATATAAAATAACCAATTCAATATCAAAATTTTCATCTTCATTAGCTTTACATAACCAATTTTGATGTGTAAATAAAATTTGAAATATGAAATATTCATTTCTTTTATTTTACCTTTTGATTGCACAAAAAATTAAATACGTGTACAAAAAAGTCCGTGATATAACGAATCTGCACTTACTGATGTTGCGGTGAACGGGTTAACTGTATATGCATCTTAACTTGATAAAAGTATACACAATCCTCTTTTTGCATGGGGAATACGTTCCATGCGGAAAGGCTGTGCAAAAAAAATGAAGTGTACGTAGAGAAATTAAAGATACGTTACATTACACTGGACCGTGCAAATTTTAACCGTGTAAAAAAAAAATGTTCAAAAAGTGAATTAGGTGTACTTGATTTATAAATTTTCTATTATAACCATGTACACTTTTAAAAAATGTTATATTCAGCATTGTTCCAAAAATTATTAATAATTGAATTTGAAAATAAATACATAAAACAATTGACACATTTTTAAATAAACATTCTATTAACTCTTTGTAAATTTGTTGATAGTTGACAACTAAATGATGATGAGTTATAATAATATAATTTACATTCTACAATAACTATAAAATAAACTATAAATAGTTTCTGAAAGAAGATATTGGAAAACGAAATTGTTGATATCATTTTAGAATATTGTTTCCTTGAATTTGCAAATAGAAAAACTACCGACAAATTTCGATAAATGGTAAAAATGAATATAGATAATTTGCTTGGACTTAATAACCTTCTAACGGATGCTGGACACACACTAAATTTGGAAGAGCTCTCCATTATCAAAAACTCTCTTTTGACATTGAAACATGAAAATCATTTCAAGAATGTTTTTTTCTGGGGAAAAATCCTCGGCACTGAAAGTAATTACTGTATTGCATTCGGATACAAAAAAGATTGCATTGCAGACAAAACATATTTTTACAGTACAGATTTTGTACAGTGGCTGATGCTAAACAAGATCAAGAAGAACTCGAAAATAATTCACAGTTCATTTAATTTTTTAAGTGGTGATCCAATTTCTAATTTAAAAATTTCACCAGCATATTCTCAAAGCAATGAACGTACTATGGAAGAACGTTTTCTATCACACATAATTGCAACTATATCACACGATTCAGAAATTGTACCGCGAGGATTTCTTATGATGAATGTCGGTATTGTCATTGAAAACAAGGGGTTTCAAGGACTCAGTGAAGAAAAATCACTAAGTCTAGTGTCTTATTTCCACTACAGAAAACCCATTCATAAATGGAATACAATTGCTCTAACAAAGAAAGATTTTTATCATCCCATAGATTTCTTAGACAATATTGATACAGATATCCCTAAAGGATGCTGGGTTTTAAATAAAAGTAATAGGAATAATATCATCACACTTAAATCTTTATTGTGGCCAGGTATGACATTTTTTTTAAAGCCTAATTCATCAGATTTTGGTTTCATTTATATTGGCCACGGAACTAAAAACATTGATCTACCTTTTATGATTTAATTCTGCCATAAATAATTGATTACACAAAAGAAATGGAAGGAAAACAAATGCGCACCCTTTTATATTTACATCATATGAATGCTGTTCACTCTATTTCTAAATATAGACTTTATTGCTCAATTGGGCCACCAGTTAACTGAAGGCAATCGCTTATTTGGGCCAAATATCTCAGAAAGGAAACTAAACCATAGATTTAACAGTAATTTACATTGGCTCTGTAAACTTGAGAGTACTATATGTACATATTCATTATGTTACACGTAATCTCAACAATTTGGATCAATGCTAAAAATAAAGACACGTAACAAGTTCTTATTATCAATTGTAAATAATTTTCGAGAAGAGATAACAATGAAAATGAAAACCGTGAGGATGCAATAAAAATAAAAAAATCACTTGAAAAAGATGTTGATTGTAATCGTCAACCTTTGGACCACCAGGAGGTAAATAAATTACAGCCTGGTGAAAGCATTATTTTATACAGAAAGACAATAAAAGGAGCTCTACATCTGCACCACATACATGGGGTGATTTTGTGCATAGTATTGTGAGGCGAAAAAGGCGGCTAAAGCATGGTAAGACCAAAGACGACTTGAGAGGTCAAGGTGATGTTTTACATTATTACAGGGTAAATAGGTTTCGAAATTGCATTTATACATATTTATTATATAACAGAAAGTCGGTCCCAAAGCAGTGACGTAGCTAGAAATTTGGGGCCTTCATGCAAACGTCACGCAAGCCCCTCCAAGCAATTTGTAATATTGAGTACGATCAACTTTTTTTACACAGTAGATACGTTGCACAAAAAACTCTGTGAAAAAGTGATAGAATTTGTAGAATAATTTAAGATTTGTTCTTTAAATTTAAAAAACCATGTCATTTGAAAAAATAAATAGTGTAAAAAAAGTAATAATGAAGACTTGATAAGCTAATTACACAAAATATTATTGTTCTTAAGAAAAAATGGTACTATTCATCGCTACTTGAATATATACAGGGACACTAGAAATATCTTGACACATTTAATGTGTTAGGATCTAATGAAACATTTTGTTCGTTATTACTGCTATGTATTGTTGAATTTCTTGTTATTGAGAAGTCTGTTATCCACTTCTACGTTTTTCGTTTTTGGGCAAATAATTCATGTAAAAATATAGTATTGGTTGTTTTTAGTGAACTATGCTATTTTAAAACTGTGTAAAAAGTTGAGTGTGTGTAGAAATTTGGGCCCCCCCCTTTTCGCTGGGCCCTCATGCATTGCATGACTGTTATGAGGTGGCTACGTCACTGTCCCAAAACCAACATCAGCGTCAGCCAAATAGAGGGTCGTCTCGGTTGCGATGGATAACTTCGTCTATTTTATTTCAGATATCCAGCGGCGGCTCTAAAGCTGTCTTCACGCTGTGAAGCTATTATTTTATTTGATATTAACAGAAATAGCTTGAAGCTTACACGTCTTATTTTACTTACATAATAAGACATGTAATATTTATTTTGCCATTTTTTTCTACTGATTTTAATATTAAATTGTACTATTTTTTTTCTCCATTGTAAAAGTTTTAAATTTATAATTTGTCAACCTTTTGCAATGTTAATTAAATAAATAAATAATGCATTCAGTGAAGCGAACTACATAAAGAAAACATGGCTTAAGATATATTATTTTCAATTATACACATAAGCAGTGGTTTTTCCCATGTAACGCTATTGCAAAAAAATGATAACAGCAAGAAAAGAATTGGCAGAACTAAGATTAGACCTACACCAGTGTTTCCCAAACTTTCGAAATCTGTGTACCCCTTTTAAAATTTTCACTGAGTACCCCTCGTCAAAAAAATTCTATGTTTGTAATCGAAAAAAGTATGCCGCATGTTGCTTCAACTTCCATGCAGTTTCCCCCGCATACCCCCACCGAATGCTTCGCGTACCCCCGAAAGTACACGTACCTCACTTTGGTAAACACTGAAATTGAAAGTCAAAAAATAATTGCATTAGTTCAAGTTTTTGAAGAGAGGTAACATAATTTTGGAATTTGCAGATTTATCAATTTTTGTTTGAAGGCATTGGTATTTGTGTTATGAGTAAAAAATCCTCGTATTTTTCCAATTCAAAAATTAACAGGAAAAAAAATAGAGCGATGAGTTAACCACTAATCTTGTCCCAGCCTTATCTTTCTATCCTTACTCTTTTTTAAAAAAAGGGAGGTTGAGCAACTGAATGTAGTTCTCGTAAAAAATATATAAAATTACCTCCATTGGAAAGTTATATTCTCCACATTGAGAACGGATATATATGAGAAAAAAAATAAAAAGATCTACAAGAATTGAGTTCCACCACCTTTTTTTTAAAAAAAAGCACTACAAATTAGTTATTTAATCTACATACATAATTATATTATCTCAGTATTTATGTACATAGTATTTAGAAGTGGTAATTATAATTTTCTCAGAATGGTAACATTTGTTTTGGCGGGACTGACGTTTAGGAAAGTGCAGCCGGCGTCATTCGCAAATTCTCCATCGTTGTAATCTCTTTTAAATTTGCTTCGTCAATCTGTTGTCAGTGACCATTTTTTGGCTATCATTTGGTTCGTTTGCTCAGAGTACACCGTTTTAAAGCTATAAGATGCAGTCCGAATCGGATACTAATGATACTTCCATAAATAAAGAAGATGAGGGCACCAGCGTAACAATGGTGGATGTATTAAAGGAACAAGAAGCCTTTGAGGAGGATGCCAAGGCTGTGCTAGGTGCCAGCGATGACAAAAACTGTACATACAATTCAGTGAGTAAAATATGTATCCTATTCTAGCCAATTAGCGTCTAAAAACCTTTGTATAAAACTTGTTTTAGCCGCCGTTAATTCATTTTCTCATATCAATGGTATTGAATACAATAACTACTGACGTCGCAAGTGTGTCAAATATAACCGTTGGCCATCCTTTCGTATTATAACATCGTTAATTTAATGGTATTCATAGGAAATATAGTTGTATCCTTAAACAGCTGTTAAGATTATACTCACTGTTAATATATCCATGCAAAAGGGGATGATAAATGCTTGCATAGGTTCTAATTAATTTATATCATATTGTCGATGGTCTGTCTCGCCTCTTACCTTTATTTTCGCTTTTTACTGTATCCATTCAAACACCTCTTTAGTGATATTATTATGATTCAAAATATTCGAGCAAAAATATTGATTTCAGTACAGCTTTTAATTTGTAACAGGAAGATAGATAAAACTTTCCATGTACAATTCCTGTGATTTATTATTGCCACTGGGTTCTTGTCTGCATCCAAAAAATAGCTTTTACAACATTCCATGTGACAAGAGGATTTTTCTTTGATATCTAATAGAGGTGTAACCATAAACTGCTTACAGTGTTTAAGAAATCTTCCCTTTTCCCTCTTTTATATTTTCGACCTTTTACTAAATTCATTTGGATAAAATTTGAATCCCAAAATATCTGATTATCATCCATCCAATTCTAAGTATTTTGTGATAATAAAAATAGGTGGGATTCCATGATTATAATCCCTTATCATCGTGAAATCCGAACCCACCAAACTTTACACTGATCATTTACTTGCTATACGTATTACAGTATCGTACAGCTTCCTATTGGTAATATTAAAAAGTGCATATTTATTTTACTTTTTGCAGGGGTATGTCAAAAGGCAAGCGCTATACGCGTGCATCACTTGCTGCCCTGATTCCGTTGCTGAACCATCTACTCGGGCCGGCATGTGCCTGGCTTGCAGCCTCGTGTGCCACGAAAATCATGATCTCGTCGAACTGTACACCAAAAGAAATTTTCGGTGCGACTGCGGCAGTTCTAAGTTTCCTAACAATCCTTGCAACTTCACGGGAATCAAATCAGAGCCCAACATTCAAAACAGCTACAACCAAAATTTTGCTGGCCTGTACTGCGTCTGCCACAGACCGTATCCCGATCCAGAATCAAACGACGAAGATGAAATGATACAATGCATAATTTGCGAAGATTGGTTACATTCCAAACATTTAAATTCCAAGGTTCCTCTATCCGATCAGTACTCGGAAATGATCTGCCAAGCCTGCATGTCGTCTAATGATTTCCTGAATAATTATATGTGCTATAATGTTAAAGCCGAAGAGAAGGAAAATGAATCTAACATGAGCGCCGAAGTGAATGATTTAGACAAAAGTTTGTCAGAAAATAAAACTCATGTAGATGTTATGGACCAAACTGACGACTGCTCACTTAATAAAATTGACACTTCCGCCTGTTTGAATGCTGATGAACCAACTGCACAAATTGACCAGAATAAGCAGGAGATCAATTCTAAAGAATCACCTCATATTGATTCATCTAGCAAGTCTGATATAAATGATAGCGAAGTTGCCACAATTGAAGAATGTGATAAAATTAATGTTGATTCTACTTCTGATGCCTCTTCTATAAACAGTATTGAAAAATCTTCTGAAGTAGCTGTAACTAATGCTAATGAATCAAATGATATGGAAATACAACCAACAGAAATTAATTCATTGACAGCGATGACATCTATTGAAAAAATTGAAAACAAACCTGTTGAAATAGTTCCTTCTGATGAAATTAAAATTGATTCACCTCTTGAAAATGTAAATCTACCATTGGATAATCCTGAATTGTTAGCAATTACACCACAGGATGAAAAAATAGATACAGTAAATGCAACAGAAGCTGAAATATCTCCATTAGAAAATATAGATGCTTCCATTCAAAAGATCGATAATAAAGAAGATAAAGAATCTACAGATATTGTATCAGAAGATAATAAAGACAAATGTGGTACAACAGAAAATATTTTACCGAGTATCGCTGCAGAAAGTATTGAGGATCCTATTGATGAATCAAATGAGAAATCAGAAATTTTGCCCGAAAATGTACAGCCTCCAGAGGAATTATCTGATTGTGTGAAACCTCTTGAACCATCTGCAGAAATTCATTTAGATGAATCTGTTATAACTCCAGAAATATCTGCTGATAATACAACAAAGGATGAGCCTACTGTGATCAACGAACTCGTCCCTGATAATAATTCGGCAGTAAAAGAATCTACAAACATGGACACCAATGATGATGTCAGTTTAATGGAGAACTCAACTGACGTGGAAAAGAAAATGTCTCCTATTATCGAAGCAATAGAAAGCAACCTAACAGAAAATAATTTAGAACCCGTACCATCGATTGATAATGACACACCTGCTCCAGAGATTACTGGGAGCCTCCCTATTCCCGCGAATGAATGTATTAAGGAAGACATTTCACCAATAACAGATGTATCAACAGTTCCACCTGTTCCTGAAGTTGAAATTGACCCTAACGTGTCTGAGAATAAAGAAATCGCCGTTGAGAAAGATTCCGACAGTAACGTTGATGATGCATCACCAACACCTGATATTGTCACAAAATTAGATGCAACAACAATGGAAGTCGATCCGATGGAAAACAATTCCACAAATTTAGAAATTGAATCAACTCAAAAATCTTTAGATGCAATAACTGAAAATGTTGAAGATGCTATTGGTACGAAATTAGATTCAACGGCAATGGAAGTCGATTTGATGGAAAACAATTCTGTAAAATTAGGAACTGACTCGTCTCAAGAATCTTCAGATGCGGTAACTGAAAAAGTTGAAGATGCTAATAATAGTAAATCTGTAGAAAAAAATATTCTTGAAAACAACGTATTGACAATTCCACAAACCCTTTCTAATGGCGAGACAAACGGAGAAGAAAATTGTACAAATACTTGTGAAAGCAAAAAAAGAAAACTAGATGATGAAACTATATCCGATAGTGAAGTTGTGAAGAAGAAAAAAATAAATAACACCGATGTGGTATGCATAAAACCGTCGGATGATCAAAGAGTACAGCCTCAGGGAGCTGTTTTCTGGCCTAGCGACTGGAGAAGAAAGCTTTGCCCGTGCTCCCGCTGTGTTGTGACTTACGACGAAAATAAAGTTTCATTTTTATTAGATACCGAGGATACTGTCACAGCATATGAAGATTTGGGAAAAATAAAAAATTCTGGGTCATCGCAATATGAAAAGGGTTTAGAAGCTTTATCGTCTTTAGGTCATGTTCAGCAGATTAATGCTATAACCGAATACAATAAAATGAAAGAGAAGCTAAACGAATTCCTAACCACATTTAAAAACACAAATAAAGTCGTCAAAGAGGAAGACATAAAATCTTTCTTTGCTGGTATGAAACCAAAGCGAGAACCGGACGGTGTTTATTTCTGTCATTAATTTCAGCTTCATTGCATTATTTTTTTTGTTTTATTTATTCCACATCTCTTATCGGTATTTCTCTGCATATTTACTGAAATCTAATCTCCAGTGAGTTGTTTTTATTATTACTTGTCTATTTTTATTGCCCTTATGTTGCATCCATTTCATATATAACGAGGACAATTTCAAGTGAAATGCGGTACGTTGTTTTTCATTGCAAATGTTTCTGTTACAAGTCGGAGAGGTGTCGCAATTTCGGGTTTTTGCTGCTACTTGATTTCATTAATGTTTTTTGTCTTATGTAAAAAAATCTATTATGTTATAATTTGTTTACATTCCTTATTAGTATGCCATCGATTAAGATGTTTCGAGTTATATTCATTTTATTGTAAGTTTTTTGTCGTATAAAAGACAAAAAATAGAAAATATTTACGTTTTTATGGTCAATGAAAAATATGCGATTTTTTTTTATAAATAAACCAATAAAAGAAAATATGTGTGTAAACAGTTGTTTCATTCAGTATGATAATTACCTGTTAATCCCCAATAAATTAATTGAAACACGGAGCAAGAATTCATTAACTTTAATTTCGGGTGGAATGATAAAAACTGCAGGTAAATATGATACGTACCACATTGAATATTTATTCCTACTTGCTGTAAGCCTGTTGCCCTTTTTTACATTTTTTTCATTGTCAAACTGGCGTGAAAAATCAAATGCAAACTTATTATTTTATTGAAAAGGTCTAAACTCAATTGAGTATAAATGATTTTTTTTAAGAATTTATAAACGATAATATAACTCTTAAATAATATTGTTTTCTCAAAATCTGCTGATTCTTATTAATTTTTAGAAAGAATCAAGAAAGAAAACTGACAATATTGAAAATTAAAGTAATCTGATTGATCAAGTGGAAGGGCCGCAGGTTCCCCTCCACTGGATTAGTACATTGCCTAGTTGAAGTGTTCATTTGTTCTCTCGTGTATACTTTAATTATCTAAAATGGACAATGTATACATTTACTAAGTGCATACTTTAACTGTAAAGTAAATTAATGCATTTGAATCGTTCAAATTATGTACATTTTCACAGATGACCCGGGCTCCGCCTTTCGCCAATATTAAATTTGAACGATTCAAATTTAATATTGAAATTTCACCAAGCACCTTCAGTCGAAATCTTAAATTATAAATTAATGCAATTTCAGTATACTGTGAGTTATGAGCATCGCACTCCAGGTAGGCATAATCTTGCTTCCAGCAGCCAGCTCATGTGTTGTACTAAAAACTTACCACTGTAGTTTGAAAGGATCATGGTCAATGTTCCTTCTAAGGCATAGGTTCCCAACCTTTTTCGGGTGGCGAGCCCTTTCTATAAAAGCCATGTGACTAGCGACCCCGGGCCGAGGAATTTGAAATCCTCGATTTGCTATATTGTTCAAATCTCCAAAATTGAAAAAATTGGCGACCCCCCAGGTTGGGAACCCGTGCTCTAAGGCAAGAGGTTAGCTGCGCAGAAATTTCAAAGGCTGCGCGGACCGATCAAATATTAATTGACCAACTGTCTTGTAGTGCGCGGGGGCTTCCCAACTGCTACGCAGCTTAGAGGAAACGTTGATCATGGTACCTGGTTATTTCTTTGAATTCTTCATATTCCTTCACAGTTTTGTTTAAGCATTACCATATTTCAAGTGAAATGAAGTAATAAATCAACCGATATTTCATTCATAGCTTACTTTATTGTTATAGAAGTTCGTTCATATGGTATCGCAAAATTTACATTAATATTATAGCTAGTTAAACATACTTAATCACAAATACAGAATATCATAATGCCCAGGTCTGTATAGAAGGTGAACCGATGGAACTGTGCCATCGGGGAAGTCGTGAGCGATAACCTGTTGAAAAAATAAATACCATTTAAGCGTTGTGAAAGACAGCGTATACAAACCAGAAATACAGGCCAATTCAAGCGCATTAATGTTTTTAAAACAGATGGCGACATTTAGATAAATCAACAACAATTTCATGTCTATTGAAACTTGTTTACGAGACTTTCCCAGATTTATCCTATCTTGAAAGGGTTCCAAAACGATAAATCGGGGTTTTACTGCATTAGAATCCCCATATGAGTATCACTTTGTTTAAAAATAGTGTGAATAAGCTATCAAAACAAAAAATTCTGCTGAATGCAATAACAAAAAATCTATGTTGTATTAAAAATTGAAAGGATAACCTTTAGAGGAGTGAATAGATCTATACTGACCATACTTTAATTTACTGCTTTTTCTTAACATGACAATTGTGTGATTTTTTCCAATGAATATATGTAATTCACACTTAAAGCATATATATGCTCACAGACAGACACTCCTGTGTTGAGTTAAAAGTACGTCCATACTCATTTACAGAAAAATGGCACTGACGTACATGTACGTCTATACTCCTCTAAAGGTTAAAAAGAACCCACCTGGCCTCCTTCCCCTCTATCCATGTAACGAACTGTGACTCCTACGTTCAAAGCTGTGCACAGAGCTATTATATGGATGTGATCTGATTCTTTGTACATAGGCTCAACTTCCTGTATTATGGAAAAGGAAAAAAAAATGTTTAGCCAAGCTGATGAACAAGTAAAAGGCAGGATATCATCGGACAAAAACACAATTATCTCTGCAATAATTTATTTTGATGTTCTTCAGTGGCCTTAATTGTAAATGACCAATCTTCATTGTATTATAAAAAAATCTATAATGCACGAAATGCACAAATAATGCACACCATCATCGAAAAGTAAAATCTTCATTTGCATTCTTTACACTCCTCCAAAGCAATTTTGATTGGTAGCAATAAGGCTAAGCGTATGCTAAGATGCAAGCGACGAAACATAGGGCAGCATCGAATTCGCAGGGGAAGCAGATATGTGCGACCAACATATTATGTAACAGCTGCGTCATCCATAAATGACCCAGAATAACTCTTTTAATATATGTTTTGAGTAGTATAGTATAAACCAGTGCTTCCCAAACTTTTTCATACTACAGCCCCCCTGCATACAAAACATGTTTTACGGTGGCCCTTAGTTTGGAAACTATAAACAATGTTCAGTTCGCACTATTTCAAGCCAAAAGAATCTGTGCCGGCACTACTACAGACCAGATGCACGTCTACCCCACACGTGCCTGCGTTGCAGCCAGGGCCGGCTCGAGGATTTCTGAGCCTGTGCAAGCGAAATACTAGATCGAAATGAGTGGCGTCGCCTGTGTCTCAACATACGCCTAGTTTGATTCCAGTCTTGCGATATCACATTCATTTCTACAATATGTTATGTATTACACATCAGATTTCCCCGCTACATGTCAGTAAATGAAAAAAAGATCTTCAATCATTTTGCTGTAATTTCTTAAAATGACATTTTATTATTCCAAGTCTTTCGTTCTAAATCCTACTTTATTCTAGACACTAATTTCACTGTACCTGGTGACAGAACTCGGTGATAGTACGTTCCCCTTCAATGAAATTTTGGTAGAATTCAAAATCAGCCTGCAATTGGCCGGAGGTTAGAAGTCTCAAATAAACAACAACATAATCAGAATAACTCTGTTCATTGAATATTTTATGAAGCTCTTCTCTCGCATCAGTTAGGTTTTCTTTGCCAATATTCAGACCGACCCGTTGAATTACCTCCATGAACTAGAAATCAAATAAACACTGATTTTATTTTAACCAAGATATTATCAAACTATCTTTCCATTCTATTGCCAGATCGCAAAAAGTACTTGGGCTGTGGGCTACTTCTATTGCGTGCGGTCCACGGGCGTTTAAAGGTCAATCCGGATTATTTCGGCAAAAAACTTCACTATATGACAAAAAAACAACGCCATGATTTAAAATATTTTTTTGCAGATTTAATTTAATTTTATATATGGTTTTAAAAGAACAAAGCTAGGAACATTTCATATACAAAATTTATCAGTGATTTTATTGCAATCATCAAGTTCATGGCGTTGTTTAGAGCCACATAGTGAAATTTTTTGCAGAAATAATCGGAAAATACCTACTGAACGATAAGTATACCATTTATTTTTTAATTTTAATAAAAATATTTGGCATTACAGCTAATGCCAATCTGCCAAATTTTTAACGATCATACAAGAACTTAATGAGAATTTTTTTATAAATCACTCGAGATTAACTTTAAGAGAATTGACATCACCAACACCCACATCAGGTCTTAGATTTAAATTGACCTTACCGTAAATAGAACCCAGACCCGCCTGATCCGTAGAGCAATCTCTAACCAACTATACCACAGCAGGCATTCAACTAGTTGCTGGACATCATTCTACTTGTTATATTTATTTTTCAATAAAAACAAGACAATCAAAAACACAATGGAGTATGTTAAATAGGCATTTACTTACAGTATCATAGAAATCTTCAACTGTGAACTGTGAAAAACCCAAAGATACCAAATTATCTTTAGACTTTTGTGCAAAAGTAAAAAATCTATCATATTCTTTCTTATCAGTCAATAATTGCTCTAGGTAAGCATATGAGAAAGCTCTGAAAAAACAGTTTCCATCTGGCCGCGTCCTGCGAATAGATTTGTACTTCGAAGACAAGTCTTTTGCTTTTAAAAAGTAAACAGGGTCATCTGAATATTCATCAACCAGCGTTGCTAAAGGTTCTATGCCTCCAATCAAAGGGATGTTTTCGGAAATCTGCAACGAAATCATAAAAATATTTTTTTGTATATCATTGCACAAAATGAACATAAACGAAAAAAAATAACCAGCTTACAATTACCTCTTGCTCTATTTGTCTTTGTTGTTTCATGATCAATTCATCTTGATTTACAGAGATATCTGGCCCTTTACCGGCGAACGAACCACTATCCGACGGACCGTCAGCCATTTTTCTTGTTTTAAAACGAAATCGCAGAATTGACAAATAACAGTGAGTACTGCCAGGTTTTCAATAGATACCAAAAACTTATTTTGTAATTTATCATAATAGTTGCAATTCGTAATGGAAACTTGTGTATTGCAGAAATCAACTAACAAATTCTTGCAAAAATACATGTAGTGAGTAAATTTTACATTTATTTTATTCTACTGCATTAGGGAAAATATTTAAATGGCGTAAAGATTGCAACATTTTTTATGCTTTTTTCGTATTGCTGCTACGTGCACTATAGCTTGGTCGACTTATGTTATGGTTGCAGTATACATGAGTATATTTATTATAATACACACACCTACTCTATTCGCTCTATCGGTTAATGATATGGCGACACTGCCGCTGTCGCACTGTCAGAATACCGGATTATTGCTGTTTTGACAAACGAATACATGTGTCTTAATTCATTCTTATTCCGTAATTAATACAACCTAAATAGCATATAATGAACGAAATGGAGTCGCCCTCGATAGACGAAGTATTTCAAGCCGTTTTTACGCTTTATAATGATCCTAATCCACAAGAAAAAGAAAAGGCTTCGGTATGGTTAGGAAAACTACAAAAATCGGTAAGTTTGCTAGCATTTACTCTGCCGATATCTGTATAAGTGAATGATCTTCAATTGAAATTACATCAATTTTTGATGATCAGCTTAAGATATACTCGAAATATATTTTTTCTCTTTATTACAGTTACATTCGTGGAAGATTTCTGATGAACTACTGCAACAGAAGAGAAATTTAGAATCATGTTATTTCGCGGCTCAAACAATGAGATCCAAGATTCAACACTCTTTCCATGAATTGCCAGCCGAAGCGCACTCTTCACTTCGTGATTCCTTATTAGAACATATCAGTCTAGTAACTCACGCCACCAACTCGGTGATAGTGACTCAACTTTGCTTGGCTCTGGCTGATTTAGCTTTGCAGATGTCTTCTTGGTCAAACCCGATCGAAGACTTAGTGAAAAAATATGCCTCCAACAATGTATGGGCATTATTAGAAGTAATGACGGTAATCCCTGAAGAGGTGATGTCCCCTTCTTTAAGGCTCGGTGCCAACAGAAGAAACGAAATAAAACAATACCTTTTGGCAAATTCTATCACCGTTAATGGATTTTTAGAACAAACTTTAAATAATTCTGGTCAAAATACTCAAGTTTCTATCAAAATTATCAAATGCCTAACTTCGTGGATCTCGATTAAAGCCATCAGTTTGAGCGGTATCTGCGAAAATAGAATCATAGCCCATTCGTTTCTGGTACTAGGAGATCATATGGCTTTCGCTGGGCTTCATGAGGCAGCCGCAGACTGTATTTGTGTTCTACTCAAATGTTTGGAGGAAAATAATAACAATGAAATGATTGAACAGATTATATTTAACAGCGTCGCTTCACTGGACGGCAGCTATCATCTAGCAGTCGCCCACGAAGATCAAGAGAAAGCCATCAATTACAGCCGAGTGTTTACTGAACTTGGGGAATCTTTCTTAAACAAAATTGTCAATTATGACAATGCAAAAGAACAGAGTCACTTCGCTATAAAAGCTCTAGATTTGGTACTCATCTGTGTGGGCCATCATGATTATGAAGTCGCTGAAATATCATTCAATCTATGGTACCGACTGTCTGAAAATCTTTACAAAAAGGATGATGAAGTCCTCTCAAATATCTTTAAGCCGTATGCTGAACGCTTAGTTAGCGCTTTATGCAGACATTGCCAAATGGAACCTGATCATCAGGGATTGTTGGACAAAGAAGATGAATTTGATGTAGGTTTTACCATTTTTTTTTTTTTAACACTAGGCGAGCCACGGAAAATTCCGTTTTTTTTTATGAATTTGTTATTATTGGCGGGCAACAGAATATTTCGTTTCTAACCGCCAAAAGCCCCTACGCACTCATTCCAGGTTGTTGCGCACTCCAACTATTCAATTAATATATTTTTTTAAAATTGCAATAACTCAATTGACCGAAATAAATTTTAAATTGAACATTCAGATGAATCAACAGTCTAAATGGAGTATATACTATAAGGATTAGTTGTAAGGAATGACTAGAAAAACTGTAAAATTTGAAATAAATTCATTTTTCTAATAACTTTATTAGCATCTGATTATTTGTTTAATATTTTAATTTAAAAAAAAACGAGTTTTGACATTTCTTAAGTTTTTTTATACAAATCAAAAAAACATTTTTTTTAGGTCAAATATGACAAATTATGCCTCGCATTTGCTGGATTGATCTGCGCAGCCTTCGATTTTTTTGGTCCTAGTTGCATTGACATTGCTCATGAGTCTAAAAGAGCTCTTTGTTTTTCTATGACTTCCGTCCTGAAACATTTTGTTTATTCTTTTCAATGAATGGATGTGTTGTAGAATAATTTATTGCTTTAAGTCAGATTATATTTTATTTCTAGTTGAATTAATTTATTACGAATCTTCTATTTCTGAATGAATTAGAGATGTACCATTTTAACTTGACTGCGGCAGAACTCAGAACTAAAATTGTAGCCCTAGGATGTGTTGACTATGGCAACGTTAATGATGCGATGGTGGCGTCAGTTACGCTGGTACATCTATAGCTTTATTCATTTTTCACATTTTTTCAGAAATTTGTTGATTAACTGATTCTTTTAAGATCAAGTGTATAACTTTAAATTAACAAGTACATTTGGGTTAAATAAAAACTGGTGATTTTGGCATAAACCTATGTACTGAGGATGGATTCTTCAGTTATATTTGAGTCAAAAATAATAAAAAAATATTGAATTATGACTTCACATGTGGGACTATACATATTATTCCAAAATACTATAAAAGTTTATGAATCTGCCAAAAAAGTCCGCGTTATGCTTATTGCACTTGTGCAATAGTCCCACTGATAAAAGTATTTAAAATATTATATTTATATGTTCAGTATTAAAATTATTATAATTAAGTGTTCACAATCTGAAATAAATGAAAAAAACATGATATCATTTGTTTTCCGATTAATAACATGTTGGAAGGTAATAACTTCTTTCAATTATGAATAAGGGTTTCAAAAATAACATATATTCTATAAAACCCATATAATATGTTAAATTCAGTTTTAGTAATTCGAAAAAGAGGGCCTCGAATTAGTAATAAATTACCAAAATTTATATATGGCTATTAACATAACATTAAAATTTCTCTTATTCAAGGTATTTCGACAAAAAGTTTTGGATCTGACGAAAGATATAGTATTCATAATTGGTTCTAGCCATTGTTTCAAACAAATGTTCATATCTCTGCAAGGGTCTGAAGTGAGCTGGGAACAAACTGAGGCCGCTCTCTATATTATGCAAGCAATAGCAAAGAACATTCTCCCGTAAGTTTTAGATTCACTCATAACCTTTCATTAACAAAATATTGTGAAAAAAATTACCAGTAAATGAAAATGTGTACAATATATTGTAGTAATTCTGTAAAAGAAACATCCAACAAAAGTTGTAAAACAAAGACATTTTTAGTGTTTTGACATGGTGACATTTAAACGATTTAAAAACATTTTTTGTAATTACATTATATAATGACAGTATATTTCTTAATATAAAATAAAATGTTTTTCCTCTAATTGTGTTACAAATTGAGACACATAGTCCATCTCTTTGTAAAGCATATTCAAACTAACTATCATTAGGTTATTTAATAATAAAGTAAACTTTGATTCTATTTTATATTAAAATGAACTTCCACAAAGTTACCGCCGAAACCATCGAAAGTATTTGATTCTATTCTTAACAAATAAAAAATGGAGGTTGGCGTTTATACTTTCTACTGGACGCTGGGAAGGGCTAGATACAAAGACACAATATCCGGCTTTAAAACGGAGAAAATATGTGTAAACGAATCCTGTTATGAGTTTTTCTCGTTTTAAACCACATTGGGTAGTGTTTCTTGTGTGAAACGAGAAAGAAAAGGCCCGATATTCGCACATCTTTTTTGTTCTTAAACAATATCGCACGTGAAAGCGCCTCTGCGTACAATCTGCTAATCATTGCTATAATCATGTTATCAAATCTACTGTTATATTTAAAATGATAATTTCCAAAAAATTATTAAACTATGGACAATAATATGTTTTTTTGTAATGTAAGTGTTTATAATATGTGAGATAAATAAATATTATATTCATCCCATGAATTTTTAGTGCTACCAGAAAAAACAGATATAATCATAATTTTCCCAAAATCGATTGAATATGTTTCCAATTAAGCTAAGTAGTGCCACTGTAGATTTAAATACTGATGTACCTGTTTAGTGAGGAGTATGAAGTCGTGCCAAAAGTAGTGGAGGCCATCTTGGGGATGCCAGACACCGCTCACATTGCTGTGAGATACACGTCAATATTACTACTGGGCCAGCTTTGCGAATGGATTGAGCAGCATCCAGAATGTTTGCAAGCGACTTTAGAATGTTTGCTGCGAGCGTTGCAACACCAGGCGTTAGCTTCAGCCGCTGCTCATTCACTTCAGGCATGATTTTATTCTTTCAAACGATTTATACTGAAAAAAGATGTGAGAGAGAGAAAGTGCTTTCAATGTCGGACCTTTTCACATATTTCAGAGTATTTGCTGTTCATGTAGAAATCATATGGATGTGCACTTATCTGGATTACTGCAAATCGTCCGAAGTCTGGAATCCTTCTGCCTCTCATTGGATGCTGCCATCGACTTGTTGCGTGGTGTCGCTGCTATTATAGGTTGTCTGCCACATGAGCAGGTAATTATAAAATTATTTTCCCACCCTAAAAAATATACCCTGACTAAAAATATATATAATAACACTCAGGAATCCACGTATTTTATGGCAATTTGGATTTTTTGGACCTGCTTTTATATAGTATAAAAAGAGAACATGTTGCCGTTTTCCATCTGATTCCGCATTTGGTTTGCAGAACCTGGTTGTACTTAAAAAGCAAAATTTGGTTTTATCAGTAATAAAGGGTTATTTATAGTCAATAATCCTTTTCTATTTTATGACATGTATGAAAAATGTTAATGATATTTTTATACTAACGGCAATTGATTTGATAATGCAGGCATATAATAGTCTAAATCCCTACGACATATCGTCACTGTCATGTGTGAAGACTTAATCAAATTTTGTGACCGGTCGGATCTTTGGTCTGGCCATATATAACATTTAAACCTGGTGTTGAAGATAAATTTTTATTTGAATGCTCTACATCATAGGTTCCCAAAGTGGGCCTCCAGGCCCCCCTAGGGGGCCTTGGAAGGAGCTGAGGGGCCCTGAGAAGCCTCCGGGGATTAGGGGAGCCCCGGGAAGCAAAAAGGGGGCCACGGGCATTTATAAAACGATACAGGGAAGGGCATAATGGCGGACGTCGCGCAGCTATTTTTTGTAAATCCGTAAATAAAATAAATTACTGGCATTCTAGATTCGAAAATCTCGGAAGAGCTATAAAAAAAGGTGGGTTTTTGAAATTATAATTTTCATGGAAAGACAAAACAATGGTATGGGGGCCACAGAAAAATAAAGACACTCAAAGGGGGCCATGTTCCCAAAAAGGTTGAGAAACACTGCTCTAAATGTTAAGCTTTCTTAATGTAAAGATGAAAGTGTTGGGCAAAAATTAATCACTTCCTTGCTCAGCAAAGGCATAAATCACATGGAATTGTCAGGTTATCAGACATTTTTGCTTTGCAGCAATCCTGACAGAAGTCAATGAAGAATCATATTGCCGTCTCACCATCAGTGAAATTTTTTCATTTTATCGAATCATTTTTTTTAAATATTTTTGTATAGGTACTAAAATAGTTTCTACAGCCAAAGTTTTGTATTTATCAATGTCGGTATAAGCTATTTAAAAGGGTAATTTTTCTTTTGACGAGCAGATAACAACAATGATGCGAGAAGTGTGCGCTGTTCAACTGTCGCCTCTGGCTACCCTTTGCACAGTCAATGTTGCAATTAGTAAAAACACTTCCTCCGATCCTACACTGTGGCTCGATAGATTGGCTGCTTTATTCCGTTATTGTAGATTGAGTGTTGAAAATGGACAGACCCATCCCTGTCTTCCAGTGCTCAGCGATGTTTGGCCAGTTCTCTCCACCACAATGGACAGGTAAGTAATTATTAAAAATGGCTTCCAATATGCAATTAATCAATTTAAACAATTTAATTCATTATAATAATTATTCTGATTTGTATAACGACTGAATATTAAAACAACACATAAATACGGTTAACTCCCAATTATCTGTACATGAATTCAATACAATATTTTTTTAAATGTACGGGATTTACTTGGATCATTGATTTACACATCAACAAAATTTTGTAACAAGTTTACAAACATATTATCTTATTAAATTTAGCGTAATATATTATAAAATCATAACAAGAAATTCGTACTTGCTGTTGAACGAAAACCTATATCATTTAAAAGTTTTAGAAAAAGGGAATCTTACTGAAGAATATGAAGTTGCAACGAAAACCGTTCGCAATACAAATAAATAAATAAGAATGTTGGAGGAGTTAACAAGAAATTCTGACAGTACTACAAGTCTTTCGAAAAAGATACAAGGAGAATGTGGATGTGTTTAAACCGCTGATCAGTTTCGCATTGAATTCAAAGAATATTTTGGTTCAAAATAACATATTTATTAACTTTTTATAATTTAAGATTTCGACTGAAGGTGCTTGGTGAAATTTCAATATTAAATTTGAATCGTTCAAATTATGTACACTCCTACAGATTTTGTCACTAACGACCAGTGTTTCGCCTTTCGGCATCTTCAGGCGTTCAAGTGCACGGATGAACTTGAACTGACGCTTAGTAAATGAGTACATTTATTTAATATATAAACACGAAACACTCATTTACTAAGCGTCAGTTCAAGTTCATCCGTGCACTTGAACGCCTGAAGATGCCGAAAGGCGAAACACGGGTCGTTAGTGACGAAATCTGTGGGAGTGTACATAATTTGAACGATTCAAATTTAATATTTATTAACCATTGTAGAATAATCATAAACGTGTTCAGCTGCTTAAAATTGAATTCTTAAAATAATATGTCTGATAATATCCACCCTTTTAAAATCCGATGACATTTCTGGTCTGACAATCTGGTGTCATATACCTTTCGAATTGCTTTTTATGACAATCGATTCTAATGATCACATGTAGGCATTGCAATACTGGACGAATATACAATATTGGTATTTTGGGATATCATATTAAATACCTGTATTGCAAATATCAATACTGGTATTAAAAAAAAAGTTTCAACAATCTCAAATATTCCGCCAATTGAGATTGCTATACCAGGTGGGTAAACCAAAATCCGTATTTTGATATTTCATATAAAATATCATCTTTAAAAAATATATCAAAATTGAGTAACGAAACGTCAAAAATAGGATTGAGGAGCAAATGGGTGCAAAGTGACCCTAGGCAAATTTGCATTGTAATTATTGAGGTATAATTAACTCTTTGCGGTCCTATGTCGAATCTCATTCGACATCAATTTAATTCTCATGGGTCCTATGTCAAGTGTCTTCTTTTTTTTTCATTATTAGGATTGAGTTAGAATGCAAGCCCATATTTTTTTATTACAACGGAACTCTAAGCAGAGGATCAATTGGTTTTTATCAACATTAGAATGTCTACCTGGAAAAGATACAAAAAGATCGTATTAATAATTTGGGGCTGGCTAGGCCCGCGCAGCATGGCCTCTGAGTTATGCATTCTTCTTTCCAATAGATACACTTGCCCCGTGCACACACCAACAACTTGAAAACTATTACCGATATTTACTATTGTTCTAATAATTCTTACCCTTAAAAAAATTACGAAAAATGGCGTTGACAATTAGTTTGAATCGAGTGATGAAGATTATATATAACATGTGAGAGAAAAACTGGGCTCTGTATTGCGGAATGCTTTCACCGTTAGATTTCATACATTAGAAGTTTTTAAAATATAAATAATAAGGTCATTATTATTCGTATTTCAAAAATAAATTTTATTACTATAAAATGAGTTTTTTTTTTAAATGAAAATATTAGTTTCCCTTTTAATACTGTAAATTTATTGTGGACCTGGTGGCATATTTTTTTGCGGACCGGAAAGCGTTAAAGATTACAATAAATATCAACTAGATAGATAATGTTTTAAATAATAAGAATTTTGCAATGTGAGTGTACCCTGCTAGGAACTCTAATGGTTAATCGGGTGATTTTCATATATATCTTAATATCGCGTTTCTTAAAATAAAATACATCATTGAAATGCTCATCAAATCTAAAACCTGCCAGTATTGATACAATTCTAAGCAGATATAAAATATTTTAATTCATAGCGAACATTATAAATACCGGGATTCCGGTTTCGGTAATACCTGTATTGCAGTCCTTTATCACATGTAATTTCAAAGACTTACTGTTAACTTCAATATCATATATCACTTTTAGGGTGTTTACTGTCAATACTTGGTGGAAAGGCATTATATTGATAAAAACACAATATTCCTTTGTACTTTATAGGTTAGGACCGGTTTCACTCATTGCGAGCATTGTCAACTGACAGTTTCTTTTCAACTTTCAGTTGACAATGCTCGCAATGAGCGAAACTGGTCCTGACCTATTAAATAAAGTGGAATAAAGTACAAAGGAATATTGTGTTTTTATTAATCAATATCATATGGTTTTATTTGTTATCGATGTTCTCATTCTCTTTTCAGGTACAGCAATGATCTGCGAGTAATGGAAAGACTCTGCCGATGTCTTCGATTCGCTGTCCGGTCACTGGGATGGCAGAGTGCCGCCCTACTCGAAACACTTTCTAAACAAATGGTAGTCATTTATGCCGCTCACCGACACAGTTGCTTCCTATACTTGGGAAGTATTCTGGTAGACGAATTTTACGGAGATCCTTCATGCATACTGAACTTGATGGAAATGTTGCAAGCGCTCATCGGACCTACCTTTGAACTTTTTCAACAACCATCAGGACTAAGCCAGAATCCCGACACCGTCGATGACCTGTTTCGATTCTGCGGGCGCTTTTTGAAAAGAATACCAGTTCACTTCTTGCAGAGCCCCGCACTGGGTGCTGTTATACAATGCGCTCTCCTGGCGTGCTCTCTGTCTCACAGAGATGCCAATTCCTCTGTGATGAAATTTTTCTATGACTTAATATTGCTAGGACTGCCGCCCCAATCGGATCAACGATGCGTGACACTAGTGGGAGAGACCCTGACGCTGCACGGAGAATCTCTGGTGACCAATCTCATCCATGCGAGTGTATTCTCTATCCATTCGTATATGTTATCAGATGTCGCTGATGTATTTTGGGAATTGCTGTGTTGGAACAGAGACATTGTCACCGAATGGGTAGAGAGAGCGCTGGGGTCACTGTCACCCCAGAATTCTGCCTCTGCCACGCCAGCCCAATTGGCCCACTTTCACAATACAGTTACTCAGTAAGTTTTGATACTTTTTTTTTATCATTAATTTGGAAAAATTCTTCACTGCAATGATGATTAACAATCTTCTTTTTTTTCAGGTCGAAATCAACAAAAGTTATTACTCAATTACTGAAAGATTTGGCGAGGTTATACCATTAAATTGAATAACCATCCACCTATTTATTCCAAAAATTTTAACACCTACCCAGAAAGGAGACGTCAATTTTGCATTATTAATTTGAATTTATTCATAAGCTGTAAACTATTTTATATTATTATATAAAATTAGGGAAAATGTTGTTATATAAAACATTTATGACACACTTTTGAGTTTCTCTTTCTCATATCTCATGCTTATTATGTTTTAATACTTATGCTACTCTGCAGTGTAAATATTAAATTATTATTAGCTATTTTCAATAAATTTACGTACAAATAGTTGTTTGCTGGTTTTAAAGAGAATTACTAACTTGAGTTTCTACAGCTTATGTGGACTGGATGGACCTTAGGCTTTGGGTACAAAACAATAATGCAGTTGGTGGAAATTGATAATAACTGAGCTGAAATATCTAAATTATTCTGGAAACTAGATCTTACCTCCTCGAGATAAGCATAACCAATGTTCCCTCTAAGGCAAGAGGTTAGCTGCGCGGAAATTTCAAAGGCTGCGCAGACCGATCAAATATTAATTGAACAACTGTCTTGTGCGTGCCAACCCGGAATGAGTGCGCGGGGGCTCCCGGGGCTGCGCGGCCGCGCACGCGTGCAGCTTAGAGGGAACGTTGAGCACAACCCCAATTAAATACAGCTCGGGGTTACTTAATCAACCTCCAGTGTCACCTGTAATGCCTAAGAATGAGAACTAATACCACCACAAAGCAAACCAAAGACCACGCACCCGTAACTGGAGTGTTGAGCATGAAAAATTTTACAAGATATATCTCGTCTGTGGCAGCCATCGATTTAAATAAATTTCCACAATGTGGCTTACAAAGTCATAAAAAACAGTGCATGTGGGTGTAAGTACAGTAAATAATAATTTTCGAACATGCATAGTTACTGCAATGTTCTGTCAGATTCAGGAATGACTTGACTGCTCATGGTTGAATCTGTCACCATTTTTTTGTACATCAGAAGTTTTATAAACTAAATCAATCTCTGTTAAGATATTGAAATATCTTACAATATTATTATATTTTGTATGTTTCTGCAGATATATTTGGAGTAGGGTGATCTCTTTTCAAACATTTTAGTTCCATGTTTTCCTTCATGATATTTTATGTACATGAACTTCCTAATTAATTCACTGAAATTATACAGGTAGGTTAATAGCAATAAAAACAAGCACTTATGTGTAAGAAATATTCTGTGAAAATTTTATTCATTACCTGCTCTCTCTAGCAATACGGTTTGGATGAAGAGAGGCTCTAAGGCAGGTGTCCCCAATATTTTTGGATAAGGATAAGCTCATGGGAATTCCCATGAGCTTATCCTTTTCGCCAGCGATGGCTTTAGACTCAGTGATACATTTATTTAATATATAAACTCGAAACACCCATTTACTAAGCGTCAGTTCAAGTTCATCCGTGCGCTTGAACGCCTGAAGATGCCGAAAGGCGAAACCCGGGTCGTTAGTGACAAAATCTGTGGGAGTGTACATAATTTGAACGATTCAAATTTAATATTGAAATTCCACCAAGCACCTTCAGTCGAAATCTTAAATTAGACAAGGATAGTAAAGACATATATATATATATAATATTTTTACAACCAAAAATGCAAAATAAACATGTAAAAAAGTATATTAATTATAAACAATTATGGTGGGTGCACAGGAATAAATCAATGGGCGCCCGTGGGCACAGAGTTGTGTATCCCTGCTCAAACGCTAAGCAATTCCAATTCTGTAGGAAATTATGAATCAATATTTCAATTCCCTTTTTAGATTTATAATTACAATATATTTATTTATTACAATAGCTATATTAATATAAAATAAAAAAACTAAGTAATTCGTATTTAACCCTTTAGCCGCCAACATCGAAGTATTCAATATGCATGCGACTCACGGGTGAAACGTTGGCGGCTAAAGGGTTAAGCAAGCATTTGCAAAAGTAGTTGTTTGAGGATGCCTCTGAAAGAGGCGAAACACGTGTCACAATTTTTAACACTATATACATGGAATAATCTTAAGATATTTTATTTATTGATTTGGCATTTACTTGGTAGAACTCCATTTTAATAGGGTAAAATATCAAGGTATTTCAGTTCTACAGTTTTTTAAAAAGTTAAAGGTTGATAGCTATTTCGGCTTACGCCATCGTCAGAACTATGCTTTAAACGTACATTTACTCAGCTATATATACTGTCTAAGAAGAGATACACAACCTTTAACTTTTAAAAAAAAACTGTAGAACTGAAATACCTTGATATTTTACCCTATTAAGTTATTTTATTTTATATTCAAATGAACTTCCACAAAGTTACCGCCGAATCCATCGAAAGAATGGATATATTCGCAGATTTCATAGACATTGAATTTGACCTGTTAAAACATGTCTAGCCAACCCAAATTACACCCCGGGCCGCATTGACGACATACATACATAGGGCTGCACATATTTATACAAATTAAAATATTACAACGAATTTCGCACTTATTGATTTTTTGTGGAAGTGCAATAATTAATAACTTGAACGCAGAGGTAATCTGAAAGTATTCAATCAGGGTAATTGTGAAAAAAACAACACTACAACCAGATATGAAAAAATACGCATTGAACCAACAAAAAAAAAATATTTGTATAATAATAAAAATTAATAGTTTTATCAATCACAATTATTAAAATTCTATTTTATTTCATTTTGGAATGAAGCTTCACAAACATATGTAGATCTAAAGGCACTAATATATTTATGGAAAAAATCTTATACAGTGGAACCCCCAAATATGCTACCTCGAATTAAACGCCGAACAGAAATATTCGCCGCAGCTCCTTGCGCGGTCGTTTCCATTGTCGTTGCTGCTGTACACACTTGAGCGGCTGCCTGTGTGGTGCAGTCAAACTTTGGCGAGCGCTGTGTATTCGGTATGTGCCAGGCTATACACACAAGCTGTGTGGCTGTGTGTGATGCATACAGTCAAACGTTGCCGATCACTATGTACTTTACCACTCAGTAACTTAATATTTCGTTCATATATTTGTTTTCATTTATTCTTAGTTTTGGGAGTTTTGCATTTTTCGCGAAAATAATCGTAACCCCTAATTTTGTATGAGATTCACTGCCCCAATTACGCGGTCCCAACATTCGCGTAAATGGGGGTTTTACTGTATGTATTAGGATTTTTTTCTGTAATGTCAACCAAGAAACATAAGTCTTGCAACCACTCTTCATTTCTTAATTCAGGAATAGTCATATTCTCCTCGGTCATAAAAAATCAATTTCTTCCCGTTACTCAAAAAATCGTCTTAACATTTTTCGCTACTCGACTATCTAACATTAGTAAAAACTATGTCGCCATAGGCACTCGAAATCTAAAGTTCACTGTTTTTATGACTACATGTGTTTTTGTAATTTTAAAAACGTTATTGGTTTTAAGTACTTAAATTTGATTTTAAATAGATTCTTAAACGCAAGATACTTTTAAAAAACATTATTTGACATATTCGAACGCGGGCCTTGTGTTAAATCATAGACAAATAATTATCTGTATACATTGTCATGTTTTGACGTTTCTTATTCCATTTTCAAATGATTTTCAACAAATGTTATATTGAACGCAAACAATCTTTTGATTTACAATTATTGAGTTATATTTGTCGGGAAAAAAATAACTCACAATGGTCATCAATATACAGTCGACCATTGACAGTAATAACGTGAGTCAATATTTATGAAAGCGATTATTTTATGATGTGAGAGATTCATGCTGGTATACTGTCACAGATTTAACTAGATTGTACTTACAGAAAAATGCAAATTATATTTATCTTTTACATGTGTACTTAAAATATCGATGTTCCTTTCGTCATGTATATAAGCAATTACGCTTACATTCATAACAGTGCACAAAAATACTACTGGATATAAATGGATTATTAAATAGTCAAATAATAATAAATTAGTCAACGATGTAATATATCTTACATATTTAGGTTTCTAGCTAGTACACTACCATAAGTGGTTTTTTGACATATTAATTGTTGTAAAAAATTGGTCAACTGATTATTTCTTCATTACTCTCTATTATAATGAATTTACTTCATGTCAATAATTTAATAAATATGTTGTATCATATGCTTTCCTAAACAGAGTCGGCTTGAAATATTTGCTCAAATGAATCCTTGAAGGTAGCAACGAAATCATATGCATGCTTATTTATATCGCACAACACAATCGAAACCGAAATTATTATTATTATCCAACTGATAACATGCCTCTCGTGTTCAAATTAACATGCATGATACATGTGATCTAAAAAGATGGTGCGAGATGCAGGGAATAAGGAGGATGGGGTCAAACTTCCAACGCTAGCTCCCTTACTTTTTACATTGCTGATAATGATTAAAAATCAAATACAGTCTTTATGTGCAAGAGGGTGTGTACCAATCGTTAAGAAGTGTGATTCCATGACCATTAAGATTCAATCATTTTTGATTTTTCACAAAGCAATGAAACATCATAAAGATGTCATCTTTCAATATTTTAGACTGCAGCAATACATCAGAAGCGAACATTAGCTTTTGTAAACCATTTCGTTATAAAAACTGTTCAATTTATGAACAATTTTTCCTCGGAATGTGAGAATAAGCTAATGGATTTCGAATCAAAAATGCAGAAAGTGGAAGCTTCTCTCATGATATTGGAATCAAAAGTAAGTAAACAAAACACATTATATTAATAAAACCACAATATTCCTTTGTACTTCATTCCAATTTATTTAATAGTCAGGACCAGTTTCGCTCATTGCGAGCATTGTCAACTGAAGAAAAATATATAAACAGTGCTATTTAAAAAGAATTTACAAATTACACTATAAGTGACTACAATTACACAAAATAAAAATGCTCAACACCTATAACATACAATTAAAAATTGATGATTTATAAAAATAGCAATGTTTATATATTTTTCTTATCAGTTGACAATGCTCGCAATGAGTGAAACCGGCCCTGACCTATTAAATAAAGTGGAATGTAGTAGAAAGGAATATTGTGTTTTTATTAATATGCTTTTCCACTAAGTAACACCCTAAAAGTGAAAACACACTATAATCATATCTGCTCAATGACCGGTTGCCACACTACCAAATATTTTGAATACATACCTCTCAATAATAATCGTATGGGCGAGGATTCCTACTGCTTAAGGACGATATATTTAGATTTTCCATACTATATAATGCTTTGTACCACTCGTCAGTTATCATACACAATAGAGATTATAGACCATTACAAGCTGAGAATAACTCGGTGATTTTCCATTATGGGATACCGCCACTGCATATCTAATATATAAAAATGAATGTTTGTTTGTTCATACTTTATGCGCTGCCACATCACTAATTCGATTGCAATAAAACTTTGACAAACTTTTTGCTTGAACTTCCGGGAAGGTTATAGGCATAGAAAAATTAGCTTACAGTAGGTCTTATATATAAAAATCAATGATTGTATGTCTGTCATACAGTTCATGCAACTTACTTAAATTACAGTATGTGTGTCGTACCATAGACAATCGGCAGCAAACATCAAACAGAAAGAAAAAGAAAACATGTACCTCAATAAACACAAACACTTTCTTTCTTTGAGTGGCATTGCAATGCTTGCCGGCTAGTAATATATAAAATGTATATTATTGTAATTAAAGACTACACCCAAGCAATGCTGTATGGAACATTTTGATGATTTGACATAAGTTATGAAAAGCCTTTTGTTCTGTACAGCAGTGCTTCGCAACCTTCTCTCCCACATCACACCAAAATTTCCGCAGCCCACTTCAAATATGCATATATGTATTTATATATATATACATAAGGGTATATGTAAAAATAACATTAGACATCGTTCTTAATTGTGTATTATATATTGTCACCTCAATATTCAGGCAACTCCGATTTGATTATTTTTAGTAAAATGAAATTCAATCTTTATTTGATTAACATGTTATATGCTATAATCATTGTTTAGAGCATAGGTTCCCAACCTTTTTCGGGTGGCGACCCCATTTTATAAAGCCATGTGACTAGGCAACCCCCCGAGGAATTTGAAATCCTCGATTTGCTATACTTTTTCATTATTTTGTTCAAATCCAAAAAGTCGGCGACCCCCCTGAAAACCGTTCGCGACCCCCAGGTTGGGAACCCATGGTTTAGAGTAAAAAAAATAATAATAGAGCTCTGTATAATTGAGAACCATCAAATGATGTTCAATTGAACTTTTTAGAAGGAAATGTGAGCTCAAATTCATTAGTTATCTCAAAAACAGCGAAAATCAAGATGCTTAGTAGTATTGAAATGGCGGTATGATATAAAAGAACTAGAAACAAATTATTTGATCTTTTCTTCAATGAAGCAATGCGCTGCGGCACACTTAGCATCGCTCCACGGCACAGCAGTTGCGGAGCACTGGTGCACAGCGTTGTTTCTTCCACACAGCGTATTTCAACATGCTTTAGCTTAGAATAGAATTTCAGACTTCTAACTGCACCAAAATGTGCATAATGTGACATACATACCAGGACTGTTGAGTCAGTCCCTTTAAAAAGACGACTTTGACCATAGCTTAAAACATGGCACCACTCTTAAACCATTATTTTAAGGGCTAGATGTTGTTTTTTTTTAGCATGACTCCGGTTATAACAAAATACAGCCCAAAATATGCTGTGCAACTGTAATTTAATTGGAGAATTTTTATTTTTTCAGCTTTCATCAATACCAAATTTGGAAATAACTGTATTACAAAACATCGATACTGCTCCCGTCTCTGAAGTTACGAATCATATAGAAAGCCAAGATCATGACTTACCAGACACTGTTGTACCTGAAAATGATCCCACATCAGAATTACCAGAAGAACATGATTCTAGATACGACAGGTTCTTCAAGATGCGTCATTTTGGAGTGCCTATTGAAGCTGTCAGGTTAAAAATGTTACAGGATGGCTTGGACCCATCCGTATTGAAATAAACATAGCTAACTATTCAAAAATTAAACCTGTTTCTAAATTTATACCTATTCCATTTTATATTTTAAATGAGCTTCCACAGTTACCGCTGAATCCATAGAAAATATTATACGTATTTTCAGTGATGTGCTACTATTCGCACCAGCTCTATCGAGTCGGTTGATAAAATAATTTTGGTTCAGAGAGCCGGTTCTTAAAATACTGTTATTTTTAATTATCGTAATTCTAAAATCGACTTCCACACCATTTGTTAAACCATGTCTCAGAAGTCACACAGCAGATGATAAACTAATAAGACCCATCACAGTTATGTATTAGTAAATCCGTAAATTCCTGTGAAAAATTAAAAATCTTCTTGGAACTAAGAAAAAAAAAAACTGTCCGCACTAGTGTTCTGGGAAATTCGAAAATTTCTGGCTTTTTAAAATTGACGAGATTGTTTGAAAAAACTCATTTCAAAACCGCCGACTAAAAATTTTCTCAATCCCAATTTATACATGATTTTATATGCCAGTGTTCAATCCCGGGATCACAGAAACGGTCTGGGATTGGATACCCTAGTGTTTACCAAGGTGCGAGCTGGTTGATTTTAGCAGCACATCACTGCTTATTTTATCATTTGATTGCCAAAATACTTACTTAGGTACGAGTATTAGAAAAATATAAACTGTATCTCAACAATTTTTGTGAATGTAAGTGTTGTCATGGTTTCACAAAATTAAAGCTAGGGTGTAAGGTAAAAAGCTTTTAATAAAAGATTCTTATAAAAGACAAACGTTTTATTCAAGCATATAATGTAACTAGAACTGAATCATCTGTCCCTTCCTCTTCTTGTCACCTCCCAGCTCAAAGTGTTTACAACGTTTAAGTGCTACTTGAGAACGGAATTTGCAGTCTGCACATTCCAGCCTTAATACAATTTTTTTAGTGGTCTTCGCCTGAAAAAGAGAAAAATACCTTTAAGATAATCAGATAATAAATAGAACATAGCATTATAAAAAACCGCAGGAGTACACTTCATTCCTTTTCTGCGCAGATTCAAAAGAACAGTCTATAGCAGGGGTACCCCAGTGATCTTAAATCATATAAATCGCACCATGAAACGATTTCTTAGAAAAATAAATATTATTAGAAATCATTAAGTTAGCAATTAGTTAATGAAGTGCCTATCCATCACTACCGAGCAGAGAAAAAAAAATTACAGGTTTTTTTCTAGAGAATCGGGGGGGTGAGACTTGAAATTCATTCAACGCAGTTCCATTAAAATTTTGATGGCATGCTAATTCAAGTAAGACACTCCTCAGATGTAACTAATGATGGCACACTAAACATACACAAATTAATTTTATGGTAATAATTTGCAATGTTTTCGTAAAAAACAAAACTTAGTCCGGTGATATCTTTGGTTAATTAACATATGTTAATTTCAATGTACTTATTGTAGTAATAAGATGCATGGAAACAGGGGGTGATCTATTTGACATAGAAAAGACAAACATAAAATCTGCTATACCACACATCGTTATTCTTAAATATTTTTTAACAAAAAACCAATTGAATATGAAACAGAAAATGGTTTAAAAAGTATACAAAAAAAAAAAAAAAAGCAACGTTTTTAGCAACAGAAATAGTGAAATGATATACAAGTGAATTAATATATTGAACACCTAAATTTTCTCATTCATCATTCAACATCAAAATAAGAATGATAAATTGACTATGGAATTAAGTCATTTCAATAGTCATATCCCAAGTCCAAAAATGTTTCCTGATAATATACAGTATAGTTATAATAATAGCCAAGGATTTAGTTCAATACGAATTATATTGGTCATTGAACAAACTCTATTGTATCATTAACGAGAAACAAGTACAGTATCGAACGAGAGCAAAACTTGAAACAGATCTGTGTTTGTGAGTGTTAGTGTGTTCCTTCCACATTGTTTGATTATTAGTTTTGGTAAACAAGCTGTACATGCTAATCTTTTTTCAACCCGAAAACAACTAAATCACGCAGAAATCAATGCATTCACTAGAAAGCCTAATTACTGATACAAAAACATGAAAAAAAAAAACTAACAATGTAATGCATCCGAAAATTCATACGAATTACGAATTATTTTTACAAGTTTCCATACTTCCAAGTCATATCTATGGTTTGTTCTAAGTTCCATTAATCATGTTATGTGGACTTTTTTTATATTGATATTATATTTTGCGTAAATTATCTGTTTCTATAATTCTCATGTGATATTTTGGCGTTTTCCTATTTTTAATTAAATTCTCTACATAACTGCGTGGTTATTAGTAGCATTAAGTTATTTTTCAGGTTGAAAAGCAGTAACATGTAGTGAAACATATTTTCTTTAATTTTTTAACACATTAGCTACACACAGGGCCGGCCGTGGATTCTTACGCCTGTGTGCGAGGCGCCTTTGGCCGAAGTTCGGCACCTCAAAAAACCAAAAGCGATCCACCAATCTGCGCCCCTCTGATTATTTTTAGAGCCGGCGCCTGTGTGCACCGCACACTTCACACTTCACATTTGGATGTTTTCCTAGCTTTATCAAAAATATTATTAATTAAACTAAGGCCACTAATCGAGTCCGGAATGCTTCAATGAATGTCACATTTGTGCAATAATATTTTTGGACTTAGGAAGTTGTAGGTTAAATTAGAAATTTTTGAGTTCTGGTTTAATCGCATAATTTAATTAACTATGGGTCATAATCGCTGACATTGCCAAGGATAAAGAAATTAAGATTATATCCACCGAATGGCTTGTTAACAATAAGTATCAGGAAAACAGTGATGGAGCTATTAATATTGTCTATATCAATTGACGTTCTAAGGATGCAGATTTTGCGTCTCCTGTACCCGATGTGTAAATAACAATGAAATCTATGAATCTAAAATCAATATTTCTTTCAGTCACAAAGAATACTTTTGGACTTGAATCTGGCCCAACATGATTGGTGACAAGTATGTGAGTAATATTCAAATTGTTTGGAGCATGGAGCCTTGCACACATACATGTACCAGATTCACACGACATAGGAGATCCATCTAGAACAGTGTCTACCAAACTGTGAGCCGCGGCACACTACTGTGCCGCAAGAAGTTTCAGGTGTGCCGCGATTAAAGATGCTTTAAAAATGTTAATTTTAAGTAATTCCTATTCATTCAAATAAATATTTGTCAGGTTCATACATAGTGGTCAACGCGACACATTTTCTTTTTTAAAGCATTTTTATTTGTTGTGCCGCGGTACAGTCCCATTCACCAGTGTGCTGAGGTAAAAAAAAAATTTAGCAGACACAGATCTAGAACATCCGTAGATCAAACGTAGCTATATATTTTAAGCAACACATGGAAAATATACGGTAATTAACAATATTAGACAAGTTATAACAATTATTATGGTTATATGGTAACCAACTTCAAATAATTATATTTATATATATATCTATTTAACTGACTTGACGAATTGTAAGTTAGCCGGAACACAACTTTCAACGGACTTGCATTTAATTAACGAGTTATATAAATCAGGGCATGAAGTATATTCAAGATCTCCTTGTTATCTATCAATAATAACGAAATCTTCCAAGTGTCACTTCTCGGTAGTATAGAACAACATTAAAATATACTGATACAGTAGAATAAGATACATATAATCATCCGAAAAAACATCACGAAATGGCATGGGAAAGTCGGCATACATGATTATTCGGAGGATGATGTATGAAAGTGACAGATCGAACAATAACAAACCTTCTTTCTGAAGATGGGCTTCGTTTGACCTCCATATCCTTGCTGCTTGCGATCGTAACGTCTTCTGCCTTGGGACGCTTGCCTTTCTTTTGACTTTTTGTACTGGGAAACCTTATGGTTCTTGTGAACTTTGCATTTTTTGCAAAATGTTCGACGTTGTTTCGGTACGTTAACCTAGAAAGATAAAAGATGATCCTGTAATGTATTTGACTGGTTACTTCGACCATCCAACAAGATCACAATAGTTACAGAAATAATTTTGTAAATTAAATACACAAAATATGCGGATGATAACAGATTATAATAAAATAATTCAACAAAATATGGCGTACCATGGTCGAAACGGGAGAGAAGGACTAGTTGAAAGAACGGATACAGCACTAACCGGTGTTGCCCGTATTTTCTCTAAATCAAAAAATTCTAATACAATTTCGATTAATTTATTACTTATCGAATTTATAGATAAATAAGTGAAATAAATTCAGTCATTCACGTAAAATAATAAAAAAAATCAGAAGTTTATACATCTAAAAACTTATTTTGTACTTAATAATATTTAAACCACTACAAAAGTATAATTGCCCACAATTGAATTTGTATTTTTTTTTTAAATATTGGTATTTAATTTCTTTGCGAGTCAACTACCATAGCGAGAATTAATACGACGGTTTTTGATTTTTATCTATCTGTCCTAATAAGACATCTAAAATTTCCAACGCAGCAAAATTTTAATACCAAAATATAAAATAATTAAGCTACTGCATTTTAAATTGACTGCTAATAATTCGTATACGACAGGGGTTACCAACCCTATGCCCGCGGGTGCCATGGCTTCCGTCGACCGATTCTGATGCGCCCGCATCGACTATTTTGAGATTTTCATATTCCTCGGTGAGCTAAAAAGATATTTAGCGGAAAAAGTAGAGGCAATTGAGGATTTCAAATTTCAAATTTCTCGGTGAGCTAAAAAAACGATATTTTGGGGGAGTCAGTAAATTCCTGGGTTTTAAAATTTTTAAAAAATGTGTTGCTCAAATAGCGCTCTAAGGTCCAAAAAGGTCGGTAACCCCTGGTATACGATATCATCAAAATATTTTTTGTGTGGCAAAAGATATTGTGGACTTATGTATTACATGATTAGTTTTTTTGGTTATTTGATTCATTGAAGTATTTTTATAAAATAAAAATATTGTTGAGCTAAGATTGCGATCTGATTTTTTTTATTTAGAGATAAATTTTTACAAAACTGAAATTTTTTTTTGGTTTACAGTATTGCATAAAAAATACAATATTTTACAAAGGCTAGTAAGCATGATGAATATTATGATGATTCTACTTACAAAATTGTTAGTTAAAATAGTTTTTAATTGTTATGGATTAAAAGTTTATTCAAATTCTTTTTTTTATATAAGTATTGTATATCAAGATAGGAAGACTTTTATAAATTTTAGCGAATAATTAAATTAATGTTTAAAATTAACCGCTAATATTTATTATCAACGCCATCTATCCATATCTTTTATAGTTTACATTTTAATCTCAAACCATGAAAGCTTGAGACTAAATTTAATCTCCAACCCCTCTTTTAATAATTAAAAAAACTTTATTAATATCGAAACTTCAATGGTTAGTTTATTTAAGACATCTAATAAATATTGCTTATTGAAAAATATGATATGTTGCCTATATTATTTAGAAAAAGACTACTTTCAAAAAGCCGGTATTTAGACCAATCACGCATGGGATTGATGGAAGCCCGCGCCATCTTCGTTTTTGAACTGAAGCGGAGAATTGCCGGTCAGTCGCGCGTTGGATTTTGGCAGATTCACTTCTAAAGACGAAAAGTCGAAAACCCTATAAAAACATGAGTACCAAGGAAAATAACAGTGATGTCGCAGTGGAAAAGGTCGGAGATGAGAAAAACGCCGGTGACGCTAAGTGTGAAATCAAAGGCACGAAGAGAGCAGCCGAGGTAATCTTTTTGGTTATGAAACTTCATTTTATAAAATAGCGCGCCATTTTCATGCTATCATTATTTAACTCTCATTTGGTATCTACTCACTTCTACATACAGCATTTATCATTATTGTTGCATTTGGTACAGTCAGATCCTCGTTTGAACAATTATTTCCAAATATAAGTCAGTTACCATGTGATATGCCGGTCGGGTTGCAACTATTGTGATGGCGCGTGCTTTCGGTTATTTTGACCTATTATAGCATGCCTCAGTAATATTGGTGGTTTATGCAGGCCTTCTGTTGATGCTGTCAATTGAATTCTCTGTCATTATTTTCTTAGAATTGTATCAAGCTTTGTTTACTCCATCGAAGGTATTCAGTGACCTTGGTTGTTAGAAAACATGGCGGGAATAGAAGTATTCTCAATCAATAATTTGAATTTTAAATGTCTACGCGAATGCTAGTGTTCACTCGAAGCTGTCATTAATCTAATAATGCGGTTCTTAATTCGGTTAATATAATTCTTGCCAATCCACTTTTTATATAGTTCGGCGCGTTTTGACGACCGAGAAGATGGCGATCTTATGGGCGATTCTCCTTTACATTATAGCTCAACACTGCATTTTAATTTGATGAATTTCATTATTTGTAAACATTCCTAGATTTAATCTCTTCCTGTACGGTTTGTTGTCTTACCTAAATATCGATCTTATTGAACGCTAGCATCCCAGCCGCGCCAGGTTGAGGTTGTGTATATCCACAGGACCCACGCGCGTCGTTCGATATCACGCTTCGTGTTATCTGTGACCGATATTTTGATAACATTTTTAACCGTTATCCGTTCTGTCTAGATAGCTATACGCATTTAGATTTAATTATACTCTTCATGGCATTTGAATTAGAAATTCATTATTTTTTTCGTAAGTAAATTATAAGTTTTCCCCCTTCGCGGCGGCAGATGTGTTTTCAAGCTTTCGCTGTTGCACAGCTATTTCTGTCTCTGTTTGACACTCGTGGATTCGGCCATACCTGACACGCTTACCGGGTATTGCTGTCCCTCTCTATCGCTCTTGTCGTTTGAATACATTCGACGCTTTATCTGTGAACTACAAATTATTATCTGATTATAATATCCATTTTTAAAAAAAAATAGTTTAACATTAATTTTTAAACCGACATTTCGATATCTTTATTCATTAGCTATCAAATTTCAGGTACTATATTTTGTTATTAAATTTGTACAATTCCAGGACTGTTTTGATCGAACTAAGTGTTTATATCAAACAAATACAATTGAAAGAGCAATTATTTAGGTTTTCAGGCTTTAGTCTTTCTGAGATATATATCGCGCATGCGTTTTCGGACTACGTAAGTGCTGAAACACGTGGGATTTCTCGAATTTTTGAGTACCCGGTATTCACACTCCAGGGATTTTCTTTGCCGGCGGTTAGAAAAGCCGCCAGGGCCGGAGTTAGACCCGAAATACTTAGGCCCACACAACAGTGAAAGCTGCCTGTTACACTTACATACAGTGATGTGTATAACCTTTTGGTTTTCAAATCATGTGACATGTCGTTTATTAAATTCAACAGTAACATATTCAGTTAAATATTCGAAGTGATTTTAATGACTACAAACTTGAAGGCATTTTACATATTTGTTTTTGATAGTGGTATCTTATAAATGTATTATTAATTTCAGGAAAAAACAGCAGAAGTAAAGAAGTCCAGAAAAGAAGAGAACGGAGGCGGAGCGGACCCAGAAGATGAAGAAGACTCAAAAGACTTCCTCGATGAGGAAGAAGCCGAGGGCGAAGAAGGAGAAGAGGAAGATGAAGAGGAGGACATTGGTGAGGGTGAAGAGGACGAACTTGATGGAGATGGTGAGTTGAAAATCGTTTTGTTGAAAATTGTTATTTTAAATCATTTATTCATCAAATATCTCATTTGGGTCTCAAATTAAACGAAACTATAAACACCTATTTTTTCTTGCAGACGAGGAAGACGAAGAAGAAGTAGTCGGAGAGGATGAAGATGACGATGCGTAATACGCTTTCAGAGTAGACAGTTCGGAATTTATCAGAGACTCTTTTTCACGGTGCGCAGTGTTGTGACATTTGTGAAAGAACAGTGGTTCTCCCAAGTATCCCTCCCCTGAACTCTCGCATCGGAAGGGCGACCGGCGGATCTTTATTTGTGTTTGCGCTCGATCGCCCCGCCGACTCACTCGAGGGTTTCGTCGGAGGGATGCCTCTGGGTTTCAAACTTTTAATATATTATTTAATGACAGAAGTGTTTTTGAATGCCGGGCGGCTAGAGGAAGGTTCAACGGACGCCGTCTCCATCCCCGGCCGGTCTTAGGGGCCCACTATTATTATTGTGTAAATGTACAAATGTTATTTTAAAATGTAACGAAAGGAAAATTAAATAAATGCGCAGCACCGGTCGACCTGCGGTCGGGCCGAGCGTGAGTGGATTCCGTTTTCAATTTTCCAGACTTCAGTCCGACGTCTTCACGCCCGGCCGGGGTTTGGTAAAATAAGATTTTTTTAAGTTAAAAATTAGATTTAAGAATGTTTTTAGAGAAATGCCGCGTGCCGCCGCGCGTATGGTCGTCGACATTGTAATAATAGTAATGAAATTTTTTGTCCATATTGTAAAATTGTCAGGGAGCGGAGGCGCGCGGCCCGACGTTGAAATCTCATTCCAACTCAACCCAAATAATTGGCGCATATTTTTACATAAAATCACACAATATAGGAAATTGTAGCTATAACCTGTACCTTTCAAACAGTTAACGTATGAAATATAAAACTATTTTCTTCGTCAGAAGGAGATGATGAAATGCCGAGCTGCAGTTTTAATTAAGCTTTCCACCATTCCTATTCCTGCATCCACATCTTTTTGTTAACTGGCAAAAACCATTCTCGAATTAATGTTCGAATCCCACCCTGTTCGCCGTTCGCGCGCGACTGCTCGCAACGTAACTAGCCTAGTGAGCGGTTATTGTTCGCTGTTTGTGCTAAGTTGCGAGTGCTTTTGCGGGTTTGGGCCCTTCGGAAATGTTATAATCTTGATTTTACTGGGTTTATAATATATTGCACACTCAACTAGAGTGTTTTAAAGGTCGTTTCCGGCGGGCCAAATTCCAGGAGAGTATGGCTCGTTTCTGCGGCTGGGCAACGAACGAAATAGATGTGACGCTGCCGCGGCGGGTTGAACTTATTCAGAGATTGTCAATCTTTCACTTCGACATTGTGACTTCTATGTTAAATTTTTGTACATAACCAATTTAAATAAAAAATCCTTAAAAATAAAATTTATTTTCATTGCTTCCGAGGGATTGACACCGGGGATCATATGCGGTGTTAAAATGGACATTTATTTATCCTAATTGACCCAGTAATTTGGTTGAAGATTTAAGTTGCCACATGTATTATGACCCGTTAAAAGTGAGAATGGGAATATCACCTGGGAGGCTAGGTAGCAGGGGCAGTACAAATATTTGGCATTACTATTCAAATGCTTAGTTCAAAGAATAAATCATGACAAAAATATTAATATTTTGACTCAAAATTGAAATTTTGCAAGGAATCATGTCAACTTACCGGAAGTGTTTGTGTGTGGCTTTTTACGATATCAATGAAAGTATAGTGTAAAAAATGGGTTATTTGGGTTACCTCTTACGATTAAGATGTAGTATTACTCAAAAGCGTCAAGATTGTATTGCAATAGGTGACTTGGAGTGTAACATGTGTGTTAATAGGGCGCAATGTTTTGACGACAAAATTCATAGGGTTGCATAACAACTAAATAGAAAGTTTGAGAATCTTATGACATGGTCGACCTAATGGGGTGACCAGGCACAGTCACTCAGTTGGGAATCGCTGTAGCGAGGTGGAGAAAGAGATACGAGGGGTGAGCGGCGTGCGCATACCCACGCTTAGCATTTGTCGCTCCACTCCTCAGTCCTCACCTTCTGGCCATAGGCCACCCCCCCTTTCCCGTTTCTTCCTCACGAACGACGACGCCTTCGGCCTTCTAGAAAAATTTGTGAATCGAACGTCACCACAGTGACGTAGCTGACTAGAGATGGGAATTGTTTTTATAATAAACCAGTACAAGACATTCGACAGATCACTTGAATTATTTACTTGGAATACCAATGTGATGTAGACTTATTGTGAATTTCAACGGTGCATTCGTAAGCTAGCAATAACATACACATTGTTTTCAACGTAAGTATTCTCTTCTTCGCCCTCTAAAGGTATTCGGCTTTGCCGTCATCTGTATATTTCGTTCTTGTGTTATAATGTTTACAACCTTGGTTGTAAAAAAGGCAGTCAATTCACATTTTCAGAATGGCAGAAAGTTAATATGTGAGAATGTTGGTTCTTGATCAATCAAGTTCTTACAGACCATCGTGGTCAACTGTTTTGAAATAAGCATTTTCATACCTTTGTTTTTTCATCCATCATTGAATTTTCATCACGGAATAAGTGTACGAAGCTTTCAACCTTTCTGCAAACGTCATCGCCTGGAAAAATTAAACTGGGGCTAATTTCAACACAAGTATTTTCTAGAAAAACTGCTTGTTACTCAGTAGTTCAATCTCTCGTTTCTCTCGTAGAGATAGGATATAGCCAGGACGGGCATAGGCGTTAGTTTATCGTTCTCTTTGTACCGTTTATAGAATCGAATATATGACAAAATTTATGAAATCACAAATATAACTCTTTGAATATATATTAATTGAAAAATCAATTTATGAAACCGTAACCGAAACAAGTCCGTACCGACATTGGAACCTGTGAGTACCGTAAACAACTTAAAACCACGATCCCCGATTTACAAAATTGAACGATATGCATATTATAAATATAAATCAAAATTTATATTTGACTGATGTCAAAACTATGCATTTTTATTTTTGGAATAATTCAGTGCTTATTTGTAGCACTGAAAATAAATATATTATTATAAATAAATTATTGTACAATAATTTGCTAGTAATAGGTACTCATTTAATTGATTAAACAATAGCGGACTATGCACTACGGCGATTCCACATTTGATTAGGTGGTTGCGAATGCTATGAAACCAGAAAATCTACGTAAAGACATGTGTAAGAGCTTTTTAAAGAACACTTCCCAGTGTGCTTTAAAACGATTAAAAACTCTTAATACGCTTCGTTTGCACTCGTTTTATTTCGTTTTAAAGTATAAATTTTACTCAAAACCAAGTGAAAGCACTTATGTAAATCCAGGTTATTATCAGATCTTTAAGTTCGAACAATCGTAGTTCGAACTGATCGTGATTCATGAATCACTTAGAGCACTGATTCATCGGATTCATCTGCTGTTTTCATTGTCCGTATGCATGATTTGTACATAATTCAATGCGGGGCTTAGTTCTTTGAATCAGTGCTGTCGTTGTCTCATAATATCTCTGCCGTTCGGAGATTCTGGAACGCAACATAATGGGATGCGTTTTGCCTGGTGTTTAATTTGTTGTCAAGTCGTCGTCGTGTATTTGGAAGAAATAACGAATTGGCAAATGGGATTGGATTAGCGTCACGCGAATCTTTCATTTAAAATTATTATCAGTTTCACTTACGACCATCGCAGCCAACTATCATTTCTCACCTATAGTAATTCACGTGTGCGATATCAATAAGGTCGCTAATTGCATGCTCTTCAATAATATGAATTGAAACAACTTTTAATCTTAGAAATTCCGCCGAACTATTTTTTTATACATACTTGCCTACTAATATGATAGTATCACCTGGCACCTACTATCAGGTTTACCGTTGAGCGGTATTCGCAAATAATGAATTGATTTATTATGCAGTGGCTTAGTTTTCATTATTAACAATAACACAATATAATTGCAATATGAAGAAAATTATGTATCATTTTATTTTTATTTATTGGCTGTCAGAATATGTCCAATACGATAAAGGTGGGCGCTTATAGATCTTGGCCCGATTGTTTTGTTTGAAGATCCAGAATACAACGCAGTGCTGAAGTTGGCAATATCTCGAAAAACATTTTTTTGAATACAAATCAATGTCAAAAAGGTGTGTTACATATTTTTACCACGAGATTTTTTGGAATTGTTGCGTATATTGTGATGCATTGCTGAATACGTGCTAGTTTTTTTTGCGAGTCTAGTATTTAAAACTAGGGACGTCATTTTACCTTTTCTGATATGAGGGTCGAGGGTGGAGGGAGAGGAGGATGTTGCCAGAATGTTATTTTTTTCATTTCTTCTTTATAATGTTCAATTCAGCGCAGCCTGGTTTGTTTCTTCAAATTCAAGGGTGGGGGGCAAATGCCCCCTAAATGACGTCGCTTAAAGCTTGTAAACAGCTATTTACTAAACATGTTTGAAATATATATTCTGGTCGAATGCTTGTTGATTATATATGGGAATTTACTATAAAAGTAGTAAAAACATAAGAAAAGAATGAGCATCGCATTTGGTTTAGGTAACTCCATCTCACGGTTTGTCGTTGTTACGTGAACGATCGCTATCAGCCAATAACCAAACTTGTAGATTAAATTTGTTTTATTGAAGTAGGTAAATCCGTGGCTTTTGGTTTTATTCATTCGCGCCTTTTCCTCCATAACTTGTATATCCGAAAACTGCCGGGAACACCTTTGAGAATCACTGGAAAATTACCACCGCACGAAGGACCTCTTATATTGCATTCTTTTAATTCCTTTCGACGTTTTGTGTATTGTGACGGTTTCATAACACTGTTTAAATGGAATCCGGTAATCGATATTGTTTTTCGGGAAGCAACAAAACGTTTCTTGTACATACTAACCCTTTGAACCTGGAAAGCGGAATAATAACTGAATTGGGTGCCACAGAGTCAGCGGAATGACTTATCACCTAACAGGCCAACACATTAGAGGTCTGCACGGGCCCGGGCCTGGCCCACGGGCTCTTACCCGACCCGGCCCGTGGGCCGGGCTCGGGCGGGTAAGCGCAATCGAGAGTCGGGCTCGGGCCGGGCCGGGCTTTGGAATTTGGGATATAATGTTGGGAAAAATATACCAAATTGAGGATTTCAAATTCCTCGGTGAGCTAAAAAAAAAAAAAAAAGGACTTTCGGAGATAATCTGGGGAAAAAGTATACCAAATCGAGGATTTCAAATTCCTCGGTGAGCTAAAAAAAAAAAAAAAGGACTTTCGGAGATAATCTGGGGAAAAAGTATACCAAATCGAGGATTTCAAATTCCTCGGTGAGCTAAAAAAAAAAAAAAAGGAATTTCGGAGATAATCTGGGGAAAAAGTATACCAAATCGAGGATTTCAAATTTCTCGGTGCTTCGGGTCGGGTTCGGGTAACAAGTGCGGCATTAGACTCGGGCCCGGGCCGGGTCGGGCGTGAGTTTTTCGGGCTCGGACCGGGTAGTTTTGTAAAATTTTGGCCCGTGCAGACCTCTACAACACATGTATAAAAGAGTTTTAAGCGTCCTGTAATGGACAAAGAAACGACCACCGTTTTAATTAGTTATAATTTATAATACAATATTTTGCTGTTGCTGATGTTTGATAAAAAATGTTGAATCAACATTTGTTTATCAATAACACACATATCGCTGATATTATTAATAATCGATAGAAATTGGTAAGTACCTTGCTAGATAATTTTATCGGGAATTTGTAATAGCTATCTACCTATGTAGTGGTGTGGTAATCTCTGTGCAAAATTTTATTTACGATTGCTGACTGCCCTTTTTTCCTTTAAATAGCTATATACATGCATATGTCTTAGTACCCACTTGATAAACAAGTTCAAATATTATATTATATTTTTTTTATATATTCACGATATCCATTGAGGCAAATATACAATTATTATTATTTACTACAAATGCTTCATGAATATTTTGGTTGAAAACATTATTGTACATATTTTGAAATCTACAGATACGTACATACAAATGATATTTTACCGAATTTAGTGAAACTTCATTGGGTACATAACACATATTTGTTATCAAATAGTAAAGAATTTAATGTAAAAAGACACTCATTTTATTACATAAAAATGGTGATCTTAAGCGATTGTGTGTGCGCGTGCGTACAGCTAATTAAGTACCTACAAACCATCCTACCCCCTTTTCAACTTTCCAGTACCTACGTCATTGTTAACAATATTATTTCAAAACCTTTTAATTCTCGATCAATTGTTAAATACAAATAGTATTTGGAATGTTTTGGTATGGGTTATTAGTTATGCCGCTGACAACGGTTTGTAAGAGTTCAATATAAAACTATTATATGTCATAAAATAAATAATTATAGGCAGTGGCGTGCTGCTAAAATTTTATCAACCGGCTCGCATCTTGGTCGGCGATTTTGGGATTTTCAAACAATTTCAAAAACCTGAATTTCCAACGCGGGACGGTTTTTACCTCTTCTGAGAATTTTCGAATCCAAAATATCAAGAATTTATCGGTTTGCCGAAATTACCGGCAGGGGAGCTTTTTTTAGCTCTTCCATAAAATTTTCGGATCCAAAATCATTAACGGATATACTAATAACAGTGACGGGTCTATCATCTGTTGTCATCAGCTTCTGAGACATGATTTAAATAATGGTAAATTATTTTAGTATTTTAGGAACCGGCTCGGCAGAGCAGGTTGTTTTTTTTTATAAATGTACCTTAGAAGAGGGTAATTTTAATTTTCTGTTAAGCCAAGTAAGTTGAGTGTTCACATTGTATTTTTGTTCTAAAAATAGACCATCGATTTGCAATCTGCAGTTGTATCAATTTTTGTCAATAGACCCGTGTTTGTCAGTTAGGCATCTTCAAGTGTACTGATGAACTTAAACTGTCGGTCAATTCTGTCAATTCATTCAAATATGTTTGTGGTAATTATATAACAATAATCGCCCAATTCAGCGAAATTAAGATATAGTGCCCTTTGCAATAAACAAGCCATATGGGGGTGCCAGTCGAAGTAAAAATGTTGCCGACCACAGGTATATCAATGTGTTATTTTTCGTTTCGACAAAAATACCACTTATGCACTGAGATTGACAGTGAGGTTGCAAATAATTATGCAAGTTTCGCAAATCACCGTACACCACATAATCTATTGAAATGATAATTTGAATAATAAAAAATAAAACATTGCTGTATCTTCAGGCCCCGTATAACGCAGTTCTTCTACAACACAGTTTCGATGTAACATGTTTGATGTATTGTGGCAAATTTTCGTTAGACGCAGTTTCAAAAAAATATTACACTTATGATGTGAACATTTCTCTGGATCAGGCCATCGCAAAACATATTCTATTCGTCATTTTCGACACGTTACTATTTGTTTTAGCTTTTTAAAAAAATATATAATGATCAGGGCCGGCGCCACCATATAGGCAAAATAGGCAACCGCCTAGGGTGCAAACCATTAGGGGGCGCATAAATTGAGTATTAAAACTATTTTTATATATGTACTCTAATAATAATAAATAATACTACGTTTTATTTTATTTTGATGTTTGTATTTATTCGTTGTAATTATGTATCGTAGTCTATACTCTATATGATTTGAAAAAATGAGGATGAGCGACTGAGCAAAACAAATCATGTAGAAAAAATCTGTTGAAATACCTCTATTATAAGACCACATGTTCCACATTGGGAGCTGACATAGATATGTAAAAAATATTTCTAATAATCGAGAATTGGTTTTTTTTTCATTATTTCGAAAAAATAGGACGTAAAAAGTGCGCGCGCCAATAGCCGTTGCTTAGGGTGCTAAATAGCTTCGCGCCGGAACTGATAATGATTCTACATTGGAAATAAATTTAAATTCAAGAAGGAATTACAAAATAGAAGTTCTCCGGTGGTAAAAACGATTAGATCTTTTTAAAAAATAAGATTATAAGAAGTGAAACTGGTATATATACTGATATATTTATTTAGTATATTTTATTACGTAAGTACTTCTATTTGTATTTTCTGTATTATGTATTGATGAAAATGAAGGATATAATTATGTTCCGATTGTTTTTGGAATGCAATCACCAGGGGTGGGCTGGAGGGGGCTCGCGCGAGCCCCTTGTTAAATATTACTTAGGCCGGCGAGCCCCTTGTTAAGTTAAGATAAACATTTTTCTCAGATATTCGCGTTATATAATCTATAAATATGCAATATATTTAGATTAAGAAAGTTGTAAAGTACATTTTCAGCTATTGATATTGAATAAATTACAATATACTGTATACTGTTAATAATAATTTTAATAATTTTAAATATATGTGTTCAAGAATTTTTGGTAAGACTGTATAAATGCAGGGCCACCATTATGCGCATATTTTTTTTTTTTTTGGGACGCAAAAAAATATATATCGATACTAATACTAATATCTCGTGAGTGACTCTTAAAAAAAAAAAAAAAACATTTTTTAACCTATTGAATACTTTTAGAACGTTAAAAATGTTTTTTTTTTAAAACAAAATCATTCGACATCGACTCTAGGAGAAAAGACATCATAAAATATCCACGACACATGATAAAAAAAGTAATACTATCTCTGTCAGGAATTATGACCGAAACATTGGTGAGTTCTAGAAGCTTTTGACACTGGCTTTGGCAGAGGCTGACAATTTTTTTTTTACCATAAACTAGTATAAATATATTTATACGCTGTCCCCCTATTTATCATGTCCAGGTGGTGCCATTTCAAAGGTTCAGAAATGCAATATGGCGCACTAAGTTACACAACATCATTAACAATATTTATATTAAAAGACAAACAAATATGCTTGCAGCGTGTCTGATTAGTAAACGCCAAAGTCAAATAGAGCTAAAAAATATTTAATTATGGAGCATAACAGCCATTATCTATTTAAAAATAAGAAACGAATTTGAGACCACGAAAAATATATCCGTCCGGGTAGGAATAGCAACTAGCAACAATAGAAACCCTATGTTCGCTAATGTCAACATAGCTATGTCGAATTTAACAATGAATTTATATTATAAGATAATTTATAAGTAGGTATACCGACCTTTCACCACTATTATCGTACAAAGTATTTATCAAAGTGGATATAGTTAATTATACGTACCGCAATAAATAAAATACTGCGTTGCTACATACATTTTGGATTCAAATAATTATATTAGAGCGAAAAGTGGGCAGCAAAAATCGGTCAAGCTACATGATCATATCTATATTTTATGCCTACAATAATATAACACAGCATAAGTTAGGCAACATTTTCCCAACGAGCTATTTAATCTTAGGGGTGATATTTCTTAAGAAATAAGGTTTGGGGCTACGTGTTATCTTATCCATACGGTTCAACTTATTTTACTTCAAATTATACAAACATCCAAACTACCGAACGTGTAACTAAGTATTATGTAACGTACATTTGTGGTTATTTGATGCGACGGTTATAAACACCGAGAATACGTTGAATTTTGCATTGTGTTATTGCTTAGCGCCTTTTTTTTCATATCATACAGATCCCATTATCTGCCATTTTTAATGAAATGCATTTTAATGGATAATTCGTAATTTGTATAACTTATTGTTACCAACTGGCATGTTCCTTGTTAAAATAATGATCATATTATTAAGATGATAATATTTATTATACTGCTTTGGGATTGTTTTGGCTTATTGATAACCTACTGATAGATATTGTCGGTAAGTAGCAAAACTCCCAAGTTTTGTTTACGCCGAACGGCGGTTGCCAGAAGGCGCTTACGTCATTTCGACTTTGTCACAAAACGAATAGAATCGTTCAGAATGATTTCTAAAGAGAAATTTTCGCTACAGGCATTGTGGTAAATTTAAAACTTTTAAGAAACTACAAATCGATTCAAAGTAAATAATTGGGTACAGATATAACTTGTATATTTCAACATTATGAAATAAATTAATTGAAGATACTCATTTATGTCGTCACCGTTAGCCGCCATTGTATTCATTGTGGGCTTGGACATTTTCTTAGTTTTCCCCAACTCAACATGACGCTTATCCGTTATGTAGGTTGTTGGTGCATGCGTCGCATACGGCGCGTCACCGGAAATACATACTATATCCGGTCAGATTTACTTGTAAAAGAACGATGCAACCTGTTATAATATCATTATCAAAAATTATGTTAATTATTTGCGATAATTTCGCCTTTATTACTATGCTGGATAAGATATAGTAGAATATTCAAATCAAAAGTCAAGTGAAAGCAAACATCCTACGCTATTGCAAAATAAGTTGCCATTATACAAATATTAAAGTGGAAAGAAACTTTCAAACAGTAAAATTATATATTACAACACTATGTATACGTACTCAGTCGAAACAAGGTCTCAAAAATAAAATGTAGCAGGGCTTCAATATAATAAAACGATCAATGAAAATGTATGCAGTTTGGCCAAAATTCATAAAAATAATAAGTATTGGTTGCAAATTGTATAATAATTTTAATTGTTTTTTTTTATGTTGGTAGGTTCTTAAAAACGTCATTTCCTGAATTTAATATTTTGAAAACAGCAGGCAAATATATTGTAACCAACCGGTTTTTCTACAAATATGCAGAATGCATAATATTGTGTTAATTAGTATGATATGGTCCGATGAGTAAAAAATCAAATATAATTAAGAATACCCAGGTACAGTGGCGGATCCAGATATTGTCCCAGGAGGGGGCCATTCACTTTGAAAATAAACATACATTCATAAATAGTACATTAAAGATTAGATGATTTTAAAATAATATATCTATTTAAAAATAGTTAATACATAATTAAGTATTATTCTATAAAACATAGTAAACTAAACAATTAATGAGCCCATTTCACAATAAAGTTGTAATAAATTATAAAAATGGAAACTATATTCTCCTCAGGGGGGGCATGGCCCCCATGGCCTCCCCCCTGTATCCACCAATGCCCAGGTGGCTATGTTTGAAAACAAGTTTTTTAAAATCTAGTTGTATTGAGAATTGTTTTTTCTTGAGAAAGATATTTTCATACGTTCCATAGATTTTTCCTGAACTGTCGCAATTTTGTCAAAAAAGGTCATATGTTTTCATGCAGTACTTAATACAAAAATAATAATAATACAATAATGCACGTTTAATTTTAAAATCAATTTTTTTATATGATACTAGGTACATGCATACTTTTACAAAATAATTGTATACTTTTAAAAAACAATGTCATAATAAACCTTATTTTTTATTCTGTCAAATTAATGATTGACATTATCGAAGAATTTGTCAAATGTTTTTGGGGTTACCCGCTCGTAATGTGAGTTAACGTTGATGTGTAAGGCGGTCGTACAGTAGTGAACAAGTGAGGTGTCATATTGTAAAGTGGTCTTAACCTGAGGTACACCTGTATATAAAAGGATTTTTAATAGCAATCTATCATAGAGACAGGTGGCAAAAGTAGCTCTTTTAGATTGTGATAAGTTAATACCTATTATTATAATAGGGTAAAATATCAAGGTATTTCAGTTCTACAGTTTTTTAAAAAGTTAAAGGTTTAAAGCTATTTCGGCTTACGCCATCGTCAGAACTATCTAGATAGTTCTGATGATGGCGTAAGCCGAAATAGCTTTAAACCTTTAACTTTTTAAAAAACTGTAGAACTGAAATACCTTGATATTTTACCCTATTAAAATGGAGTTCTACCAAGTAAATGCCAAATCAATAAATAAACCTATTATTATACTTCAATATTCCTATTGGTATTAACAGGAAATCTAAAAATTGTAAGGTTTGCTCCTGCTTATAGGCTTTTTTTAAAATGTTTTATGTTTTTATTTTGTATTAGTAAAGTTATGTATGTGTAGTAAGTAAATTGTAGCTACTTTTATTAAGACTGAATTTAATAACAAATCTCTCAAGAACTACAACTTAGAGAACGATAAAGTAGCAAGAATCTTACAATAATGAGATGTACCATAAGGGAAATTTACACTTGCCTAATCTGTAGCCAAATGTTCAACTGCTCTTCGGTTGTGGTATTTCCGGGCTCGAATCTAAATATGGACATTCATAAATTGGTTTTTTCGATTGATTTATTTATTTGTGTACAAAGAAAGGGGTGTCTACGATGTGATAATTCTCTTCCTCGTATCTCAACCTTATAATGGGGAATAGCAGGAGCGATAGTCCTGTCCCAGTAACATCCTTCTATATTTACTTTCTCCAAAAGAAAAGAGGTTGCGCAGTGAAATAACAAGCAATTCTGTTCCATAAGAACAACTGTCCAATCGTATGAGGATTTATTCATTTTTGTTTGATTTGATTACTGTAACAGAGTATTGGTGGATAGTGCAAACAATTGTGTGAAACTTTCTTAATAAAAATATATAAATTCATATATTAACTAAGTCATTATGTCCCTATATGCGATCTAAGGTACATATATACAAAGCCTAAAGAAGTAAATTCAGGTAATTTTCGATTATTGAATAAAAAAAGTCAACAGAAAGTAACGCTAAAAAAGAAAGTTTGCACTTAAATTTATTTTTAAAAATGAAGTACTTGTGAAATTATTTACAAAAATAGTCCAAAATGAGTTTTAAAGTATTCTTTAATTTTCTTTTTCTTATTTATCAGGTCATACTATGAAAAATATAACAAGCTCTGCTTTGAAGGGATCATTTTATTCACTTTTACTTTATCTTCAGGTAAATTGTTGACCACAAGGTCAACAATTTACTTAATTAGTGTGGTAAATATTTTTATGTGGTCCCGTATACAAACCTTTAACGAAGTAGCAAAACCTAAGTGCAGTGGATGTATAGTTAATGTAGAAAGTAATTATTTTTGTGGGACGTGAAGAATAGTATGATTTGAAAATTGATGAATTTTTGAATTTTTAAGAAAAATTATGCATATCCCTTGTTTTACTCGGTAGAAAGGTTCCACGGAACATTGTGATAGACAAGGACAAAATGGATGATTGATTCCTGAAATTATAAATCTGAATAAATTAACATGTAAAACTAATCATGGATCCAGGGCTGACACTTCTTGTTATGTATATCTCATTTTTTAATACGATTCGCAAAAGATGATATTTCTCCTATGTAATCCTGAATTTAAATTTTAGTGTGTGCTGTAAATATACTTTTTTTTATTGTTTTTTTTTTAAATCTCATTGCAGACATTGTAATTATGAAAAAAATTAGTAGATTCAGAAGAAAATGAAATACATTGTAAAATAATTAGAGGAAATCCATATGAACGTCCTTTCAATAATGCAGTAAAAGAGAAAAATCTGCAGCATTACGGATACTTCTCAAAGAGCAAGTCAGGACACACTGAAGCAATATTCCCGCTAAGGCACGGGTTCCCAATCTGGGGGTCACGAAGAGTTTTCTGGGGGGTCGCCAACTTTTTTCGATTTTGGATTTTAACAAAAGTAGTTTCGGAGACGATCTGGGGAAAAAGTACAGCAAATCGAGGATTTCAAATTCCTCGGGGGGGTCGCCTAGTCACATGGCTTTTATAAAAAGGGGTCGCCACTCGAAAAAAGTTGGGAACCTATGCGCTAAGGTGTGCGCGCGTGCACATCTCCCAAAATGTGCTCGCACACATTTTTATATCCCTGCACAAGGCTGCACGCAGAAATATTGTAAAAATATGTTTGTTTCACCAAATTTTTATATTTGCGCACATTTTTTATTTTGCTGAAAATTTACTACTCACACACAATAGAAAAATTAGAGGGAATGTTGCACTGAAGGTGCCTTAGGAAGGGGTTTTACATGTGGACTAAGTTCAATAACTATGGATATGCTATTTACTCCTATGATCCAATTGCGCTATGCGTATGCAACCAAATGCATTTGATTTGGAATATTCTTAAGAAAAATGTTGAACGGGTAGAATTGAAATAGTATCTCACTAATAAAGTCTTTAAAATTTTCGTTCTTTAATAGAGACAATTGTCGAACCGACAATGCAGATATATTTATTTTTAGAAAAGCACCCATCAATATTTTGGGTAGGAATAAAGCAGCACAATGCCTAATTCAGTATAGAAGAAGGTGACTTGGAGTCCACTGGTATATTTTTCTCATTTCAACCAAAAATCATCCATGTCAGTTTCTTGCTTTTGTTATAATATGCTGTTAAAATAAAGGATTAAATGCCATTTATTTAATTTGCTTTTTCATCTTAGGTTTTTATAAAATAATATTAAAAAGATATTTTTCTGGACTTTCTTTTGCAGGTGTTAAGTAACAATATGGTAATTTATAATAAGCATTATTGTACACATCAAAATAAATATTTTAAATAAATGGTTTGGTCCAATTCATGAAATTTGTCATTTGTTGAGTGTTACACACGAGTAGTGTGGCAATACTTCACAATGAGTATGAGGCTTGACTTCAATGTAGATATTATAGAATAGCATACATTGAAGTTTCGATCTCTGCCTTTCTTTTGTTCTATTTTTATTAAAGTGGAAATATTCGAGCAGCATTTAGCGGTTGCTGCCGACAGACGTATTATGTATTTGAATAGAACAATATATTCTCAAATACTTCATAAATCTTACACCATAAAGATATAATGCAGACCAACATTATGCATATGTAAACCTCACTGTCGATAGAAACTGGACGTACTAAATCTTTGTCTAGATGTTTTTACATTAAATGTACATCTGCGTTATATATTTGTTTTGAAATATTCTTTAATCTTTGTAGGTATACAAAATTAAAATGTGTCTAATACCGATATACCAGTAATAAAAAGGTAACTTATTTACAGTGGTGTGCTGCTAAAATTGTATCAACCGGCTCGCACCTTTGTGAGTTGTTTTTCAAGAATTTTCGAGCCCAAAATCTCAAGAATATACCGATTTACCCAAATTACTGGCGTGGGAGCTTTTTTTCTTTCTTTAGCTTTCAAAAATTTTCGGATCCAAAATCACAGGAATTTACGGATATACTAATATAGTGTTATGGGTCTTATTCATCTATCATCTGCTGTCATCGACTTCTGAGACATGATTTAAGGAATGGTAAATTATTTTAGTATTTTAAGAACCGGCGCTTCGAACCAAAATTATTTTAGGAACCAGCTCGGCAAAGCCGGTGCGAGCCCATAGCAGCACACCACTGCTTATATATTATAAACTTACCGCTTCACTAGAAATTGAACTTTTTGGACCACAGCAATCTCACTATTGGGTATCGTTTGATAATAATGCATAACCGTGAAAGTGTAAGTAGCTAGGTGTTCAGTCATATGACATGGAATCACCTGCGAAAGTTGTTTGTTAACCAGTTTCATAACCTCTATTTTTACAGAGCGTATAGACAGAAAGACACTAGACATAGACAGAGGCTAAGAGAGGACACTACCCCAATTGCAGCCGTGCACATCATATTTGGTGTGACTAGTTTGTTTACCTACAGTGCTACACTATTGTATGTATTTCAAATGAATGCACGAAAATTATTAAACAGTAAAATACAAATAAACAAACTTTTGAAAAAAACATGCAACGATAGTAACAAAAGACATGTGATCATTATCAAAAATAATGCCTCGGATGTCTGTAAATCTATATCTATCGTGAAAACAGCAAAAGAGCTAATTAATTCATTCTATTTTCAAGGATCGTTCATGGCAGGAAGGAATAAGACATCGGATGTCCTTGTCAATCGGTACAAAATCAGAAATCAGTGTATGACAACGTTCACTAGGCAATTCAAACCTGTAATTGCAAAATACATAATGTCACCTCTGAATATTTCAATAATATAACTAATTGTAAGGTATTTTACATATTTATATTTTGGATATTTTTAGTTTACATTCAATCTCTAGAAAGTCATCTACTGCAGTGCTCCACAACTGGTGTGCCGCGAGGCGATGCTGGGTGTGCCACAGTGCGTATCTCTAATAAACAAAAAAAAACAAATATTATAGTTTGGTCGATACTACAAAATATTTGTTAGTATAAGTTTAACCGCTAAATGTTAATAGGCGATGCTGAAAATTCAACTGAAGTGGGACTTTTTTCTACTTTGGTTCAGCCTTTTGACTGATTCTTTTTTTTGTAAATAAATCTGAATAATCTGAAACTTTTCTTTTAATATGAGCTCCATTAGGAGTACATGTGCTTTACATTGGTAGTGGACATGGTAATAAAATATCCATATGGTTCTTTTATGGTATGTCTCATATATAAACACAAACTAATGTAATTTCAGTATATTATGCATATTTTTACTTGTGGTGTGCCGCGAATTTTTGAAGAACAAGTTGATGTGCCGTGGAAGATAAAAGGTTGCGGAGCACTGATCTACTGCATTGGCCAGATGTGAAATATATTGCCTGTGGCAATCGCTTGCTTTACGAAACTACCGAGCAGTGTGCCTCTGTCTCTTTAGCCTTCAAAATTGTCACATCGTCTTGATCAACTAATGTACTCCTTGTTCAATTGGGAGAATGCAGTATTTCATTTCCTGCCGAAAATAATATCAATATACGTAACCAAGGCTTTTTTTACCCTGTTCTGGCACCTTTTTTTCTCGAAATTTTAATAAATGCTTAATTTTATTTTTTCTATTTTAAAATATGTATATTTTGTTTTATTTTCTATGCATTATATGAAAAGCTGTCTTTGTTTCTGTTTAATTCTATCAAAATGATATTCGAATATATAATAAATAATATACCTTCTTAGAATATGCTCGAAAAAAGTGCGTTCCGGCACCTTTTTTTTTCAAAAAAAAGCACTGTGCGTAACAAAACTTTTATTTCAACCAGGCAAATGGCTTCATATATGCAAAAATAACATTGATTTCCATTAACAATGAATATATATAATCATTATTTATAAAGCAGTTGAAGAATTCAAATAAAACAAATATAAAAATATTTAATTCATCTATTTAGAACAATGTCACATGTATTGTTTGGCATTAATATGGTATTGCAAAATACATTTATAAAAAAATTGCGGGATTGAAAAATCAATGATGTTAAATATGTAAGACTGAACATTGTTTGAAATCAGAAGTCCAAGATGATCGGAATTCATATTTTGATGTAATTTCTTACAGCCGATGGCGTTGAGCAAACAAAAAAAGAATTGTATCTGACTTAATTTTATATAGTTATCTTTTGCCGTTGTAAAAGAAAACATAAAAAGAAAGCCAAAGTATTAAATTTTGCTGTATATCATTTTTTTCAGTTACAAATTGTACACATGTTAATGTTTGCTTGCGACAGTCGTCCTAGATCCATATGCACATTGAGTAAGTCAGTAGCACTTCTCGAGTGACTGAGATATAAAATTTCACTCGATATTCGAGATTATTTTTTCATTACTGAATGCGCACAGCTCGTACGTTTGACTTCACTTATAATATCTATTTACATTACGTTATCGTTACGCTATATACACAAACACACACACACGGTAAAGTGTATATTATAAGGCACCGTTATCACAGAACATCTGAGGGTGTTCCTTCAATTATTGTCTACCGTAGGGTTGCACGGGAAGGTCTTCGGCTCCCGTGAAATGCTGGTTGAGGGCGTTGGTTGTGAGCCGAGACAGACTGTCGGTCATGTTCTCCTGCTCGACATTCATCCGATTGAGGCTGTCGGCCCTCTGCGGCATCTGATACGAGTTGGACAGGGTTCCTTCCAGCAGCGTCGAAAGGGATACGTCGTTCGTGGACAGCTGGGTGAGCTGATGGCTGTCCATATCCAGAAGGCTGCTGAGGGTGGTGTGGTCGGGAGGGGGCCCGGGCATGCCTACAGAAGGAGCGATAGGCGGAACCATGGCGGGCAGAGGCCAGCAGCTTCCGCCTGCGTAATCCAAAGGAGGCGACGGAGTCGCATGGTGCTGCGGCGACGGACTGTCTTCCATCGTTCTATACATCCCTCCGAACTGGGGAAGCGCAACTCCTCCGTACGGCGATGGGGTCTGATCTGTGGAAACAGTTTGAGCATATTCATTCTGTCCTGTTGTGTTATATTATATTTCAATTTTTTTTTTTAGTATTTCTTCCAAAATTACCAGTCTTCTGATATTATTTATTCAGGCGAGAAAAATGACAATTAATATATAAGTCATATTGCTTGACAATGTGACCATAATTTTGGCATTCCAGTGTCCGTATACAAGACTAAAGCTTCCTCATAGCAGGCTTCGTCCTTTTTTATAATTTAAAATATTTAAAAAAACTTTAAAAGAGGAACAAGTACTATAATATCACGAGTTATTTCATTACCACCCGAAAGTTTCAATCGATAATTCATATTTCGATCATTAAATTCCTAAAATTATGATTCACAATTTATTTGATTATTGACCTCTCGGCTCCATTTTGATCGATTGTTCTGGTGACATCTCAAAAAATTGCTGATATAAAGGCATGTGTCCGTGCGGTTGCAGTTGAGCCAAAGGATCCATGCCTGAAATTTTATCAAAATCAATAAAAGATATTTATGCACAACTATTATGTTAATCGTAAGCCGAGGGAAATAAAATATTCGATAAATAGTGCTCTACTGATAAACCAATTGATGCAGTCAACGTTTCATAAGTGACAAATTTTATAATTTTACAGGAGCTTTTCCTGTTTCAAAATATACTAAATGTTTACAGTTCAAAAAGCTAAATGATCTGGCTTGGCCAAATATCATTAAAAGAAATAGGCGATCATAACTGCGTGAAAAGGTTTAAAAAATAACAAAAATGCACACACAACAAAAAAAACTACAAATAAAAAAGTTATTATGAACTGGAAATAAAACTTTTATGAAATAATTCTACTAAAAGCAGGTATATTGATTTTGTACATGCAGCTATTGTAACATTGACACTATCAGATTTTTTGCATCGCAAAAGAATTGTATTGTTAATAATTCACATGTGTTATGTAATTTTGTTAATGCTTTTTTTTTCGGGGTGTTAAAGAGAAATTGAATTGATAATTTTAGTTTATACAAAATAAAATAAAACCGCTGATAATAGATAGCAGTATGTGGAATTGTAATCGAGAAGAGAAACTTACTTCTTTGATAGAATCATTGCATAAAAGTTTTTTTTGTCATATCTACACACACAATATTATTTTAGCAAAAATAAGACCTCACATTACGAAAAAAATTAGCTAAAGCAAATAAAATAGAACAAACATGTTTTTCTAGTTATCAACTGTTTCATCAAGCCGTCATGCTAATCTAAAAGAATACAACAACTCTGGACATGCTAAGTATTTTAAATAGCGTATTCATACCTTTTAAAAATAAATTTCCCCGTATCTCGTTAAAGATATTATTCTGAAAACGTTCCAGGTCGAAGAAAAGATCTTTTGAAATTTATTAATATATTTATTTTCACTCAAGCAATATTTTCTTAAGTTAATTGAATAAAAATGCTTCAGTTTCATATTTTACAACAGCAGTTTTAACAGGCAGTTCGATAGACTTTCAAATTTTACACTCAAACAATTTTCTCCTAAGAATATTATAAAAAAAACATTTGACTAGGTTCTTACTCGACTAGATTAATAATTAATACACTTTATAAGCTATTTATTATCAGTATAAAATTTATAAAAATACTGCGAGCACCTCAGAGCGTTGAACATAGTATTAATAAATAATTCATCGATTCTCAACTATTTCACAATAAATGACATAATGGCCTTCCGTCTCATAGCCGGCAGTAGAGTGCCACTTCATCCGGTCGAAACTCCAATAAGAGAGTTGATAAAAATATGTAAAGATGACTTATTTAAACTGATATGAATCAAGAGAGCAGGCTGTCGGTATTGCAAAGCACCGGTCGATGATGCAACACTCTACTGCGACTATTATACTTAATCAAATAATTTTATTGCACTATTTTATGAGCGTTAACAAAATACGCGATTATGTTTCGGAGCTTGCAGTGAGCTGCCGGCAAGGCGATACAAAATTTACAGAATACTCGATGATATGTAAGTCCAAAACGTTAACATTATAAGTGCAGTCAATAATATAGGGTGTTTTCATAATAAAATATCCACAGTAGACATATAAATTAAATAACTATTTCATAAAAATGAAATAATATTGATTTAACATGACTGTACTATTATTACATAATATATTTGTTTTATAAGAATTCTCCTAAGAACCTTGCAGGATAAATATATTCTATTTTCATAAATAAATACAGCAACGTACACCTCGACGGCAAGAGAGTCGACCAGGAAAATTGTAACTGTATCTTTTTAGGAAACTTACTGGCGATATCTTGCGCGGGCGGTTGCAAATTTCTAAGATGAATGTCAGGTTCCCCGGAATACTTCTGCCTTTTTCGTTTCAATACTACAGGGTCTAAAACATAACATTGACAATAAATGAATGTATTGACATAAACAAAACAAAAGATGGAAAATCAAAGACAAGAACAATATTTCATTTTGCTGAAAGTTCCTCAGTTCTTTGACTCTTGATATGATGGGGCGGTGAGCGGAAACTTTCCACCCTCCACGGGCGAATAGTAACAGCTGAGTTCGTCAAATTCGGAGACGGTGGCGTGCGGGGCGAGGGCCATATAGAGGGCATAATGCTCCGCTTCGGTCAGATCCAGGTTGTCCTGGATCTTTCGGAGAGCGGACGCGTCGATGGCGAGAACGTTTTCCGCCACCAGGATGGTGCCGTCGCCGGTGGGGGGCATCGGGCCGGAGGGACCGTTGCCCAGTGAGACCGAGTCGCGGTTTCCGTTTCCGTCCCCGTGCAGAGAGATGTGGGTTATGCTGTCCGTGTACCGCAGAGAGGTGCCCAGAGAGAGGTTCCCTGAGGAGCCTTTGAGCGAGGTGTGAGAAACGTCATGTCGGTACTTGGACGGTCGCTGTCCTGAAACGGTGCTCGAGCTGCGACCGACGGGTTTGCCCGGTTTACCATCAGAGGCGCGTCGCGACGGAGACCCCTCCTTGCCTTTACGATTGAAAATGCGCGATAGGAAAGACTTTTTCTTGGCGGGGGCCGCGGGCAAGTCTTCCGGCAGACAGCCCGCCGAACGAGTCACGGACGGCCGAGAGACCATCTGCTGGGAGTGGGTGTGCAGAACTTGCTCAGCTGTATCCGCAGTCAGAGTGTTGGAACGCGGACGTACGCTCTCCACAGATGGGGCTTTGCGGATCCTCTTGGGAGGGAGGGGAGGGAGCTTCTCTTCTGGGTCACGCTTGAGCGGGGCCAGTTCAACGATAGGCCCTGTGTGGGTCACAATGTCTTCGTATGACATCTCAGGTTCAATTATAGCGACGGGGTTTCGATAAGCCATCTGCAAACTGCTGTAAGTATTTTTGTCATCGAAATCGTCAATTTCCATGCTCGTCTCCTTGGGTCGGCCTCCGATGGTGGCCATGTTACCGAGCCGAGTTTGATTTTCAGAATATATTTCATCGAGTTCGGCGACTTGATCGAGAAGCTCATTGAGATTTTTATCACGATCGCCAGATGAATCGACGTCGGCGGGAGGCGCGGACAGCGAAAGAGAATTTTCAATTTTTAAGTTATCGTCGGGGGAGGTGAGGTCGACGGCGGCCTCGGGGGTAGAGTTAGAGTAAGATTCGGAAACGGAAACCGCAGACAGAGAGCGCTCATCACTGTTGTTGTTGCCGTCGGTCGGCCGAGACGCATTCTGTCGCATTTTGGCTTTGCGATCAGAGTCTTCAGCTAAGATTTGATTGATGAGGCTGTAATCTGTCTTGCGACGGCGAGAGAGCAGCCCTGTCCTACCTGAATCCAACGGCAGCAGCTCGAACGGCAGCGGGTCGCTGGTGGCTCCGTCTGTAGGCCTTCGAAGTTGAATGTTTACCTGAAAGACATGATCTGTTAATACAGTGAATTGTAAGATTTCGATTTCATTCAGTGATAGAGTGTATCTTCAAACCTTGACTGGCTGTTCGACATCCAGGGTCCTGTAGCGAGGTGTCCGAAAAGCGATGGCGACTTGCTTGTGTACATTGGCGTGTTGAAAATCTCCATATCCTTCCCAGACAGTTTTACCATCTACTTCTTCATAGAATTTTATTGTTATATCTTCTTTGGCAACCTTGAAATATTGAATGATTTGATTTACAACTTGGTAATTTTACTCTTCTATTAGTATATGAGTTGGTCATGAGTGCTGCCATCTCTAGAAAACAAACTGATTTTACTCATAGAAATTTACAACGGGAAAGTTTCATATACTTATGCAAAGTTTCTACTAGAAAAATAATGATTACTTGAATTTTAGATATTACAGTGGAACCTCGATTCTACGTTTTTCAAGGGACCGTTATAAATGAACGAATAATGCGGGAAACCGATAATACAGGAAATCTTCAAATAATACCAAAAAAAATTTTAATTTTCAAAAAACTTATTTATTTACGTAACTAATTGCAATGTAAAACTATTTGGGTGAAAAAAAAAATATTGTCCAAAACAGTCAATCGGGATAATAATTGGGACGGGATGATAATCTTTAGATGATAAATCGAGGAAGTCAGTAAATCGGGGAATGATACACGTGGAATTATTAAATATTATGACGAGGTCTTGGTCGAGTAAAAAATAAACGATCCATGCAAAAAAAACGAAGATAGCGAGAGCGGTAGATCGAGGTTCCACTGAAAAAAAAAACGCGAAACGAAATGCGAGACAAAACTATTTATGTAAAATATTCAACGAAAACGGTCAACCGGGATAATATTCGTGACGGGACCAAAATATTTAAACGATAGATCGAGGAAAACGGTAAATCGGGGAACGATTAATGCGGGATTCTATTACATTATTCTTATGGTGTTTGGCCGGGACTATGAAAAATAAACGATCCATGAGGGAAAACGAGCAATGCGAGAACGGTAGATCGGGGTTCCACTGTATTAGAAACATGAATTAAAGATTGTTTTTACAAGCTAAATCCATTAAACTGTCGGGCAATGATCTTTAACTGTCATGATATGGCAAGTGTGTGTGGGAACTATTGCATTGCAAGGATATTTCTCTAAGCTAATAAGAAAACAATGCAAACGTCAATATTTATCTCTGAAAACAAAAGATAAAATTGTGATACTATTACCTTTTCACAGAGTAAAATTACTTCTCGTCCACCTGCAACTGGAGCTGAACAATGACTCATTTTACAGATGACAAGTTCGCTCATGGCTTTCTTGTCGTAAATTGTGTCCGAAACGATCGGCGTCAAAGGAAGAGTGAAGCGACCCTTTTCTGGGCCTTCGAGAAAAACTTGAAAACAAAGTCTGACTGCATTTAAATCTATACTAGTAGGTTGGTTGCGATGTCCGTAGCCGGCTGAAAAAACATCAGTAGATTAAGTAAAATCAGACTTTTTGATTATTTCCATATTTTTTATTTGGGTAAATTTCTATTATGGAAAGAATCTTACTCATTACTGAGTAAAATTATTGATTTTTTTTTAAAATCTTTTTTCTAAAATAATATTTAAATCTGAGCCTCACGGAACTGTATGCTAGTTTCATGATATAAGGCAGTAATTTAGTTAATTATGCACATCTGCAAATTCATTTTTGGTTATATGTAATTAATTTTCCGTGTTTCATTTCCTTTCTTAGAGGGATAATTATTTAATAAATGAAGACTGTATGAATTCAAGTTTGATATGCATTCGGAATGTTTAAATGCTCTTCGTCACGCAGACTCGACTCATATGGAAAAAGCAGTAAAAACATGTAGATGGAGTTCCTGTGTCCGCCAGAAATGATTATACCATGCAACGTTTTAAGCATGTAATAAAAAATCATTCAGATATGAGCAATTTTATTAAATGCTAAAACAAATAAAATCACCGCCCAATGATTAGAAACAAATGTTTGTTTAAAACCGTGTGTTAAAAGTGTGCAGTGCTCGAGTACTAAATTAATGAAATTTTAATAAACCGGTATCGATAAGTTAGAATAAAATATTGAGTGACCTAAAATAAGTAAGAAAGTAATGTTTTTAAAGGGTGCTCACTCTTATAAGGATCGACTCGAATTTCCTCTCGAACACGCAGGGCATCTTCGATATCTTTTTTCTTTACACATTGAATTCCTAGGTTGCTAAATGACACACACATACTGTCAGAATTGATTTCTACGGTACAGACGCCTTTTTTGCAACCATCTTTTCCAACTAAGTTATGCGGGTGTGGCCTGGAAAAAAACACATTGTACAGACAAATAAATACATTTTCAAGCTCTAGAACTCTATGCCGCATGATGAAAATTACGAAGTAATGAATTTCTCATCAATAAATTAAATATTACTGTTTTTTTTAACCATTCGCACGCCAACAACGCGCCGAGATGTTTTCTCGTAGAAAATAAATATTTTTTAGACTAGCAAAAACTATTTTGCTAGCGACATCTATTCATAAACCCAATAATGAGTAAACATTTATAATTAACTTAATTTATCCATATTATTTTTAGATAATTCAACAGATTTTGCAAGGCTACCTAACAATCTTTGTATATGGCATAAGCGGATCATGAATGAAATTATTTTTTACAATACCTTGTAAATAATTGAAACTATAATTTATAGGTAAATTTTATAAACAGATTTTGGGTTATCAAATGGATCAATATATTATAATTTTCAAAATCTACGGGGCGGGGCGGGTATGTATTTTTCAATATAAATTGAATCCTCATTATTTATATAACTGAAAACAAATTCTAAATCTAAATCATTCAATTCATGGTGTAAAAGTATAGCTCGTGTTTGCCAAATAAGCCCAGAAAATACAACCTTGAGGGCCGCGAGTGATTTCAGTAAAATGGATTAAATAATAACAAAGAAATTTTACTTGTTTTAAATTATCAAAATGAAGCTTTCTTATGATAATACTGAATCAAATATCAAACCTTACATTAAATTAATGGCGTTAGCAGAAGTAAGAATTAACATTCTGTCTAACAGCGTACATAAAAGATCTCTAAATTTAGCTTTAACATAATAATTTCTCAAGCTCCTCAATGGGTAAAAGTTGAAGTCTAGGTTTATCAATGTGTATGTGGGTTAGCTGGATCTATTTTAATACAAATTAAAAATAGACATTGCAGTTAAGTCAGATTCGTTCTATAAAGATATTATGTTAGTATTGATCATCAGGAGATTTTCATTTATAATAAAAGAAATATTTTAACTAGATGCAGTAGATATTACATTTCCAGAACACTTTTGAAATTACATGCTTCAACTGTAATGTATCTGTGTGTGAAAGAAAAAGGGCGCTATGTTTTAAAAATAAAAACTTCAGTGTAATTTATGTAGAATTATCATCTGACCTTCAATAAATTATCAATTTATTAATTTTAATGTACATGCTAGAAAAAATTGAAAGAGTCTACAATTAGTTGTCATTGGAAAACACAACTCCAAATATATGATATTATCTGATAGTATCATAAATACCATATTGATTTACAAAATGATTTACTTGAATATTGGTTGGTACCTGTAAGGCTTGTCTTTGGTGACGCAAGAAACGACGACCACAGCCCTTCCTTTGTATCCAACAATTTCAATGGTAGGATAAGTTTTGTTTTCGGGCGTGCTGTGAACTCCAGGGATTGACCCGGCTGATCTTCCTTCGCACTCATATCGAAATCTAAAAATAAAATAAATATTATTGTAAAAGTGTTAAAGATCAGTTATTATAAGTTGGCCACCGGAAGGAGCCAGAACTAAAATAGCTGTCAAGCATAAACTCACTAGTGTCATGCAAATTGTTTTTATTAGTAATATTGTGGAAATAAATATAAAAGGCCATGTCGTGTGTTTTGAAAATAATTGGTGAGAGTATACGGTAGGTTATTCCAAAAGTCTGGAAAGATGGTAAGTTTTAAAATAGAATTCATAGTTCAAATCGATTAAGCTGCGGATCGCATAGCGGCTTTTATAGGTTAAGTAGTATTACAACAATACTCAGTGACACTAGCGCCCTCTCTAAATGGACGAACTGTTATGGACGATCTATTATTCTGATCAATGAAATATAAACTGAGATTTTAATTTGTTGTATCAATGGTCATTGTCAATTTAGGTTGCATAGCTCACAAATTTGAATCCCAGTATGGAGAGTTTTTTTTAATAGATTTATAGATATCTTTTTGAAGCCATGAATATCGTTGATGTATGAAATTCCCTCCCACTATCTATCCTACACTTAAAAAGGGGCGTAATGAGAGTGATTAGCTAACCACACTAGTCTTGTCCGTCAACCTGATAATTCCTACTTTCTTCAAAAATAAGAAGTCAAGCCACAAAGCAGTTCTTGTAGATAAACATCTGTTGAGATAAACTCTAATAGTAGTACATATGCCTCACTTTGAGAGTAGACATGGTAAACAAAAAACAGTAATCTTTGGATTTTTTTTATTGCCAGCATTTTTTCAAGAGTGAATCAACCATTTTAACAAAATCGAGGGTCATGTGAAAAACAACACGCATCATATATTATGAAAAGTTTGAACTGTTTTTCCAATAAAATAGCATTTTTTTATTTTAGTTGACTCGATAATACAGACTGATTTCTCTTTCATTTAGAATTTTAATAACTGATTCTGATAAAAAGGCTTGAAAATCATTCCTTAATATTAATTACGCTAGATAGTGCCACTAACCAAGATAGGGATGGTGTTTATTTAGGTAACATATTGATTTACTGTTTCCGAAGATAATGATATATCCAAGAAAAGGCATATCGTTACAATAAAAAAATAGCTAGTTGTCGTCTGTAGTATAATAGTGATGTCATTTCTTCACGACTTGATATTGTGTGACAGAAAAGATATGAAATTCAAAAAAATCCTAATCGAAATCATATTTAATTACTGAAATATGTTTGAATAAATGGTGGCATAACTGTAATCTTTTTACCTGAGAGCTTTGGACGCGGGTTCCTCTACAATTTGTACGTAAGCATTTCGTCTTCTTTGATGTTGATGCGGTGAAGGTTGTTGAAGAGGGGCGTGTTGAAGCGAGCCTGAACCGGGAATAGCTCCTCCTCCGCTGAACATTTCTCCTCCGCAATTCTGTACGGCCGCTTCGAATGATGGGTCAGTAGTCTGGATGACTTCAACTGGAATCATTTCAACAGGACAATAAGACACCGCACACATTGATGACTTTGAAAATTTATAAAACTCTCCGGACTGGGATTCCAACACGCAAGCTCCATATGAGCCAAGGAAGTCGGCCGCTCGGCTAAAGGCCTTCTATAGAAGAACTAAGGGAAGAAATGCTGTATAATAGGCACTCAATAAGGGAGTATTTATTGGTCCGAAGAGGGTTCAAAATTCCTGTGTTAAGTAAAAATAATTTTCATCAATAAAATTACTAATTTCAAGTACATTTTGTAAATTATTCATCTTGGTAGACTATATTGAATTATTTTAAAACACAAATGATAAAATGTAATATCATCTCGGTTTACTTACTGACATCACTGATATTGATGTTAGATTGTTGACTACCTTCCTCATGATCTATGTCACACGTTGACAAGTCGCCTTCTGCAATGAAGTACCAGAATTTGTATAAAATATCATACATTAAAAATACTGTGCATTTTGTTTTTGACTGACTTTATTCTGAGAGAAAAAATAGATATAAACAGTCTGTAATTCTCAATAGGTGTAAAACAATGGTTTATGAATACATTTGCAATCGCAGTTCAAAAACAAAACATTAAAGGCATTAAAATTATTTATTTTAAATCTTGACTAATAAGCAACACTGTAGCGTTGACCTGTCGCCTTAAGGAAAAAGAACAGCAACAATCATATTTCAAGCAAAAAAGACTTATTTCAACGTTAATATATTTTGATTTACAACTTTGTTTTGCTGGTTTGCTATTTACACTGAAGAAGCAGACTATATTTCAGTGATTGGAATATGACTTTTTGGTAAGCTGTCTTTTTCGTTATGACTGCAGTACACCAGACTCTCTTTTTACACGGTGCTACATTCTTTCTGTGTACTTACTACTCAGTACTATACGCAGAGGTTTATTCTTGTAAACCCAAATTTGGAAATAAATATTACACATACTCTGGATATCTTGAGTCATATCAAATGTAGGTAACGCGTTTGTCTATTGTCTGATAGTTTTGATATCCAGAATTGATTTTTATACAAGGAAACCTATTCACCGTTATTTTATATTTTTTTACACGATGTTGTGTGGAACATATCCATCGTGTAAATAAAGAGTCCAGTGTATTGTGAAAAAACAACAAACAAATACTTACAGTAGTCATTTTCTAAATGTTATCGATTTGTTTAAAATATATTAATAGAAAAAAATAATTGAAATAGGATTTGCAGACATTTAAATTGCCAAGGGACTACTTTTATATAAGCAAATTACTTTGTAAGTATTATCTACATGTTTACAATATTGTTAAAAAATAAAAATACATTTTCAACTAAACTCTGTATAAGTTTTTATTGGTTGAAAAGGTTAAAAATATAAACAGACTTTTATCGAAAAAAGAATTGATTTATTCCACAGAAAAAATGAACATTTCTATTTGGTGAGACATCGAGAGTGGGCAGTTTGTCTTAATCACAATTATTTTGCATTTTTTCAGTATAGAGTATGTATCATCTATTGAGTAAAGATTTTAAAACATACACATGCAGCGGTGGGCTGCCAATACATTAAAAAGGGTCTCGGTGAATCACTATTCGCGGTGTTCTGGGTTTTTTTTTGTATAATTCTTATTAAAACAATTGAATGTTACTTAATAAACTTATATTATGTAACAATATGCGATATAATTAATATCAATAGTTTAAAAATACACTTCCCTATCTTAGATTGCAAGAGGTAAAATTCCAAGATTGATACAGAAATAGGTACTGTTCATTTCACTCTAAATCCATGTTTCAAAGGTTATACTTAAACCGTCGTAGATAACATATATATGTTAGAAATTGCAGTTAGGGACTGATTTAATCTGAGAATATTATTCTCTCTTAATTTAACAAGCGGCTCACGTGAGCCTCTCAGAGCCCCCTCCAGTCCACTCCAAGAATTCCATTATAACAATTATATATTTAATTATAATAAGCCGTGTGGTAACAGAGTGCATTTTTTTATATATTATATTATTTTTCTTATTCTAGTTACAGACGTTTTAATTTTTAATTGTGATCAAATAATATAAATATTTGTACATTATTTCAAACTATGAGATATGATTGAATTTTCACATTAGCTAGAAAAAAAAATCGACATCTTCAGCCTTGACTATAATGTGACAGTGTTTAGTAATTACTTGAATAATTACTTAAACATTTGTTGCTGCGGACTTCTTTAAAATTTTCTTACAAAATACCGGTTTGTGAACGATGATGTATAATACAGGTCATAAACCGGGGACACAATTAGAATTCAGTAATTTCGTCAACTGTCATAAAAGTCTTGAAGTGATCGTAATTTTTTTAGAGATGACTGAGACTTTTTTAAGTTAGTATAATTTTTGTATAATACGGTAAAAAAATTTTGAAATATAAAAAGCTAATAAATACTCCATTATGGTCGGATTCTTGTTCGATGTTAAAATACACGATTTTTTTAATTTAATCATAATTTAAGAATTATTTGAAGCACACCCATTTTCAATTTTATACTAAATAACATCACCAGTATGTTTACTGATAATGCAATCGTGAACTCGGATAACCCATAATGCCATGACAATTTTTTGAAGGTGAATCTGTATGTTTGTTGTAACTGAAGAAAGTAAATATTTATTTTAAAATAATAACTATTAAAAGTTTCCTCGATTATTTAACACATTCACTATTCATTAAATTATGGCAACATCGATGCTGCACTAGGAAATTATGATACTCACTGACACACCCAAAACGACCTAACCTTAACCTAACGCGATGCAATGTCCAATTGTCTAAAATAAGACTACAATATAAAGAAAAAAAAATAGACTGTAGAGCCATTCAACAAATTTTGATTTTTATTATAGTAGTATTTGCCAATAAATGATGCGTTATCCATCAATACCATTACGCTCACTATCCCAACAAGTAGAACTGAGTCTTTGTTTCCTAAAATTTATTATTTCTACATTACGGTAAAAAAATCTTCAATTAGCGTGGAAGCGTTTTTCCTCGGTGTATATAAATGTTAAAAATCATGGTTCTAAAGTTTTCTTTTCATTTGTAGAGTTTTTATTGCGTGAAGACTTGCATTGATAGTGTTTTTGTTGTGGAGATATTTTCAAATCATGGATTGGTTTAAATGTTGAATGCTGTGGGCTCATGAAGTTTTGAATCCTTGATTCATTCCGTGTCGCTAACTTTCAGTATACTTTTCCTATACAATAAAAATTAGTCTGAAAGATATAAAAAAACATTAATCTTCAATAATATAATATTGGATGAATATGTTTTTCAAGTGGATCTTAGTGAGTTCAGAAACATTGTTTTTTCTATGATTTAATGAGTATATTTAATAATTCAACCGGTAGATTTCCTAAGCCATTTTAATTAATTTGTTTTTACACAAATAAATCGACTGAAATTAGAATAAAAATTCTTTTCTATTCCATAATGAGCATGGAATATATAAATATATATATATTTAGCCAGACTTCAATGTAAGTTTTATTGTGGTGAAATTTTAACGGATATGAAATTGACTATATAGCTGTAATTGCCTGTACGATTTGATATAAAAGAGTGCTAATTAAGTGGACAATATAAATAAACAGATAACGCACATAAATTGACTTACAGAGAATTGGAGAAGTATAATAAATAACGAGTGCAACTACTAGACATATTGTGCATTTTTTAGTTTTAATATTGATGAGATTTTAGTTTATTTAAGTTTTTAAATATGTTTGCAAATTTGCAAGGCAAGAAGGGAGATATAGCTTAAGACCAATGTTCCCTCTAATTTTTCTCGAGGTTATGTGCGCAAAATACATTGGCTGTGCAACTTTGAAAGGAAATTAAAAATTTTGTGCGCCACATAACGGTATTTAGAATTTTATATAATGACAATAATAAACAACACAAAATAATGACAATAAATTTATTCTGGTGGTGGTATACCTGGTGTAACTTTTGTGTGCTCTGTTCATCGCATGTACGCGCGCTCGGCAAGTTGTCTGCGCGCGAACAAGCGCACAGCTTAGAGGGAACACTGCTTAAGACTATAGTCTTTTAGACAGTGCATACTGTTCAATAACTCAATTTCAGGATACGAGAATTAAAATGAAGGCATATAATATATATTTAAGTTCAACCTGTCTTTAATGTAATCATACCCTGAAGCATGGGATAAATAGCATTTCAGTCTAAATTAACATGATAGTGTAGGAAAGATACTAAATTGATTTATCGTTTATCTCGTGTAAGTAAACAAAAAGTGGTTTAAGCGTAGACCTGATGGTGATACAATGCCCAAATTGGATGTCAAAAATCCTTATGCATTGCTTTTTTTTTAATCCAATTTTATTTCACAAGAACAAACTTAAAACATCTCAACCTTTTCTCTGTAGATGACCGCTATACAAGTCATAGTTACAGGAATTGTAATTATTTGAAAGATGTCAATGGTACCAACTGTCATTTTTGGTTAGTTGAAGATTACAGTGGTCACAAAAATATCAAATATTATTTAAAGCCCATTTATTTTTAATTCAGTATTCAATATTTATTCATATTTTGGGTAGTTTTTTGAGTAACAGGACCTCCAAATTTTATTGTACCTGGGACCTCCCAAGTGGATAATCCATCACTGCTGAAGAAATCTTTTTATAAAATAACAACAAATCAGTCAAAAATCTGTGTATTTTCTCAATATTTTTTTCACAAAAGGTTCAAATTACAGATAAATAGACAGTGTAAATAGATATTTTAGCATTATTTGCTTTCAGTGACGGATTAAGCAATTGGGAGGCCCCAGGTGCAATCGAACTTCGAGGCACTCTTTATTGAATTACTATAACTGAACTTAAAATATTATACGGATGTTATAGAATATATGTTATTTTGACACCCCAAGTGCGCGCCTCGTGAATAAAGATTAATCCGCCACTGCTTGCTTATGATTAGTTTTCAAAAATATTTTAACAAGAATTTGTATCTATGTGCTGTGCATTTTTAATAAATAGATTCACTGCCATTCAGCATAAATGTACTTCTGCCCTGACAGAGCTGAGCTTAAATCCTTAAAGAATGGGATAACGCCTTTCAATATATATTTTTTATTCGGGAGTATAAGTGTTACTAGCGGATCCTGAAAACATTCCAGAGATGAACATTCAGTTTGAAAATATAGATCATGGGGAAATTTTAATCAATAAAAAAATTTAAACCGAGTCTGCGGGATCAGAAAGTGCAAGGCCCGAGGCGGTTGCCTCTAAATCAGCGGATTAGTCATTTCATAGAAGAGTTATACAATGCATGAGGGCCCAGCAAATAGGGGGAGGCAAATTTCTACACACTCAATCTAACAAATTGCGTGGGGGGGGGGGGGCTTTGCGTGACGTTCAGAGGGGTCGAAATTTTTAGCTACGACATTGCTCTAAATTATTCTCATGGAGTAGCCATGGCCGCCCTGGCCATCCCTCTGAATCCACCAATGACGAGTGTCCGATTTGTTTAATATGTATGTAAGAAAATGTCGATGTGGGAATTTTAACCTTGGAATGTGAAAACGATAAGTATGTAAGTAAGCACAGGGACTCAGTCACTGCATATTAAAAGTTTTTTTTTGATAGATAGATTTTTTTCAAATGTTGACATTTTATCATTAGTAATTTTATTAATTGCTAATAATGAATTTTTATTAGAGATTATAAGTAAAATACTCTAAGTATGTACATTATAAATAAATAATGATTTTTTTTATTTTCGCTTTGGCGGTCCGCGAAATATGTCGTCTATTTTCATGGTGTAAAATGGTTTAAAAACTCGTATAATTTGTTTGTACACTTGGGCCTCGTATAACACGGTTATATGGTTCCACAAAAACGTCGTGTAATACAAATCCGTGTTATACAAGGTATGAAGTGCATACAAAATTAGAGATTGCGTTCCATTTACATATCTATTGAAAGAAATTTTAATAACATAATATAGCATTCATTCATCATCGCTATCACTTAGAATTCTACATGTTTTACTCATTTTAGAGTTCGGTTGTAAGTTTTCATCATCATCGGAGGACTATAGATTTCTTGTGGTGTTAGCCTTCAAAAATTCGGTAATAAGCGATTGTCTGCTTTTAGCGTATTTCCTTATAAGGTTCCAAAATTTGTTGTAATTTCCTCTTAAATTTCGAGCTTCTTTCTATTATAGGAGCAACTGCTTTCTGAGTCATTAATTGTAGTAGATTCATCCAACATTTCGATTAATTCTTCTTCTTTCAACGTACGATCCTCCAATATTTCATGGGTGTCATGAATATCCGACGATATGACGTACAAATCAAACATGTTAAGTATTTTTTTTTTTTTTTAATCGAAGCCGTGTTATATAAAGCGTGTTGTATGAAAAATTTGCCACAGTTTATGAAACCGTGTTATATAAAATCGTGTTATACGAGGCACAAGTGTATCACTGATCTTAAATAATAAAAAAATATTTGGGAAATGGTAACACTGACAGTGTCGGCTGCTTATATATGCATGTACATACATACATACTATGTATATAATAAACCTAAGCAGAACTAAATTCAATTCGTATTTTGTATCACTTTATTCTTAATTATCGTAAAACATGTGAAGCAGCAATTATCTTAGATAGCAATAAAATTAGTGCGGAAGAAGATAGAATTTTTGAAAAGTAAATTGTTTTTGTCACTTTTGAAAATTCCTAATGTTAGTAATAAATCTTATAAAATTCAAAAGAAAACATCAACACACCTAGTAAAATGACAAATTATTAGTGTAAAAAATGTCCACACGTTCAATGATAATAACGTAGCATTAGCGCCACAATAATGTGACATAGACTTTCATCGACAATTAATTAGTTACAATTGAATGAATATAATAATTTCGTATTTTTTCTTTACAAAAAACTCATTTATCTTCACTTAAAACAATATCATGAACGTTTATATAATATACAAACAAAATAATTCATGTATGTATTTCGAAATGTAGATTCTAATTTTGTAAGCTAAACAGAGTTTTCTGAGGTTTCTTGTTTTAATTATCTTAATAATCTATTATTAATTACTAACGGCAAGGGCGAGTCTTGGATTCAAATTCTAAAAAGAAATAGATATTGAATTACACAAGTAGCAAAACAACTTTGTTTAGAAATATAAGTACTAATAAAAAAACTTAAGCAACACGCGTCGATCTATTTTAACTCCAATTAGATTCTAGTACGTATACCTGCTCGAATCTCGTACGGAATATTTTATTATGTTATCCTGTTCAATTGTGCGGATACATTTGTGAACAATGTAAACAAAAATAAAATACCATGCAATTATGACTACACACTACATCAAGTATTGAAATACAATCGCTACATACTGGAAATAATAATCATGCAAAATTTACTATAAAAGCGCACAACTACAAAACTATCATTTGTCATGCAGTTTTATATTTTATGTTTACACACCTATACCGTTTTCCATTGCCATCTACTGGACTTTAATAAGAACAGTCGCGAGCCGATCTGACGTTCCGTTTATAGCCGAGGGCCCTTAACAAAAGTTTAAAAGTTAACCAAGTAGTATTTTAACCGAACATTCAACACCTTCGACTTATAGTAAACACACAGGTTTGCGAAATCACAACACTGAACCGGCGTTTAACTTTCTTTAACTTTTAGAACTCATATTATAAAGACAGCACATTAAATGGACATAACCCATACACATACCTCTATTAACATGATCCTATAGCACAGTCGTATTTCACTCGTTCGAAGAAACAAGTTATCAAGGTCTCGTCTCGATCACTGCACGCACGGCAGGCGGACAGAATACACAACTTTTGATCACTCTTTCGTGAAAACAATACAGATGAACTTAGAATGACAATTTTTTAATTGATAATAAAAATACGAGATAAAATAATTATTCGCAGAAATAATCTGCACGTCCCAGACCGGTAGACCAGAGAAGCGATGTGTACTCAATTATTTTAGGAACGGTGACCACAACTTTCGAGCGATACGATACTAGTACGTAACGTGAACAACTTTCCATTGGCCGGAGACGTCACGTGGGCCTCGGTGACGTATCTTTTGCTAGAGCGCAAGCGCAAAAAACATGTCTCACTCGTTCACTCGTCCAGTGCGTGCGTACAGCGGGCAGCGGTGATAATAAAATTTACATTTAGCGAATAATATTATGCAGCATGCACCAATTTGTTATGATTGTATGATGCTAAAAAAAACGGTAATCATGTATTTAAAAACATCCTCAGAAACGTTATTCAAATGGTAACTACCTACTTTCAGTCCCGCAAAAAGGACGAAGCCATCACGTAAAGAAAATTTTATTTCAGGTGACTGGAAAATGGAAAAACTTTTCTGTTAAATTTTGTTGGTGTTTTTTTGGCAGGAAATCCAGATTAACACGATGGATAGGAAAATTTACCCGTGTAAAGTGGTTTATTGATTATGAAGCCTCTGAGGTTTTAACGAACGTTATTTTGATTATGCAATAAATTATTATGTAGGTACCTACTTAATGTTATCGTTTTCAATCGAAGTCCTCAAAAATCTAAAATATTTTTGACCCGAATCGACTCGAACTGACAGATTTTTTTCAAGATGTCTATATGTGTATATGAATGAGACACCAGGTGCGTCTTTGGGATTTTTGCATACATTTGTACAAACTTAAATATAATAAAAACATATTGGGATATTTGAACCCTAAATCAACAATGGAAAAAGAGAAAAATAATTCTAAATTCGTAATATTTTTGCAAAATTTTATTTTTATTTTCCTTTGAAAAATTTTGATTTTTTATGCCGAAATAAGTTTGAAAATGTTTTCTAAGTCATGATCTCCCGAAAAAGTAATAACAGTAAAAGAATTATCAAAACTAATATTCAATCTACATGATCGATTTCTGTTCGAAGGGGTTGGTATTTGTGATATCTATCTTCTTATCTTTCAATCCTTACTCTCTTTAAAAAAAGGAGCTTGACCAACTGACTAACAAGCGGCTGTCGTAAGATACACTCTGCTGAGATACCTCCATTATGAAGCCACATTCTCCACATTGAGAACGGACAAGATTTGAGTTCAGGCAACTTTAAAAAAAAAAAGCAAAATTAATGGCGAAAATGCTGTTTCACATAGGTATGTAGTAGCAAAAGGAATAAGGACTACCAAGGCTTCTTTTGCAATAGAAGGATATTCTTGCTATCACCTAATACAAAATTCTGAAATACTTTTTTCATTAAATTCTGTTTCGAGAAAATTAACTGAAAACTTTCGCGGACCCCCGAAGAAAACCTGTGGGTCTTAGATTAGGAAGCACTGATTGTACCAATCGGACAAGCTGATATTGTGTAATGAAAGGAAACATATGTATTTAATTATGAGCACAAATATTTTTCGATATTAATGATGTATTTTGCCAAGAAAGTATTAAATTTCAAATAATGATAAATAAATTTAAGGGTCAGAATTTGTGTAAAAGAAAACAACTTTCTCTTTTTAAAATAATACGTAAAATAGTGTAGCATGTGGTTTCAACAAGGTAATAAAATTTGAGCATATTATTTATTACTCTATTTATTTCATGTTTTAAAAATGATCCTGTTAAGTGGGGGGGGGGGCATTCAATTTGTTTACTCCTGCCTTATTTCTAATCCACCTCTATTGCTACAATTATATTGCTGCATCCAGCGGCGTAACCTCCATATACAAAGTTATGGAATGCATGGGGGCCCAGCGAAAAGGGAGCCCAAACGTCTACATACTCGATATAACAAATTGCGTAACGTTTGGACGAGGGCCCCAAATTTATAGCGACGTCATTGGCTGCGTCTATTGTACAGTTTGCGCAGCTGTATTTTTCTGACACCTGCTGTGTCAGGATTCTCGCAAGGAGGATGAAAATACTGCATATCCCAATTTTTGGAGAGAAGTTCGATCATCTTTGGTCTATACGTTTTGGTTATGGCAAACAATGCAAATATTTTAAGCAATATAACAATGTACAGACGAGCCTAGCTTGGACATGTGACGCGGGTGCCCTAGAGTAGTGGCGGTTTTACGTATTGGGCTAGATAGGTTCAGCCCGCTCTGAATTTTTCAGCCAAAAATCTAAAACTAAAAAAGAATCTTAAGCTGATTTAATAAAAACAAACAGCAATTCTGACGCTGTATCATTGGCGGATCCAAGGGGGGGGGGCCATGGGGGCCATGCCCCCCCCTGAGGAGTTTTTTTCCCTCATTTTTCTACTTTATTAAAACTTTATTGTGAAATGGGATCATTAATTGTTTAGTTTATGATGTTTTATAGAATACATACTTGATTATGTATTGACTACTTTTATATAGATATATTATTTTTAAATCATCTATTTTTTAATGTATTATCTTTTTATGATGTTTATTTTCGAATTGAATGGCCCCCTCCTTGGACAATTTCTGGATCCGCCAATGCGCTGTATTAACAAAAAAACATTGATTACGTACAACGTAACTAACATATCACAAATTCATACAATATCTTTGCTCGGAGTCAATGAAAAAACCAATAAAGAATAATTTACAAGCAACTTAATCTTAATCGGAGCAATATCCCAATTAAAATCTTGGGATGAAAAAGAGCCTTAGCCAAATTGCACTAATTATACGCCTTGGGCCGCGGTTTGCCCATGTTTGCTCTATAACAACGCTCATCGAATGCAGTACTCCGTTCTATATAAACGACTGCATTGTCAGATTGAATAAAAAAACTATGTGATATAACACGTTCTTCCCCTGTACCTTTCATGTTATGTAAAGTTTTTTTTACTGGCTACCAGGCTAGCGTAGACAGCGGCGTAGCCACCTCACACCAGAGTCAAGCAATGCATGAGAGTCAAGCAAAAAGGCCCCACCAATTAAAAAAAAGATATTTTATTAAAAATTAAAACCACCCTGTTGTACTTGCTTCACATTCATTTATTAAAATCATGCCCGGTTTCGCTCGCTAAGAGAATTTTCATCTGATGCTCGTTATGAGAGAAACATGTCCTGGTTGTAATATGAAATGTGGTACATATATGTAAAAAAAGTGTTCTTATTTTGTATTTGTTTCATTAACGCTGAGCTCTTTTTAAAATCAAAACAGTCGTCGTCACCTGATAATAGTTCAATGAAGTTATGGCAGGAAACAATGATAAAAACTAAAAACAACCGAAAAACGCGCATGTGGTTCCAATGAGATAATTATATGAATGAATGTTATATTCTATCAATGTGCCATCAATTTTAAGAGACATTTGGTTAGCTTATTTCTTTATTACTAAAAAATGTCAAGATTTCTTCAGGTAATAAATGATTGAACTCTTATTATACTCTATCAAGAAATATTTGAAAATGGAAGATTATGCTGCCAACAAATTCTGAAAATTCATTTGTTATCTTGTAAATCGTGACAAAAGAAACTATTGAGCACGGTTAGTTGCATATTGCCAAGTTTATTCATGTAATGAAATATCTACTGGGTTTGTGTGAACATGGAAAATTATTACTTAAATGCGTAAGTTTATATTATATAACATTATAAACAAATTCAATGTGACAGCATTACATGTACTTTAATTAATATATATTTTTGTCTAGATGCCTAAAATCTCTACTTATTCATGTTGATTTTTTTATCATCGTTGTTGGAAATCATAGCAGACTTAATAAAACATATTATATTATAACAGTATATGTTATATTCATTTGCCAACGCCTGAAATTAATAATGCGTTCAAAGTATTAATAGATGTTCACATGTGTTTGAAATTGCTAAATGATGGAGTAAGATAATCGTTGTTTCCACGTAAAACAATTGGAAACATTCGTACATACATACAGCGAGTTGAAATATTCAATATTAAATCTATCAGTAACTCTATTGTTCAATCGATTTGCTATAATGATTTACATAATATCTTTTATGCATTTTACATTTCACCAGCAGTTTTTTAAAGCAAGTGTTAGTCCATTGACCCACTGTGTGTGTTTTTTAAATTCTACCACCTGTTCCTTCTTTAAATATCGTCAGATTGCAAGAATCCACAACCAATCCTTCTATTTGTATTTTGTTAATGGAATCAAGATTTATTAAATGTTGAATTTATACGAAAACTAGTTTGCAAGCTAAATTATCGTGATGCTCATTACTTTTTTCTTAATTAACACGTTTATTCAAGATCGAAAAACAAAATTAAATTACTTATTAGTACGACTAAAAATGTTCGATTTTTGAATAATAATATTTTCTGTATTTCCTTAAAATGGGTCCTGGTTTTAATTTTGAAAATAAATTTATCTAAATCTATTAATGAAATTTTCTTACATTTTTATATTAGATTAGATTAAATATAATTTTACAAGAATAAGAAAAAAACAAAAAGGGTCCTTTGCTGAATCCTTTATCCAAATGGTCGACGCTATTGGATAGCAGTCAATTCAGTGGCGGATTATCCTATAACCGAATGAGACGCCCGCTTGGGGCCTCCAAATCTTATGGTCCTCAAAAATAGCCTATTAACCTACATAATTTTTGTTCAGATTGTAACTATTTTACACGGAATTTTCTGTCATTTTTATATTATCCGAAAAATAGAGCCTCCAAATTTTATTGCGCCTGGGGCCTATCATGTGCTTAATTCGCTGCTGTTAGTGATATTATTTTTAAGAAGGCCCAAATTTTTTCTGAATTGTTTTCAATTCATTTATATTTTTCTGTTAAAATGCATGGATATCTGTGATTACACACCCTTTTAAAAAAGGAAGGTAACGAGAGACTAACATATATGTAATCGTTTCCTCGTCCGATCCTTCTATCCCTCTCTGAAAAAAGATGTCAAACGATTGAACAAAAAGCATTTTTCGTCAAAAAACTTCTGTTAAAATACTCATTCAAAATATGATTGGTAATTATGATATTGGCAGGTTTTTGAATCTCGGTATAATTTTTTGATTTAAATTGATTGAATAAAAATGTGAAACAAATGATTTACAGGTTCCTTTTCACTACTACTCCAATCGTAATAATTTTAATTTACCGTCTAAAATTTATAAATATCCCAAAGACATGGATATTATAGTAATTGAGTTTTATATGAATAAAAAACCGATTTATGCTGATGGAAAAGTTTTGCTTACTTTCATTAAATTTCATCTAGGATGTAGGTATGTTAATAAACCTGTTGATTGTAATGTGAATCACGCGTGTAGCACATTTTTCAACGTGAACTTTAGCTATACATATTTATTTGTTATTTTGTTTTACCAAAGCGCTATTACGGAGTCGACCACCGCTTCGTCCAATAACACAGATTTCAAAATAAACCTTAATAAGAACAAAAAAGATGCAGCTAAAAATATTTACTGTGCTCTCGTCGTCCACTCTTGGCGACTTAAGAGAGAGGAAGTGAAGTCGCTCAGACAGACCCTGGCACTCCAGACGTCGAGGGCGAGCCGTCTCCAGCTTCAGGCGAGTTCTCTGAAATACCTTCTGGAAACTGACGATAATAAGGTTCGCTCGGCGATGGCGGAAGTCAGCAGGATGCGAGAGGAACTCAAGGCGAGAAGCGTTGAAAATTCCGAATTGGAAAACGTACGTACAAAAATATTTCCTTTTTCAGTGATATAAAAACTTTGTGTTGCAGTTTCACTGTCAATATGCCCATATACAAACTATGTTATTTATATTAATATAGACGTCGACAAGAGTGATGTTATGTAATTTTAACAATTGTCAATCGTTTCATTTATTATCAAATTTAAACTTCAACTTCATTAACGTCATTAACTATATTTTTAATGATAATACTAACGAAAACATTTAAATGATGGGATTTCTCGTGTTTTTTTAAAAAAATATATTTAACATATGAATAATCAAGTATAAGCCACGTTATCAAGGTTAAGAAAATGATTATTTGTATGTTTTTAGCTTCCGAACGTGGCCTTATTTATTATTGTAAGAAGTGTCTTTGAAACTAGTTTAAAATATAATAAACTTTTTTATGGATATATTTTCAACGATCTTCACTTGAAAGAAACACGACTTCAAGGTTTTCGTGTCGGTATAATAAATAAAACAGACGCTGATCAGACAGTTTGCCGTGGTTATGAATTTTATTTCGATGAAATTTGACTTACGGTATTGGTTAGCATACTGACAACTTTAACATCTCCGGAATCGGTTTATTTTTGTAACTTTATTTATGTTGAGTTCGTCAGCCGTGTATTCTGTTCAGCGCAGCGTCTGTTCTGTACGGAATTCCATCATTAAACAAACGAATATTTTCGCATGATTATTTATTATGTAAAAGTTCCAATCTAAACACATAAGAGAAAAACTCGGCACAAAATCAAAATGCAACGACTATGAAAAATTCCATTTTGTGTTTTGATGAATACGACGTGAAAATGGAGTTTCAAAGACTTTCTGTAGATGATGCGTCACGAAGAGTATGCACGGCTTATGGGTGTTTGATTCCGAAATAGCATGTTTGTCATCATCTCTAGAATTAATAGAATATAGAATTACATGTCTAAATGTCCGGAACGCACCAACCACCTTACTACTTTGCCACAGATTTTCTTAGCTATAAATAAGCTTAAAATTAAATGCAGAGTTGATTTAGTGGCAGTTAATACCGGATAATAAGCACATATTATAAACAAAATTTACATAGATGCGCTGCCGCATGATAAATTAAGTATTTAAGGCTGATATAAAAAAAATCTGAAAGCAAAATTGACCCCGATAATATGTAATATTGCCGACAACCATTTTTACTAAAATACGGCTGTTTTAATATCAATTATATGAAGTAATTTCACCGAGGGCTCATCGTTAAGAAATGAGCGTTTTTTTTAAATGAAAGTGAAAAGTAAATGAATTCTTTTAGAAGTGCCTACGCGGATTAAATGACGTAAATGATGATTAAACTTAATAATGGCATATCCGTCGATAAATCGATTGGAATTTGTAAAAAAAATATAAATATATGTAATACTCTCAATTATTTTCCGCGTATTACAAATGATATGCTTTATTTGTACGATTCAAGCTCATCTAGTGGTTGTTTGCACGACTGCATTGATTCGCAGGGTTATCAAGTCTCAGGCAATAGCTTATCCATCTTTGTTTACTAGTCTCGTTAAAAACACACTTCCTGTAATAGCAAGTCATCTCCAAAATCATTTAGTATCTACTCATGTAGGTATTGTGGCGTCTGACGGTTGGCCTACGGCCAAATATTAGAAATGCGTCTTTTTAATACCAGCAGCAAGTCTATAATGCCCCAGCAAAGTTTTATTAAATGTGACATCAAAATGAGTAAATGTGTCAAATTTGCCATGCAGCTTTTGACTCAGGCGCGAGAGCGCCGATGTTCCACGTTGTTTTCATTATTGTCGACAACCACAACCTACATATCCAGTTATTTTCAGAAATAATAATGGAGGGTAAATAAATAAATGAATTGACGATAAAATGGCATTCGAGATTTATAGGAAAGATCCGTACTCCATCAATCGGCATGCGAAGCCCAAGAACGAGCCACTGGACTGCAGGGGATGTGGCAAAGTTGCAAAAACGACCTGGCAGCCGCGAGACTGGACGCTGCAGCAGCTCAGAGACTTTTACTTGCCGAAAGAGCTAAGGTTCGTCGAGCCCGAGACCAGAACGCGCTGTTACTAGAAAAGGTTTTCATATTTTATTTTTATTAGGTAATATATTTTCCCCGCAATATGGGGCTCAACCTATCTTCTCAATCAATGAGAGAGTTGATTCGATATCATACTTTACGCATTACCTATATAATATAAATATATATACAAGGCGGTGAAATCGGAGTCGAACTGTTTTAACTGTAGCTGCATGACAATGTAATTTGAGTAATGTCTTAAGCTTGAGTTGGAGTTGGATTCGTTTTATTTCGACTCCACAGCTCATTATATATATATATACAAAATGATTATATTTTAACCAACATGCTGTGAATTTGTATATTACAATAGGAAGTATATGACGAACATGTTATCTTTCAACGAGTGTGTTCACGATAAAAATGATATGCTATCTGAGCGGTGAAAGAAACCACTGTGCAGCATTGAATGGACACTGGTTTTTAGTACATGCATCCAGGGCTTTTTTTACCATTTAACGCGGTGGAACGGCGTTCCGGTCCGGTTCCGTTTCGGTTCGGAAAAAAAATCTTTTGGAAACTTTTGGCTGTATCTCACACGCTGTGAAACACTGAACCATTCTTGTTGGATCTTTTATTAAACCTTCAATTTTCGTATTGCAAATCAAAAACTTAATGCAATAGTTCAAGTTGGAGTTACACTTCACGAAAAAGTTCTGAAGAATAGTCTTCTTATCGATTTGAAATTATGTGTTTCCACGTCAAAGGAGTCAATTGAAAAAGAGTGTTAGATAGAAAATATGTGTGGAATTTACACTTGCGTATTTGACCAAAAATATTGACCTGAATTCCATCCCACGGGTCACTCACACCCTTCCAATCATAAAAGTAACAGGGCAAAGCTAGAGCGATTGGTTAACTACTAATCCTGTCCTAGTCCCATCTTTCTATTCTTACACTCTTCGAAAAAAAAAGATTGAGTAACTTAGTAGCAAGCAGTTCTCGTAAAAAAACTTCGGTTGAAAAAATCAATAAGTAAGCCATATGCTTTACATTGAGAACGGACATGGATTTAAAAAAAACTTGAAAATAAGTAAGTTCCGGCACTTTATTTTTTCAAAAAAAGCCCAGCACACATCCTTTCATTTCAATTGATTTAAATGACAGTAGTATCGTACATTTAAATAAAGCATTATTTATTTATAAATTTATGGAAACGTTTGATTAGAGTAGGATATCCCACGGCATAAGTTTTTTGCAAACGAATAAAAAAAACACTGAGCTTAGCTTCAACGCAGTCATAATATTTATAAAAGTGAAGAGAATTTCCATGAATCGTAGATACTGATTACAAAATAATATTATACAGCGATTAGCAGTGTTTTGGAGTTGATCAAACTTGTATTGAAGTCATCGGATAAGTAGGGTCTATTTAGGTAGAAGATTGATAAGATTACTCTTTCACTATTCTCTATGCGATGATAACATTCCACGTGTTATGTAATATGATAATACGATGGTGCACTTCTCTTCTTCGTTTGCAAAAAAAAAGAGTTTCAGTTTTTTGGCGACAAAGATTATTTTCATTTTTTTTTCTCAAGCCGGTGCACTCGTGCTTCAGTCGATGGATATTGTGAAATGTGCCAAAAAATATTATACTACAGGGTTGCAGCAAAAGTTTGTTGTCATATTTAGCTTCCGCAAAGAAGCGTCGGAATTTTAGCACTGAAAGAATGGAATTTTATTTTAGTCTATTACAGCTGCTTGTTTCAGTCAGATACTGTTTTATATTATATACGTGACCTCGATTATTGCTAGACGAATGGAAAACTCTCTCTATGTACTGATTTTTTTCTACAAAGCAACTGGAACTGATAGTCACTGACCAGGGCTAAAATTGAGAAACGGCCGAGCACAGTTGTGAATGATTTATATTGCATCCTGTTTCCGTAAGTAGATTTATCAAATATGTCAACATATTATTATAGTAATATATTCAACGTAACTGAACTCCAGAGTAGAAGCAAAAGTTTTACTTCGGAAGGGTGGAATTGCCTTCCGAAGTAAAATGTCGAAGATAATTATAAATAAGCGCAAAGACGCATCCCTTTCTGACTCCAATTGGCACCTCCAATCATCCAGTTTCATTAAATTTTTTTACCAGTGTAATTAAGTACGGAAGCTTTTAATAATTCAAAATTCTGCAAAAGCAAGCTGGTATTAACATAATCTAAAAGTGATTTATTTATTTTATCAGTAGTATCATTAGTAAGATCTTTTTTTGATTGCTGAAAATATTCTATGCGAACAATACGGGATATGAAGAACGAGAGAAATATTTGTAAAAAAAATAATTGCTGTTAATGTTTTTTATTTCATTACTTTGATACATTTTATGATAGCATATATTGAATGTTGAGCTTCTGTCGATTCAAACTGAATTACTTGAAGTAGATTGTATGGATGAATCCTACATATATGTAAATATAATTATTGGTGCTTTTTTTTCCCATGTAACCCGGTGGAACGGCGTTCCGGTACCTTTTTTCTTGGCACTGTTATTTTTTTAAAATCAACATTCGAAATTCTTTGACACTTTGATCGGTGGTCACTCAGAGGAAGAGGAGACTTCCGTGAAGGATCTCACAGATTCGAGTCTTAGTACGAACAGCATTTTCTTCAATCGATTTCTGTTCAAAGGCATAAGTGTCTGTGATATCTAAATTATTTCTTCCCAGCCTTCCAATCGTAAAATAAATGGGGCAAAGCGAGACCGATTAATTAACCACTAACTAGTTCTGTCCTGTCCTTCTATCCTTACTCTATTTGAAAAAAGAGATAGGTTAAGCATGTGAGCAACAAACAGTTGTCGTAAAAAAACTTATGTTGAAATACCTCCATTAGGAAGCAATATTCTTGAGTTAGAAAAAAAAGCTTTTCAAGAAGTGAGTTCCATCGCCTTTTTTTTTTTTTTTAAAAAAGCACTGCATATAATGAAAGTCTACTGGAAGCAGTGGCTGTTACGAGGAGGGTGAATTCGATTTAACGATTGCCTGATATTTATATGCGAAATGCAGTAATGAAGATAAGTTTCAAAGCCTGTGTTTACTGGAGTTATTTTATTTAATAGCATGTATATAAAAAAAGAATGATTTTTCATTCACAAATTTATAATAATTACTGAAAAGTAGTAGACCACTGATTGAATTGGTAAATAAAATATTTTGATCGATACAATAACGTTTTAAAAATATCACGTAATAAAACACGCTGCAGCCCTAGCGGTTAAGCTTTTTGGCTGTTTGTCAATTTGTTTTTGAACAATTTTTATTCATTCACGGTTAATATGGGAATAGCTGGAATTGAGAGTGTCGAAATAGGGGCCAAGGCCCCCTTTCGTCTGAGCACAGTGTTGCGATAATTAAGCTTTAGTCCGGCGATCATAGGCTAGGTGATAAATAAGTCTCTAAAAAACATCATAATATTAAGATAATCGATGATTGAAAACCACACGTAATTGGCTTCGAATATACGCAAACGGTAGACGTTACTCGAATAAAGATCATGGATTAAGACGTAAAGGCAAAAACATGTTGACTGACACTTTTGCCAAAAACAATTTAAATCATGTTCAGTGTTAACTTTTGTATGCTCTTTCCAGTGAACTAATTCTTATTGCTCTAAAATGACCCTTTACACATGAAACTTTTAAATGCTTGAAATGTTACCTGCAGTCTTTTATGACGACAAAATCTACAAATAATGGCATGAATATGTACAATGTGTAGTTAACACGTTCTTGCCTTACGTATGTATGATGAAACCAGAAGGCACATAATGTTTAACAACGTAATCAAACAATATTTTAAATGGATATATGTTTTACACACTGTTAACTTCATTTAAAAAAGATAACATCCTTGAAATGTCGATGGGATACTGTTGCTTCGTCCTATTGGTACAAAAATTGGTGCTGAAATCAATGGCGTACTTCTGACTTCAAAAGTAGTCTTTTGAGATTCGCGGTTTTATTATTGCAAAATTCTTCTACTCCTGTCTGAAACATCTTTTACCAAGATAAGAAACTGTCAAAATATAATAATGTAGAAATTCTTATTTTGACCTGCAAAGAGGCACTCCATACAATCAAATAAGTTTGAAGTTGTGAACAATGTATATTTAACATAAAAAAAATGAAAATAGCTTTTGTAATATTTTTCTCATTATTTAACCACAATTTTTATACAAAAATCTTCAATTTTTTCTATTGAGTTACCAAAATACAGGTGAATTCGCAATTGACTTTATATCGCCAAAGATCAGTTTTGTTAGTTGACATGTTTTTGCCTCGATGTCTTCATATATATGTAAATATTACACATTATAATAGTTTGATGAGAATAACTGAATAGAGAATATTTTTTATTGTATACAATGACTGGCTGCCGCGTTTTCTGTTGTTGGATATCGGAAATAGATCGAAACTAATGATTAGTGATTAACATATAGATTTACCTAGGTATGATAAATCACAGCGCGCGTAACACTTCACCACGCATTGAAAATAATTTGTCAACTTACTATGATTAGATAATTTTATTTTGACCTTCTGTTTTTGACATTTTTACTGCATTTGATACATTATTCTTTCTTAGAATAATAAAACACCGTCATTATGAAAGACTGAAATTGTGTAAAAATAAACTTATTTGAATAAATAGTTTTATTTTCTTATTTAATAAACACAATTTTGAATGGCATCCTCTACAATCTACGATTTGAAAATCGTAGTTGTCTTGCTGCAGTGTTGAGGTAGATGTATTTTTTTTAAAACTTTTTTTCTCATATCTATATATATAAAACAAAGTGGGGTTATTTACACCACGTATATCTCGAGAATTACTCCAAGGATTTCAATGATCTTTGATTTATTAAATTGGTCTTTGGCTAGAATAGCAGAATAAGCATTAAAACATCGGAAAAATATCACGGAAAAGAAATTATAAAGAAAATTAATATCTTCATACAGAAGAAGATTTTTAAACAAGGAACAGGTCAAATAATGGCATGTTGTTTTATGCTGGGTTCAAGTAGATGACACTAGATGGCACTGTATTTATACGATCGGCTTTTAAATAATTTTAAATTTAGAATATAATCGATGATATGAAATGAAAACGAAAGAAAATCGAATAATATTGAAATGAGGTTATGTTTATAATTAGGTATGATACATTTTTTGACAACAATATTACGATGTTTGCACGAACGTTTGTATCGAATTGACAATTCAAATTTAATGTTCGATTGTGTTCGATTGTTTCGATTTCATATCTGTCAAATCTATGGTCTAAATATTGACATTACATTTAAATGTGTTTCGTGCATTAGGTGTGATTGTTTGTTTGTTATTTATTCAATGTTCTTGGATTAGTTTTATTTGGAATTAGAAACTGTACTCTTTTCACTTCAATTAATACTATACTATTTTTATATAGAACGTCAAAAAAATATTTCGTGATATTTGACAGCAAAAGTACATTGCGAATTATATTACATAACGTTAGTAAGCCATTACTTTATGGTTATTTTTAAATGGATGTGAATAAAGATAAAGATGCGTAAACTGCTACGTACGTAATTCCTGTGTCCGCTGTCAATACTTGATGGAAAAGCATTCTATATTTAATTAAACGGTTTTTCTCTTATATAATGTCGAATGCGAAATTATTAACAAAGAAAGTTTCAATTGACTATTTTTATGAAGTTCAACGAAAATTGTACAACTTCTTTTTTATGTTTTCTCAACAATTATATCGACTGTGGAAAGGAAAAAGGGCGTAACCCACACATGCGCAAAAAATGATTTTGGGCCATATGCAAATTATGAATTATACAAAAACTTGAAATGCACGGAAACGTCTAAACTGGTGTTTAATTGAAAAAATAATCTATATATCATTATTTTGACATGCTTCACATCGAATCAATGTGAGCTGTGTACATTTTACATCGAATTCGTGTCAGTTCAAGGAATCCCGATCTCGAGGTGTATGAAGAGATAAATAACCAGGCTTTGATTTAGATCGAAGACATGTGTTACCTCATGTGAGGCATTTTGTTAATCAAGTTAGGAATGCCAACTTTAAACTAAATTGAAACTAAATCTTCAATATCCATTTAAAAAAAAACTTTTAGGAATTTATGTCTCATGTTCATCACCGTCGCTAAAATATATACTGAAATGTGAAAAGACGAATGAAAGTACATAAAATCAGAAGGTTTGTAAAAAAAAATCAGTATACTTTTCATGTATATTATATTGTCATAGAATACTATCAAATCATTATTTTATTTTTGATCCCTATATACAGTCAATCCTGTTTTTATGCGGTTTTTTTATGCGATTTCGAAGTAATGCGGTTTTTTAGAAATGCATTTTTTTAAATGTACCATATTTTACGATATATAAAAATGTTAAATATTACATCGAGAGCATATATTGTTGTATTTTGGATAGAATAGAGAGAATCATAAACACAACCGACATTTGAAAAAAAAATACGATTTCGGACTGTTTAAATCATGTTGCATCTGCCATCGCTGAATTAAGTCCACCTAATTAGGTGTGTTACAGTCGATGAAACCATTGAAGCATCGGTAATATCAGCTGAAATAATTACTTTAGCACCTGAACTTGGCGAAGAAAGGTTTGATACCTTGAAAATTATATCGACGAATTACTTACAGATAAAGCTATAAGTGACGAAGATGTTCATAATTTAAATTTAATTATTGACAAAAAACCAGAAAACAATGACGAACTGAAAGAAATTCCAGTTCCTTCACTGCGAAAATAATTGAAGAAGGTATCCAACTTTTCAGTAAATTAGAAGATCATTTCTTTCTAAATGATTCAAATTCTGATTGCGCATTCAAGTTTCAACGATAACTTTAGAATATATTATATATATGGGTATAACAAACTGCATAAACAATTAATTATCGAAAAAGAAAATCTGAACAAACTCTGATCACTAATTTTATTGTTAGAAAACAACCATAGTTTTATGAAATTGATGCGCATACTATTTCTTCTGAAAAAGAGTGATTTAGAACCACATGCTTTAAAACACACATAGAATTGTCATACAGTGACTATTTTTTAATATTTTTACGCCGTGGTTTTCCCCTAATTTTCTTATACTTTGCGATTTAGTGTATATTTTAACTCGCTGTTTCAAAGTTATGCGGATTTTAAAATGAATGGAACGTACCCCCACCTTTTCTATGGAAGTCAAGTTTTTTTATGCGATTTTTTTTTGCGATATTACGTGGAACAAATCTACCTAATAAAAACAGGATTGACTGTATAACTGTTTGTATGTGTGTAACATTAAACCAAAATATATATTTTTTTCTAATGAAAGATAATCTCATAAATATAATATTTAAGATTTTGAATCTGTTGAGTTATTTGTTATTATGAGAATTTTTGTCATTTCGTAATATAAAAAATAAGAAAATTTAGAATGAACTTTCGTAAAATTATAAAAAAGTATTATTTGAATAATTTTGAAAAGATCCCTGTCATTATGTTGGTGACAAGCATTGAGAACAAATTTATCCTAGACCAACACATTTCTTAGCAACAGTCTTTGTTTGACAGTTACTGTCAAACAAAAGTAGTCGTTTGTCAACATTGTGAAGATGTAATTTTATTATTTGAAATACAGTGAAATAAAGAGGTATTAGCTATGCCAAGTACTTCTAAACCAATCAGTAAGAGTGCTCGGAATGGTTTTCTAAGAGTCTTTCAGTTCTGTGAACATGAAAAATCTGAAAAACAACCAATAATTCCCTTCGGGTCGACATTTCGAATCATTTCGAACTGTCAATGGCGTCGTATGCCTAACATTTCGTGCCGCATGTCAATAGCTCAATTTGCTTGAAAACTAAACTCATTGGGACATGACAATCGCTGAAGCAATTGTTTCTGCGTCTCCAAGTCAGATACGCACATTATTTGCTATCATTTTTTTGACATGCTTCCCATCGAATCCACGTGAATTGTGGAAAAAGTACAAGGATGACATGTCCGAAGACACTTTACACCGAATTCGCGTCAGTTCAGGGAATCCCGATCTCGAGGTGAATGAGGAGATACATAACCAGGCGTTGCTTTTGATCGAAGATATGTGTTACCTCATGCGTCGCCAGATCGAGGAATGAACGACGCTTTCAATCAAGAATCGGAACGTAAACGTGAATAGGATCGAGATGCATTGAACCAATCACTTCGAACGAATGTACCACTGTTGAACCCCCAACAGAAAGTGTACGATACTTTAATGAAGGCAATTGATGAGGGAAATGGTGGCTTATTTTTCCTCCGCATTGGAAGCACTCAACCGAACTATGAAAGATCAGCGCAATGACTCAAATGTTTTGGAGGCGCAATGATTCTACTATCTGGCGATTTTCGCCAAACACTACCAGTTATTCCAAGATCGACCGCTGCCGATGAAATAAACGCTTGACTTAAAACATCGACTCTGTGGCGCTATGTTAAGAAACTTCAGCTAACGACAAACATGCGAGTTGCATTTCTAAACGACCATCTGCCGCAGATTTCTCCAAGCATTTGCTGACTATCTGTAACGGCCGTGTTCCTGTCGACGAATCGAATGGATTGATTTCGTTTTTGCCGAATTTTTGAAATTTCGTCTCATCGAAGGACAATCAACAAAGTGTTCCTGAATATCATTGCTAATCACAAACATCATAATTGGTTGAGTGAACGAGCAATTCTTGCAGCAAATAACAAAGATGTGGATCATTTCAACTTCACAATTCAAAATCAAATCGTTGGTCCACTGCATTCCTTTAAATCTATCGACTGTGCCACGTGAATAACATCATTTCAATGTAATTAAAATACTTTTAATTTTTAATTTTGCACATTTATTGAACTTAATTCATTTTGAGTATTCATTCAAACTGAATTTAACTCATCCAATAAATTAACACAACATTTATTTATTCTGAGGCGGTACGAAGTTCGCCGGGCCAGC